>CM059193.1:31035757-31492702 GCA_030323885.1 Branchipolynoe longqiensis
CAGGCAATTTGCTTATTATGCTGTGAGGGCCGGGTCAGGTCATAGGTCAGAAGGTTACTGGATCGTGACCTGCTGGTGTGCATTTGACAAAATGCAGCAGCGACCTTTGCTATTGAACACATCGTTAGAACGATTCTGGTGGACGGTGTTCTGACTAACAGCATTAACACGTGGTTAATTCGGGTATATAGTTGTATATGGCTGGGGTTTTGTTGGGGGCTTTTTGTGTAGTTTATTAAAGGGAAGAAATATAGTTTATTTATCCAATTATGTCGTCTTTCAGCGCCAGAGCACTGGTCTTTCAGCCATACAGTAAAACTCCTCACGAAATAAGTGTACAAGATCCTCTAAGTACCTGGTCGAGTCAAAGCAACAATTTAGAAATTTGAAGCGTGTCACTACCGAGCCTCCGAGCGCGGTGGCCGAATCGTTTGAGCGCGGGCCTCACGTGCGGGAGATCGGGAGTTCGATTCCTGGTGGAGTCAGACCAATGACATATCGAATTGATACTTGTCGCTTCCTAGCCAGGCACTCAGGATTATTAGGGTATGGCAATAGTGCTCACTGCCACAAGTCGGTACCCGTCCTGATATGACCTTAGATGGTGCTAGGAGGTAAAACAACAACACTGGGGCTTGGCATTACTGGGATAGGGCAATGACTGGTTGGCTCAGCGGTAGGATGAGGTGTCTCAATAATAGAATATCAGGCATACTGTGCAGACGACCAACCATAATATACCCTTGCATGTTGCTAGGACAAAGCCCTAGCAAACAAAGTAAACTGGTGCTGACGGACTTGGCGGCGCATTGCCGCAGAAGTGTTAAGTCGCCACGCGTGTACAGGGTCACACATCGGCACATGAAACAAACAAACAAACGCATTCATCTCTTCATAAGGTGAGGCTTTATTTTGCCGATTCTGAACACATTCACATGTGTGTCAATAACAGGGCTGGCTGTAGTCAGAGCCATACCATTACATATATGTAACCCCGGGTTGTTAAACAACAAAAAACAACCCCAAAACCCCTTATCATGCACAAACACACTCTCACACACTCACACACTCACTCACTCACTCACTCACTCACTAACACACTCACTCACTCACTCACACACACACATGTCAGAAGTTGGAGGTCGTCGTATATATATATATATATATATATATATATATATTTTACCTCGGTAAACAGCCTCAGGCTAGCCTCAGGCTAGGGAGAGGTAAGCACGTCCGGTACCAGCAATTAGCATATACAACTCACGACTGGATAACGTGTCGTTGGGTTGCTCCGGCAAAATTAGTCTACATACAAGCAAATACGCAGTAAGTATAATAAAAACTGTGGTTAGCTTAATTATGATGCATTAGAGCATCATTATGGAAAGTTTAGACTTTCGTTGGTCCAATTTGGACGAGTTATTTGGTTATAAACAACCAAGGATAGAACACTCGAGTGGGTTTCTCGAAGGAACCAAACCGGTCATTAGCGGTTATGTCAACACCCGGGTCACCGTGTGACTATGGGTAGAGATGTGGGTTTCGCCCTATCTCATGTGGAAATTCTCTCGTACTCTAATAGAGAGTAATGTTGGAGATGCTCCTGGGTTTCTTTTATAGACTCCCCTAGACAAAACTTTTTCAGGCGTTTCTCCGAGTTTCGTAGCATTTTCTCCAACTTGTTGACGTAGTAGTCACAGGTGGGAGAAGTGTGCGGAACAGAGGGATGGGCGGGCCGATACACTGGTCCCGACCCCGCGTAAGGTTTGGGCTTGACCCACAACCCACGCACAAATTTAGCTTATTACGCCTGTGTTATAACGGTATAAACACGTTCTTTAACACCAATAGATGTCCAAATGAGTTTGAAACAACCATATTGTGACATATATATATACCGGGACTGACCAAAAATGTTTGTTTCAGTTCCCGATGGCCACGAAGCGGAGTAAGCGCGGTGCAGCAGCAGCCGAGGGGCGTGTTCCGAGTGGAGTGGACGAGGAGTACGACTCCTCACCCGTGTTGTCGGCAGGGCCGTCGACACAGCCCCGGGCGCATATCCTCTCCGACCCGGACGAGGACGCAGTGCCTGATGTGCCTGCGCCTCCAGATTGGGAGGCTCGCTTTGCAAGATTGGAAAGCCACATCTTGACTGCCAAATCGCCTGTGTCTCGGAAGCGGCGTAGGCCGAGTGTCCAAGAGGATTCATTTGAGGATTTCTTGGACACAGACTCGGCGGTGGAGCTTAAGGCTCCTCCTCCTCCTTCTCCTAAACGGAGGAAGAAGAAGAAACAGGTGATTTCTTCGGGTGATGAATTCACCAAGGAGCGGGCAGAGTCTGGTTTGCGCAAAAAGCGGAAGACTAAGTCCAAAAAGAAGAAGAGGAAGAGGAAATATTCTTCTTCTGAGTCGTCCACTGAGTCTACTTCTACGGAATCAGACTCAGACACCGTATATGAAGGGGTCTATGCGGACATTGGCACTAAAGTGGCTAAGAAGGTGGAGAAGCCAAAGGCTAAGCGGGTTAAAACCACTACGCTTATGCGCGAGACCGTGAATGGTCATTTTCGCACGTTCAAACCGGCGGAGGTTATCTCCAAGTTAGGAGATGAGTTAACAGGCATAAAGGGTGTTCCCAACTCCATCATTAAAGAAATGGATCGGGATGTCAATATGACGGATGACCGTAAGAAGTTTGAGGATGTGTTGCACACAGTGCATAAGGCAGTGTTGGCTACCCTAACAGCTATTGTTCCTGTGGCTAATAGGATGCAGAGTGAAAATAAGTTCTCGTCTTTGGCTAAGACAATGGACAAAGGCATTGCAGTACTAGCGGCGGCAGGTAATTACCTGTCGTTTCGAAGATATGAAAATGTCTTCAAGTCAGTTTGCACAGATGCTGGCAAAGAAGTGGCTCGCTCTAAGAAGGTTACCGATAATGAGGGGAAGGAGTTTACGCTCTATCTTGCTCCAGAGCCGATTAAAGGGAAACCTTTAGATAATACCAAGATGTTTGGCGGTCAACTACAATACCTCTATAAAGAGGTAGAGACTGCAGCCAAGAGTGGCAAAAACATGGATGGCAAGAAGAAACAGGAAGTTCCTCGTTTCAAAAAGTCACGAGGGGATTTTCGTCCACGACGGTTCACCAGAGGAACCAGACCGAGTTCAAACTTCGGTCAAGGGTTTCGGGGCCGGGGCGCTCGCCCAGGCTGGACCGACAACACCGCACGGCCAATAGGTCGAGGGTTCAACTCGTCGAGACCTTTCCCCAGGGGCGGGTCCAAGTAGAGGTCCAAACACAAACTTTACAAGTCCCTGCAGCCTCTAAAAACACACAAACTGTAAGCAACTTTGTGGCTGGTAATATTAGTAATCATATTTCTGAGTGGCACAAAATTACTAGTGACCAAGAAATTATAGAAATAGTTAGGGGTGTTCAAATTCCTTTTACACAAATTCCTGTACAAAGTATAATACCTTTTCCATATAACATTCAACCAGTTGAACGAGACGCACTAACTAAACAGGTACATAAATTCTTTGAGAAAGGAATTATACAAAAAGTGACACACTGTTCAGGACAGTTTATTTCAAACATTTTCTCGAGACCGAAGCCTAATGGTGATGTTCGAATGATCCTGGATTTAACAATCCTTAATAAAAGGGTGGAATATCGACATTTTAAAATGTTCTCTCTAGATACGGCACGAGATCTGATTACACCAGATGCGTGGATGGCTAGTGTTGATTTACAGGATGCATATTATACGCTTCCCATAATGGAACAATACCGAAAATTTCTTCGATTTATTTGGGATAACCAACTCTATGAGTTTACCTGCATGCCGAATGGCTTAGCTTGTGCGCCACGTTTATTTACTAAATTGCTTAAACCTGTTTTCTCGGTAATGGCGAGGAAGGGTCACATAATGTTTCCATACATAGATGATTCTTTTATTATAGCATCAACACAAATTGGTTGTGTGAATGCAGTTTTGGATTTATGTGCATTACTCACTAAATTGGGGTTTTATGTACATCAACAAAAGTCAGTGTTTAAACCAACAAAACAACTTAAATGTTTAGGGTTTATTCTGGATACACAGTCCCTTACAGTGTCGATAACAGAACAAAAACTAATTAAGTTTATGACTACAGCGACTCAGCTTATTAAGTTATCAAAGCCAAAAATTAGACAGGTTGCTGTTCTTATTGGCATAATGACCTCATATGCACCTGCTGTGTTATATGGGAAGGCCCATATTAAGTCGCTAGAAATAGATAAAAATTTAGCGTTAACACGAACTAAAGGCAATTTTGAGCGAAAGATGTTTATTTCGCAAGAAGGGTTACAGGATATTGGATGGTGGATGCAACATATAGCAAGTTCACCAAATCCAATCCGCATGGCGGAACCTAATACAGTAATTACTACTGATGCTTCGTTAGAAGGTTGGGGAGCTCATCGAGATGGGGTCACAACAGGAGGTAGATGGCTTGATGATGAAAAATCAGACTATATTAATGCACTAGAATTGCGTGCTATTTATCTGGGCTTACGTAGTTTAGTAAAGATAAATAAATCACAGGTTAGAATACTAACTGATAATACTACTGCCATGGCATATATTCGTAACATGGGTGGAACCAAATCAAAGTCTTGCAATCAGTTATCTAAACTGATTTGGAACTGGGCACAGGCTCAACAAGTCTGGCTGACTGTAGCGCATATTCCAGGGTCACAAAATACACTTGCAGATTATAAAAGTAGAAATTTCCATGACCATTTAGAGTGGTCTCTCTCTACACATTTGTTTAACTTCGTTTGTGAAAAATGGGGTACACCTGAAGTTGACTTATTTGCATCACGAAATAATAACAAGTTACCCTGTTATGTTTCTTGGCATCCTGAACCGGATGCTTGGAAAGTAGATGCGTTTGCTATTACCTGGGAAAATAATTATTTTTATATTTTCCCACCATTTAGCATTATCAGCCGAGTAGTGAGAAAAATCGGCTTGGAAGGGACACATGCGATACTGGTGGTGCCCGATTGGGACACGCAACCTTGGCTGCCAGCAGTTTCACAACTGGCAAAAGATCGTATACGATTCCCAAGAAAACTCGGGAATCTGACGCACCACGGACCGCTAGTGGTTCACGGCGACGTGTCAACGACGCCCCTATTGGCATTCCTTTTCTAAGGAAGCAGCTACAGCAATTTGGATTGGACAGAATTACTGAGGATAGGATAGTATCGGATGCCTGGAGGCCAGGAACTGTCAAAATGTATACAACCTATTTAAAGAAATGGGGTGTACATTGTTTGTTAATGAAAGTTAAGCCAACAAATCCAAAGATTTCACAAGTAGCTCGGTTTCTTCGTTCTCTAGAGGATGAAGGACTTTCCTTTGGATCGATTAATGCGGCGAGGTGTGCGTTATCAATTATATTACCTAGAATTGATGGCGAAACAGTTGGAAAACATCATGTTATTTGTTATTTACTTCGTTCAATTTATCAAAGGAATCCTCCAAAACCAAAGTATAGTCGGTTTTGGGATGTTTCTATAGTATTTAAGTTGTTTCAGGCTTGGCCTCACAACTCGTGGTTAGATATAAAACAGTTAGGTTTTAAGGTCGCGGTCCTGTTATTGTTAGTAACCGGACACAGAGGACAGACGATTGTTGCTTTATCCTTAACTGGATTAGAAATAGACAAGCAACAAGCTACGTTTGATTTAGAAAAATTGCTCAAATCGAACACGTTAGGTGACCCTTTATCAACGGTTCACTTAGACTGTTTTCCGAATGATCGGAAATTATGTGTTGTGTCGGCCATACGGGCTTATATATACAAGACAAAGGATTTACGTGCATCACAACAACTATTAGTGAGCTTTATAAAGCCACATAAGGCGATTTCACGAGACACACTTGCCAGATGGACAATTACTGTGTTGAAATTGGCTGGGGTGGATACGAGTAAATACTCTTCCCACTCAACTAGAGGAGCCATGGTCTCCAAGGCACGGGTGCTTGGTATTTCTGTGAAAAGAATACTAGCGCATGCAGGCTGGAAGACGGCTAAGTCGTTTGCAAAACATTATAATAAACGACTAGAAAAGCCTACCGGCGTTGCAAAGCGTCTTCTCGCCAACTAACAAGAATAGGTGAGAACAAAAATTTAGAATGTTATAATAATAAGAAAGAATGATATTAAGGATAAAAATGAATTATGTAAAGGTCTCCCTAGCCTGAGGCTAGCCTGAGGCTGTTTACCGAGGTAAAATAGTATAGTTATACGAGTCTTACCTTGGTACAGATGATGGATAACTGTTGTTTTACCGAGGTATAAGCCTCGGATAGATGTGGGCTAGGGCCCTCCCGCCACACCCTGCCACATCTATTCCGTTGGTGTACCTTTTCGGTAAAGTAATAGTATCCATTGTTTGAAAGTCATTTTTATCCTCAATAAGTAGGTTAAGATTGCTGGTACCGGACGTGCTTACCTCTCCCTAGCCCACATCTATCCGAGGCTTATACCTCGGTAAAACAACAGTTATCCATCATCTGTACCAAGGTAAGACTCGTATAACTATACTATATATATATATATATATATATATATATATAACCTTAGGTGTTGTTAGGACTGTAAGCCCCCAACAAACCCAACCCAATCATCTCTGGAGCAGAAAGCACTCCGGCATCAAAGTATTTATTTACACGTGTGCAATATTGTATCCAATAAGGAGTTGTTGGTGGCCGCCACACGGTTCCGCCCCATGCTGCCCAAACAGGCCTGGCCGGTGTCGCAGTGTAAAACTGTTCCCTCTAATTCCTGAACCCCGGCAATAAAATGCTGTAATATAGCTCCTCCGCCCCTACAGGGTTTGTATGACTCCTTGAAAAAAACTGGAAAGTCATGTAGTTTCATAATTCAGGCCAGGCCTGGAAAGTCAGGGAATTTGTCTAAAGGTTTAGTAAAATTATTGAAAAGGGGAAATCCTGACATTTTTTTAAAGCATTATTTATTCATTTCCGTGTCTGGACTTTAATCAGTGATATTTTGTATTTAAAGTGATTTTTGTGGGTTTGTTATCCTGTCTCTTGATTTTCATATTAAAACTATGCATGCATTCAATGTTCTTTTTGTATGCTTATTTACACCTCACATCTTACACGGTGAATCAACTATGAAATTACAGCCTGTTTTGGGGTTCGTTAATTTACTAAACGTCTTAGAAACGTTTTGCAATTTTGCACCGACAGGTCCTAGAAAGTCCTTGAATTTGATGTCAAAATGGGTAAGAATCCTGTAATATGCCAGTGTAAAGCAGGATAAAACGGCCCTCGCGCCCTGCAGGTGCATCCAGGGTTGTTTGTTTGTTGTTGTTTTACGTCCTAGCAACATCTAAGGTCATATCAGGACGGGCAGGGTGTTATGGTTGTAAAGAGAGACCTTTATTGTGTCCATAGCAAATTACAAATAAAACACGAATTACAAACAGAGCGTGTCATGGTACTTTGGTAGTGTGACGGTTTGTGTTTTATGCATTGTTCGTCAGGCATTTTCATAGGACGCAATATTATTCAGGGAGGCCTAATTATACCGGTATAAGATTGTCTCCGTCTCCCCCTCCCCTCCTCTTCCTCCCTCTCCTTCCCTTCTTCCCCCGCCCCTCCTCATCCCCGCCCCCGTCCCCTAATTTTCATAGGGGGCAATATTATTCAGGGAGGCCTAATTATACCGGTATAAGATTGTCTCCCCCTCATTCTCCCCCTCCCCCGCTTCTTCCCCCCCACCCGCCTCCTCTCTACCTCCCCCGCTTCCTCCCCTCCCTCCTTCACCCGCTCTCCCCTCTCCCGGTAGTTTTAATCTGGTATGATATTGCCATAGGGCGAAACTATTCGGGGGGACAATATTATTCCTTTACACCGGGGCTTAATGGTCGCTGGACGGCGGGGGGGGGGGGGGGGGTGGGGAGGGTGTGTGTATACTGCTGTATGTATTATCCGTACACATTTAAAAATAGTATTGCAGTTTTCAGTACTGGGGGTTATAGCCGTCGGAATCACACTAAACCTGCATAATTCGATGAAACCGTAAAGGCCCTGTCACATTACGGTGTATGGCGGGAGCGTATTGAAAACCTACGTAGGTCCTGCGCGTGCCGGCCTATGATGACTTTGGTGACCTTTCGGGTGGTTTTGAGCGTATGTGGAACCTACGAGGAGCGTATGAGGAGCGTATGGGAGCGTGCTGTGACATTTTTTGACAGTATGGGCCATACGCCCTCATAGGTCAAGGTTTTTGAGCATGCACAAAAAAAATTGGACGGACGGATTTATGAAAGCGTATGGCGGCGTATGCCTCATACGCTTCACATAAGCCGGCATCTGGCGGCGTATGAGTAGCGTATGCGTAGCATATGAGTAGAGTATGCGTAGCGTATGAGTAGCGTATATGGCGTATGCCGATGTATATGACGTAACACGCCTACGCCGCCATACGCTCGCGCAAAAAACCCTAATGTGACAGCCCCTTAACATGTTCTACACGAAAGCACTTGCTACTACATTTATTTCATCCTATATAAGCAGTTTCGATACTTGGGCACAAATTAAAGTTGTAGACGGGATGGCTGAATGAGTTAGAGCGTCCGTCTCCCGTGTTGGTAGATCGTGGGTTCGAACCCTGGTCAAGTCAAACAAATGACTTAGAAATTTATACTTGTCGCTTCCTATCCAGGCGCTCGACATTATTAGGATAGGGCAAGGAGCAGTGGAATGAGGAAGACCAATCGTCCGTGATTGAAATTTCCTCTACTTAAACAACTAATGTACCCAACAAAAATATTTAAAAAAAATAGTCTGATGGTTTTGAGTTTCTGTCATTTTTATCGAATTGATTGTTTGGAAAACGCATTATAATTTAACGTTAGTCCATACATAGTAATCCACTCCCACTCATTGGCACCGCACCCACCCCACCCCTATCCCCGCCCCACCCCCACACCTTCAACGACCACCCACGAGCCAGTCTGGTTAATGTGTTTGATTTACTTTGGAAAAGATATCGTCAGATGGCATGTCAAAAGACATTGCACTTACCGACCGGACACGCTGGCCGAATCGGTAGAACACAGTCTTCCCCTGCGGAAGGTTGGAAGTTCAAATCACAGCCAAGTAAAATCAATGTCTTATAAAATTGATACTTCTCAGTACCTAGTCTGGTGCTCAGCATTAATAGGATATGACATGGCCTGGTTAGCACAGTGTCAGGATAATGTGACTGTGTGGGGTATCGGGTCATGGTGTCAGTGGCCTCGTATCCCAGTGGGGCAGCACTATAAAGTCACCATGAGTGTGCACTGTCACAAGTCGATACCCGTCCTGATATGACCTTAGATGTTGCCAGGACATAAAACAACAACAACCAAACTCGTCGGATGGCATGTCAAAACACATTGCACTTTACCAGCCTTGTACGCTTGTATGTTGTTGATGCTCTACCGCTACTTTCTGGCGAGTGTATCAGTTTTGTTAAAGTAATATTGAATTTCTTTATTTAACACCAGGCGGGATGGCCGTTCAGTGCCCACTTCCCATGTGGCAGGTCGTGGGATTCGAATCACGGGCTCAAACTCTGGCTAAGTCAAACCAATGACTTTAAAAATTTATACTTGTCGCTACCTAGCATGGTGCTTGGCATTATTAGAATATGGCAAGGAGTGGTGGAATGAGGAAGACCAATCATCTGTGGTTGAAATTTCCCCAGTTTAATCAACGAATGTCATAATAGTAATGTGGTTAATATTACGGAGATAGTGTAGCCTATGGCATCGCTTGTTGTACGAGCCTGTATTGTATATAGCAGTTATGCCAATGGTCATGGGTCGGGGAGTGGTGCCGGTGTTGGTGGATAGCTATTGCAGGGATCACATAGGGAAATTGATTGAATAGGCCCGCTACCCATTTACTGAATTGAGAGGATCGTGCAAGTAGTTATATATGGGCATGTCAGCCCCGTCTCTGCACGCTCTATTGACCTCAGCGTACCAGGCAGATTTCCTATCCAAGCCCCGTTTCCCGTTGGTGGCTATAGACTACATCACCGTTCCAGTGGCGCGGTGCATTGTGGGATGCGTCAGAGCAAAACAAACCCGCGAAAAGCACACAGCGCATGCTAATACACTGGGTGCAGCTATGAAATGTGCTAGTTTCACCTCATCTCAGCTCTTGTTTGAAACCAACTACAAAAATATATATAATAAATTAAGATATTAATCTTTTATCCAGCATTGCATTTAAATCAATATAATATGCACATCTTATGCCATGTGCATTTAGATTTAGAGCTTAGATTTAGACAAATCTGGGCACTCAGACTAGTGTTAGAGCCATAGCCAGAGTCAGTTTTACTTATTTTATTAATGTTTTTATTTATATCCTATGGTTAATGACATATGTAGAACTAGAAAATTTGTAGGGTTTATCAGATATTGGTTATATATTTCTCTGAAACAAGTGTATGTTGACACATTTGGCATTTTAATATTTAGAACAAGAATTAATAATGGTGATGTGGATATCACTGTTTTGTGTGGAATTGTATGTTTCTTAGCTCAAAATGTTTAACTATGTCTATAGCTAGTTTTGTCTTAGCTATATACATCAGATCATTATATTGCATGTGTGCATTCATGTTTATGCCAGATTGTTATGTATTTCTATGCATTTTGAATCAAATCGAAGTTTTTCCCTATGCCTATCGACAAAATCAATGGCCATTCGCATTTGCTTTGCTGCCAATGACCTTTTCAGCGCATGCGCAGTCGGAACCGTGATCCCGTCTATTGACCTGGTACTGACAGTCCACCATAACAAAAACCAGAGGGATGGTCGAATGAGTTGAGCGTCGGTCTCCCGTTCTGGTAGATCGTGGGATTCGAACCCACGAGTTAGAACCCTGGTCGAGTCAAACCAATGACGTACAAATTTATTCTTGTCACTTCTTAGCCAAGCGCTCGGCATTATTAGAATAGGGCAAGGACTGGTTGGCTGAGTGTCAGGATAATATGACTGAGTGGGATATCAGATGCTGGCGGCCTGGTCTCCCAATGGGGCAGCACTGTAAAGGCGCAATTAGTGCGCACTGTCACAAATCACTATCTCTCCTGATATGACCTTAGATGTTGCCAGGACGTAAAACTCCAACCAACCCTAGCAAACTCCCACGCACTACTCGAATAGCCCCCCAACTTTAACAGATCAATTCTGGTCTATAAATAGCCGATCGGACCGTTGCTATGGAAACGGATGCGGATAGTCAACCGGCGTTTGTGGTACTGGCGTTGCCTTCGGTCGAGTGGCGTTATCTTCTTACCGCTCCAGACTGTGCCGGTTATGTGTGCACTAATGCCCGGTACACACCTACCGTTTGTGTGCGCACACCTCCCGTATACGATCGAAAACTGCCCGTTTCGCCCACAAAAATCGCTTGGTGTGCGCTCCCCGCGCACACCTAGCGATTGCGATCCGCGCATAAAACTTAGTTTTTAGTGCTAAAAGCGGCCGTTTACGATTGCGATTCGCGATTCGAAAAACGAATCGGCCCGTTTTCAGTTTTAAGCTGGTCGGGTTGAGTCGCGGGTTTTAGTGCGCGAATCGCATACGGTAGGTGTGTACTAGACATAATAACGTAGATTGTCATTAACTAGCTGTCTGTGATGCACAGATGGCGTTGCAATTCCTTCCTCTTCTGGTAAAAACCAACGCACTGAAAAAAATCCCACGCTAACAAGCAATACATTATTATGGAACCACTGCTATGGCCATGTTTAGTATTTGAGAGCTTGTATTGTATGACCTTTATGAATGTCAACATGTGTGAATATAAATGAAAACTACACATGTAAAGTGCTCCTTTTTCTATGTGAGAGTGCATATGTATGCTGTCTCCGATATCTATATATATGTTAACTTTTATGTGTGTATGAATATAAATCGGACTTATAACGTATGGCCTTAGCGTATGCCGACGTATGCAATTTTCGACCAACATGTCGGGATATGGCGTCATAGGTCGCTGTAGGACGAGCCGCTAAAAAATTATTGTGCATGTTCTAAATTTTTAATGTATGTCGCCGTATGGCTCATACATTTCTCATACGCTCAGTGTACGCTTGCTGTACATCGGCGTACATTATGCGCACATATCCGGTAGGTCGGGATAGGTTGGAACACATTAGCCATAGGACCAGACGGGATGGCCGAATGAGTTAGAGCGTCCGTCTCCCGTGCTGGTAGATCGTGGGGTCGTGGGTTCGAGTCCCGTTTGAGTCAAACCAATGACTTTAAAATTGATACTTGTCGCTTCCTAGCCAGGCGCTCGGCATTATTAGGATAGGGCAAGGACTGGTGTGCTCAGTGTCAGGATAATGTGACTGAGTGGGATACCAGGTCATGGTGCCGGCGGCCTGGTTTCCCAGTGGGACAGCACTATAAAGTCACCATGAGTGCGCACTGTCACAAGTAGGTACCCGTCCTGATATGACCTTAGATGTTGCTAGGATGTAAAACAACAACAAACAAACATTAGCCATATGTTCAGCCTGTTGGGAACGTGCAGTGCACGTAAAGCCAACGGATGAATAACGTACTTTGAACGTATGCCTGCCATATCTCCAGCGTACTTAACATATGTGCCATACTTCTAGTGATGGAGTAACGTTGGTCAGCGTACCATCAGCATATGCGAACGTTTTGTGAGGCACATGAATGCTCTCAATAGGTCAAAGATACATTCTGCATACGTTGTGTGTATGCCCATTGTTATCGCTCGCAGTGCGAAAAGTTTGGCGTATTCTGACCTATTTTGATTCCACCAGCACCATGAAATTTATTTCAACACATTACGCACACGCCGGCGCCATACATCGTAGTGTGACAGGGCCTTAAATGGGTAAACATTGCTCAGGCGGATGCTCCAACATGCTCTTGCACAATCATCGCACCTGCCTCCAGTCATCAGGAATTTTGGCTTTTGATTATTAAATGGCCAGACCTGATGGTCCAAGGGACCACCAGCCAGAGGTTTTCTCATCCAATTAATACCGCATTGTGGTGTGTCTACTGTAAGCATATAAATAAGTTATGAGTGTTTTCACAGTCAATATGCGTTATTTTGACTGTTTAATCCGAAAATCTCGCAAGCAGTGGGTTGTGGTCCTTCCATTTTGGTCGCAAAGTTTTTAGTGCAGTAGCAATATGGTCGCAAAGAGGTCGACGACCACTGAGGATAATTTTTTGACCAATTTGTAACCACTTTCAACCTCTTTGCGTCCAACCTTTTTTGTGGTCGCAAAATGGTCACAAGCAGTAGTGTGACTGAGGTTAAATTGGAAGCTGGACCTGTGATATAGGTGTCACTAGCCTTCTCTGTTGGCGAAGGCTCAGATTTAGCTGCTTCGTTCAGAATATACCTTTTCCGTGGAGTATACACAATGAGCTGCTTCCCAACATTAGTTCTTCCACTGCCACCAAAGAGCGAGTTAGAGGTGGAAATAGTCTATTGTGAAATTTGATTTTTGGCAAGTTTTAGATAGAAGTCAGAGGAGGACAATTAGGACTGCCCGGTTGCCTGGGACACCTAGTTTACTCGGTCGGGCAGGTGAAGTTCTCGCTGACATTCTCAGTGACCTGCCCAAACAGGGAAGTCGTTATTTTTCTGATCTGCAGTAGCAGATTTCAGTTTCAGATGGCTGATTTGCACTTGGGCAAGTAGTTTTACCGCTCAGGCAAGTAGAAAATTCAATCACTTGCCCGATTGGGCAATTAGGGGAAAAAGTTACTGTCCTACCTTGGAAGCTATGCATTTATTCACATGTCGCTTAATCTCACGACTAGGCGCATGTTAGACTCTTCCCACCGCTCCAGCCTGTGGCAATTGGAAAGAGATCATTCACTTTTGGTTTTGATTGTTTTATTTACCGGGACATTTCCGTTATTGGATGATCGATCTCCTTTTGAAGATTTACACCAATGAAATGCAAGCTTAACGCTGCATAGTCTGCTGAAAGCATCAAATTCTCTATACCAACACACTTATCTAGATTTGATCCTATATATCCAACTTAGGTAGCTGTGAACTTATTAAGCATGTGTTAATGCATAGAAGGGTATACTACGTCCATTTAATAGAACATTTAGCTGAGGAAGCCTCTCGTGTCCTGCATTTTTACATGCATGCCAAAAGTTATTTTGTATGTTTCCACTTCAAATATCTCTAACTTAGTCATTTATAACTATAAATACTATACATCAGACGAAGGAAAGGTAAATTATAATGATTACCTTAATATAATTAACTAACAAAAATATGGCAGAAACTCGAAACGAAAAAACTATGCCACTTTAGTACAGGTATTCCAAGTTCCGCTGATTCCGCAGGAATGACTGAACCCTTGACCCAGCACATCAGATCACATCTTCCACTTACACAGCAGAAGTTGTGATTGATGCCCCATTCCACACTATAGACCCGTTACTTTTAACTCACTTTGCACCTATAACCACCTGATGGCCAAATTTTGTAGCATTATTACCGTACATTTGTTTCTAATTTAGTTTGCAGTGAAATTATCCTCACAAATATTTTACATTTGATTCTTTCTTGAAGATTTATATTGCCTATCAAGTCTGAATAGTCTTGTTTTCACCATTAGACAGTTGGTCGATAGAAAGCCTGAGCCTACACTTTTACCGACCCACATGATTTTAACCTCCCACATCACATAGACATGGTATGAGAGCAACTGGCATTTGATGACACTGTAAGTTATACACAATGGTGGAAATCCAAATTGGCAGAGGTGATGGCATGGGGAATCGGACCATTGACCTTCAGATTAGGAGTCTGACACTATAACCACTCCGCCACAGAGAACTTTGAATACCCCTATTAAAGTGGCACAGTCCCTTCGTTTTGAGTTTCTGCCATACCTTTTTAGATAAAATACTGCTTCATGTCTGTGTACTCGTCACCTTCCCCACCTTCTGCTGTGTTGGCTGTAGTTGTGACCTGGCATGCTAGGTCGCAACATCCATCTTTCCTGAGGTACCAGCAGAATTCAGAATACACATATTGTATGCATGGTGTGAACATTAATAACAATTGATTGTTGGAAGACTAGCAGTGTCATTTTGATAAATGTATGCATTCACTAATGCCATTCTCACAATTAGATTTAATTAAGTGGTGTGAGTTGGTGTTTCTGATGAGTAATGCTGTTCATTAGCAGACATGCATTCTCCATTATTTACTCATTCACCCACTCACTCACTCATTCCCTCCCTCCCTCCCCCCTCCCTCCCTTTCTCCCTCCATTTCTCCCTCCCTTTCTTACCCTGCTTCCATCCTTTGACCCTCTATTGTTGCCTCCCCTCCACCCCATGCCCTCATCTTTCTCCCCCTTTCCTTCCCTTTCCTTCCATCCCCTCCCCTTTGCTGCCCTTCCCTCACTCCTTCCATGCTTCCCTCCCCTCCCCTCCCCTCCCCTCCCCTGCCTTCCCCTCCCTTCCCCTTCCTTCCCCTCCCCTCCCCTGCCTTCCCCTCCCTTCCCCTCCCCTCTCCTCCCTTCCCCTCCCCTCCCTAGATGGCCTTTATGAAAGTTGGCTGCGGGACTTGTTTACATCGGTGTTTGACACGCCGGGTTGGGATGGTCCTGGTGCTGCTGGTCTGGTGCTGCTTTGTCCTCGGGGGTGGGGGTGGCCATGGGGGGTGGGGGTGGCTTCCAAGAGATGTCTGTGTGTGTGGGGGGAAGCACACTCCAGGAGAGGTGGATCGATGTCAAGCTAAGTAACTGATTTCCTCGAAATAATTGACTTCAGCTATTTCCCCGAAATAACTGACTTCAGCGAAATAACTAGCTTAACCAAAATAACAGGCGTGATAACTGACTCCAACGAAATAACGAACTTTGGGACAAGTCTTTTGGTGGTAAAGGCGCTCTTTAGATATCTGTATAGTACGCATTGCACATAATGTCACTTGCAAAAGAATTGACTTTTGTATGTTTAGAATAAGAGCGTCAACAATTTTATTTCCTTCCCCTCATTCATTATATTCCTAGGTTTACTTGTTGGCGTCATGTTGAGATGTTGGATACAATATACATAAAAAGCAAGGTTTGTTTGTGTCCCAAAGGCGTGATTTAAAATAAATTAAAAAACATTACAGTTGCCAATAAAGGAAGCTTGTGTAGTGCTAAATTAAACATGGACAAGAAAACCTGTGAATGATGTTTGAAAGCATGGAGAAACAAAAGAAAAGTTGTGGCAGTTTCCATCTTGCAAACTATCTGAACTAGACTGATTTGCATGCAGTGCCTGTATGCTGTAGCATTCCCTGCATACAGACATTTACCATACGGGTACTCTGAGTTCCGCTGGTCCCTGAGGAAGGACTGATGCTGGAACGTAGTATGTCAGGCCACAGCTTCAGCCTACACTCCGGAAGGTGAGGTTGGTGCCCCTCCCAATTCTACCCTTCACTATAGACTATGTTGACGTATAACTAACTACATGCTTCTTCATGATCATACATTTGTTTTCAATGTAGAGTGTAGAGAAAGTATCCCACCAAATATTTTATTTAGATAAAATACTACTTAATGTGTATGTCTTCATTACATCCCCAACCTTCCGCCAGGTAAGCTGAAGCTGCGACTCGTCATGCTGGTTCGCAGCTTCAGTCCTTCCTGAGGGACGAACATAACTCGCAACACATTATTTAGCAAGTGACAGATTTTGCTTGACAGCAGTACTTGTCCTCAGAATGCTGTAATATACTGCTACCCATGCCTAGTACATCAGTCTTCCACATATATAGGAATAGGACACAACAATCCATCTGTTTAATCGAAATATTATGTCTAGTGGCATCCCTTTTTACGCTACATCAGAATATGAGGTCATCATCATCATCATGCTGTTGGTCGTGATGCGACAAAGACTGCTTTCATTACTTGACTGCCGCTCTCCATTTAGCTCTCTGCTGTGAGAGTTGCGTCCATGAATTGGTCTTAATGTCTCTCAGCTTCAGATTTCTCTTGATGGTATCCTTGAACCGGAGATGCGGGTGCCCTCTCTTTCTGTAACCAGAAGACAGTTGAGAATAGAGGATCTGCTTTGGTAGCCTGTCTGATGACATCCTCATGAGATGTCCAGTCCACCGGAGATTCTTTTTGATCAGAAGATCTTCCATGGAGGGCAGCCCCGTCCATTCAAGTATTTCCTTAACATTTCATGAAAGCTGCCAGCAAAAGTGTTGAAGTGCTGCTGGCTTTTGCAAGTTACCAGCAGCACTCTCTCGGGGAGCAAATAGAGGTTTCACACCGGCAAGAACATGTCAAGAGAGGCGCAAAACTATTTGTCCCTGCAGTGACTGGTCGGGAGATGTTGGGAGTTCCATACATCAACCGCCCTTAATGCTGCCACAGTGACATGGTTTTCTGTTTAGGGTTTGCTCCCTTAGCCTTCGGTTCTGTCAAGAACCTGTACCACAAGGCAGTGGTTTACAACTCTGCAAGGCAGGGGCGTCAAACTCCCTGAGGTATTGCTATACCTGCAATACCTGCATACCATATGAGGTAGTGGGTTCAAATCCCAACCAAGTTAAACCAATGACTTTATACTTGTTGCGACCTTCCCTGGCACTTGACATCAATAGGATAGAACAAGGACTGGTTTGTTCTGTATCAGGATAATATGGCTTGATTGGGGTATCGCATCATGGTGCTGGTGGCACAGTCTCCCAGTGAGGCAGCACTATGAAGTCGCTGCGCATGCGCACTGTCATTAGTCAGTACTTGTCCTGATATGACCTTCGATGTCACTAGGATGTAAACGCCAAACAAATACACCACTTTTGGCATTGCCTTTGTGGGGTTCATTAGACTATTCTGTTTGGCTAGGGATCAGCGTGATGACCTTCATGACTGCTGATCCGTTGTCATTGCAGTAAAGCCTGTCTAGCCGACCACCTCCACAGATCGACCACTCCCCTATATTGATCGCTTTATTTGGGTCCCAAACGCTCGCCCATACAATACCATTGTAACAACATGAAAACCTTCCTAAACCGACTACCTCCCTAAATGGACCATTTAAAGTCGCTCCCATGGTCGGTCGATTTAAAGAGGTTTTACTGTACTTACTTCATGTTTGTTTGTTTGTTGTTTTACGTCCTAGCAACATCTAAGGGCATATCAGGATGGTACTTACTTGAAGGGCGGTAGGTATCAGTAGAATTATGCTAAGATAAATCATGTTCCATATTCCATGGTGCTGACTGCAGCGCTGTCTCTGGCAGCGCAGTCGTGGCACCGATCCATTGTGCGCGTGTGCAACATCGCCATTTGTCACAAAGAGCATCGTCAGCAAGATGGTTGACAACAACGCAGAGTGGAACAGGCATTTTTCTGTCTCTCTGCTCTGAACTCTGACAGAATAGACCATTTCCACTGCCAAGCCACCCTCTGGTAGCAGTGGAGATAACTAATGTTGTAGGATACTTGCCATCCTGATATGACCTTAGAAGTTAGATGTTGCCAGGATGTCAAACTCCAACAACCAATAGGATACTTATCGCTACCTAGTCTGGTGTATGGTGTTTGGTATTACTAGGATAGAGCAAGGATTGGTTTGCTCAGTATGCGGATAATGTGACTGAATAAGATATCGAATCATGGTCCTGGTTTCCTAGTGTGTGTGTGTGGGGGGGGGGGGGGGCGCAGCATTATAAAGTGTCCATAAGTGCATCCTATCACAAGTCGGTACCCGTAGTAATATGACTTTAGATGTTGTTGGAACATAAGACCTATACAAATAACCCAAACACAGCCAGCGTGTACACACACACACACACACACGCACGCACGCACGCACGCACGCACGCACGCACGCACACACACACACACACACACACACATCCAGGGATTTATATGATATGCCCATTACACCCCCCCCCCCTCACACGCACACCTCCCTGAAAGCCCCCCCCCCCCCACACACACACCCGTACCGAAGCATGCCCACCCGCAACCCTCTCCCCCCCCCCCCCACCCTCCCTCACACACACACTTGTAGTCTGGCACCTATGGAGGGTGTGTATCTAAAATGTCAACTGCTCTCTTGGGACATACCTTCGTCGGGCTACCACTTCCCAGAGATCACGTATGGGAACATGCGGCTTGGGAAGCTGCCACCAGAGCAATCGGTGGTCTAGGAATATGGAACAGGGCACCAACTCACAGGCAGGCAGGATACGCCCCTGAAGTTGTTGTTTGCGTTTGTAATCTATGTTTGTGTGTATATACCAAACATGTGCGTATTCATATACTCATACACCGGACACGGTGGCTTAATTGGTAGAGCGCAGGCTTCCCATGTGTAAAATCGGGAATTTGAATCCCAGTCGAGTCAAACCAATGACTTATAAAATTGATACTTGTCACTACCTAGCCCGACGCTTGGCATTAATAGGATAGGACAAAAACTGGTTTGCACATTATCAGGATAATGTGACTGTGTAGGATATTGGGTCATGGTGCTGGCAGCCTGGTCTCCCAGTGGGACAGTACTATAAAACCACCATGAGTGCACACTGTCACAAGTCGGTACCCGTCCTGATATGATTAGATGTTGCTAGGACGTAAAACAACACCCAAAGATCATATACTCATATAGATGTATGCATAGTGGTAATCATATTTTCGTTTATATAGTCGTAATCGAGGGTGGCCTTATAACCCTCCACCCCCAACTGCATATAGACTCAACCGCTTGGGCTGCCACTCACAACCGCCCAGCCATCCGACACTTGACTGTCAAAAATGTAGATATCTACTCCCGACCATGGGACCGACTTTAGGTGGTCCATTTAGGGAGGTTGTCAATTAGATCCCCCCCGCCCCCCCACATACACACACATATTCATCAACATGCCATACTTTGTGCATAACCTTAATTTCACATCGCAGGGTGGTTTCCTTCCTTACAGGGTGGTTTCCTTCCCTACAGGGTGGTTTCCTTCCTTACATAATCTTGGCATTATAGCAAAAGTGCACTTAATGTAAATGTACTTAATTAATCAGGCATTCATTCTCTGTGTTCCCATTCTCTTCTCTTCCCACCTCCATCCCTCCACTCCTCCACTCCTCCATTCGCCTCCCCTTTATTCCCTGTGCTACCCTTCCCTTTTCTTTCCACCCCTCCACTCCCCCCTTCCACCTCATCCCTTCCATCCCTGTGTTCCCATTCCCTTCTCTTTCCATCCCTTCTCTCCCCATACTATCATTTTTTCCCCTTTCTCTCCTCTCCTCTCCTCTCCTCTCCTCTCCTCTCCCCCTCTCTCTCCTCTCCTCTCCTCTCCTCTCCTCTCCTCTCCCCTCCTCTCCCTCTCTCTCCTCTCCTCTCCTCTCCTCTCCTCCCTCTCCTCTCCCCTCTCTCCTCTCCTCTCCTCGCCTCGCCTCTCCTCTCCCTCGCCGTCCTCTCCTCTCCCTCCTCCTCTCCTCTCCTCTCCTCTCCTCTCCTCTCCTTCCTCTCCTCTCCTCTCCTCTCCTCTCACATCCTCTCATATCCTCTCGCTCCCCTCCCTTCCCCTTCACTCCCCTCTCCCCTCCCCTCCCTCCCCTCCCCTCCCCCACCCCTCCCCTCCCTTCCCCTCTCCCACCCCTCTCCCTCCCCTCCCATCCCCTCCCTCCCATCCCATCCCATCCTATCCTATCCTGACCCGTGCCCAGTCGGGTGGTCATGTTACCCTCACGGCCGAAGGCGGGGATTGAGGACACCATATCAAGTTGTTTACCAATATGGCGCCGGCGACTCCATGCGCCTTCACAAAAACACCCACTGACAATGTGAGCCTCGCAGCGACTGACGTCAATGTGACGTCACGCCGTGACGCACGCACCCCAACCACGTGATGTGATTGATGGATGCAGAGCTCCGCGGATACCCTGTTTATTAAGGCTGTTCGCGCCTGGCCGCCCAGCCCAGCCCAGCCCAGCCCAGGGCAGCCCAGCCCAGCACAGCCCAGCACAGCCCAGCCAAGCCAAACCAAGCCAAACCAAGCCAAACCAAGCCAAACCAAACCAAACCAAACCAACCCAACACCACACCACACCACACCACACTTTACCTCAGCACTAGTCAGTCCAGCCCAACCAAGCACATCACAGCACCAGTAGCACATTCCTACAGAGCATAGCACTAGTTAGCACAGCACAGCACAGCACAACACAACCCATGCCATGCCAGTTAAGCCAACCCTGTGATGTTGTTTGCTGCTTGACGACATGTGGGGCTGGCTCTGTTAAAGCCCCTGCCACACCTCGCCGGATTGAGCAACGGACAGAATTGTCTAGTCCGGTGGTCTTCGGGCGCTATAGTATCAAAATGTGTTAATATGTGTCAAAATGTTGCGATATCGGGTCATAGGCCGCAGGACTAACGGACATGAACGGATAGCCAACGGATGAAATGAACTCAAACCGAACAAGAATGTTAATCCAGCGGCATCCGTTCCAAGTTTTGTGCATGTTGAAAACTTGTAACGGATCAGGCCGGATATCAATGGATATGCAACGGACACAAACCGGACTTTGCCGTATATCAACAGACTTTGTTTGGTTTCTTTCCGTTTCCTCAATCCGGTGAGGTGTGACAGGGGCTTTAGACTCAATCACTATACACCACTTTGTAGTCATGGGGCGGTTTGGCGGCGGCTGAATTCACGGTATGCCGCGCTCATGAAAGAAAACTGGCACTAGTTAACCTCCTGTCGTCTGAGCATTAGCCGGACGTGGTTAACGTCAGTAACCATGGTTACCCACATAGCGCGACACCACTTTGCAGTGAGAGTCGGTTCCGACTGGTCATCACCCCAGCCATAACTCCACTTGGGTTTGGGTGCAATATAATACAGGCTTCTCCCCTCCCCTCCCCTCCCCTCCCCTCCCCTCCCCTCCCCCTCCCCCTCCCCTCCCCTCCCCTCCCCTCCCCTCCCCCCCCTCCCCTCCCCCTCCCTCCCCTTCCTCTCCCCTCCCCTCCCCTCCCCTCCCCCCCTCACCTCCCCTCCCCTCCCCTCACTCTCTCCCTCTCCCCCAGATTGTGCGTTGCCTCCACTGTGCTTTGTGGTCACGTGGTGTCTAGTAAAGCTGCGGGGTCTCATGAGGGGTTTAACATAGAGGTGGATGTGATTGTACCATGAAAAAGTAAAGTGAAGCTTGTTTTATTTCACAATGCCTCTAGAGCACACTGTTATCATCGACTATTGGACATAAAATGTATGATCATTCTGACATATTTCTTTGGAGGAAACCAGCTGCCGCCACATAGGCTTCTCCTTCCGATAAGCAACAAGGGGTCTTTCATATGAACTTTCACACAGACTGGACAGCACATACCACAGCCTTTGATGTACTAGTTGTGGACCACTGGTTGGAACGGAATATCTCCCAAACTGTAAATGGATCCACTGAGAAGGATCAATCTGCTGACCGACACCTTCACAGGTGCGCACTCTGCTACCTGAGCTACGTATCGCTCCCCTCCTTGTAACATGAGGCTGTAAAACACCAGCAGCAATTGCTGGTTAAGAGCTGCATAATTGGATGACCAAGTATCAAATTATAGAAACCAAAACAATTACCTAGATTCGATCCTACATATATCCACCTTCTCATACTGATGCACTTATTAAGCATGTTGTAAAAATATACGGATTTTCGGTTAAGAATTATATATTGGCAGAGAGCATTATTATTCTTGGATACTGGAGTGGGACTGATATTATGTAAGCTAAAGGTAACTAAAGTCAACAGAAGTCCACTCCCATTGTACATGATACTGAGTGAGGTAAACTATATGTTATCTACTAAGAGTAGAGTTGATGGAAATGTACATGATGCTGAATAGAGTAAACTATCTGTTATATATGATGTTTGGAGTTAATGAAAAGAGTTCCTTTGTAAGAAACAGTACATGATGGTTGAAATGTTCTCTTGGTGTTCATAAAGAATACAAAAGAGGAAAAGAATGATTTTACTATATACAAATCTGTAACTGTTGCAACATCCTGTCCACCCAAGACCACCGACTGACCCACCAGCCTAATTTGCATATGTATAGAGTGCACCACCTGCAGCTGGCTTGAGTGACAGCCCCTAATGGGGTGGTCACCCACCCAGTCTGTGGGGGAGTGTCTCATTGGCTGGCTGGGGAATGTCCGGTCACCTGACTCCCTTGGCCTATCCTGACCCACACACTAGTCTCAGCTAATTAATTATTCATGAGTTTGCTTCAGACACACTGAAGGAGAATCACTCTCATCCTGGCTCTTGAGTGAGACAGACCTACTCTAGAGCAGGACCCCAGACACTCTGTCTGATGCTATCAAAATTCAGCTATTCTAATTGAGTGTACACACAGCCATAGGACTCCTGTCCCATGGGCTGTAGGCACTGTTTGCAGTATACCGGTTAATGAGACAATGAGACATAGTGTGGGCAGTATAGGAGGAGTACAGGTGCTAGGTCACATGTAAGGGGGATGACAGGAGTTGCTGCCAATAAAGCACAACTTATTCACTGTTCATCCTTGTGACTAGTTTTCCTTCCTCTTTCCAGACATGGTTAAATTGATTAGGCTAATTGCATCACAGGTGAAATGAAGGGGGAGAGTTTTGTAATCACATAGGGTTCTCACAGCGGCAGAGACCCGTGTTTTTATAATGTGTTGCTACATAGCAGATACAAAGTGAATTTATCAAAAACCTATTACTACTGAAGCCTATGGTGTCAGAGTTTTGATGTGCACGTCACAATTAAGTTTGCATGTGTGTTCTTAAAAACTCTCGAAAGTTATCAATTTAAAATAAAAACTTATTTCAACCTAATATTTATCTTTAAAAAATGACAGAAACTCAAAATCATTATAGTGCAGCTTTAAAGCTGGATAGTCCATCGAAAGTACCAAATTATCTAAAACAAAACTCTCATCTGGATATGACCCTTCATATCCAACCTAGATAGTGGTGCACTTATTAAATATTAATTTGCTGTATGCAGTTATTGGATGGATACAAGGTCAGTTGAATACAACCTATCACTGCTGGAACCTATGCTCTCCAGCTTTTTGGTGCTCGAACCAAAATTAGTTTGGCTTATTTTCTCTTCAAACATTGAGGCGGCCGCTGACCATTAGTTGGCTCAGCTATGTTGGTTAGATTTTGTTTGTTGTTTTACATCCTAGCAACATCTAAGGTCATATCAGGACGGGTACCGACTTCTGACAGTACACACTCATGGCGATTTTATAGTGCTGCCCCACTGGGAAATCAGGCTGCCGGCACCATGACCCGATATCCCACTCAGTCACATTATCCTGACACCGAGCTAACCAGTCCTTGCCCTATCCTAATAATGCCGAACTCGCGAACTCCTGTTGGTTAGAAGCCTGCATTAAGCGCAAGCACGTGGCTCTGCATTGTCAGCATAGAAAGATGCCGTCCGGAGTGGGCGACGCACAACATGGGTCGGAACTGGCCCCGACCGCATTCCGATGACGTCACTGAGACCAGCTTCCGTCGACCATTTCCAATAAATAGCGATGTGTCGGCGGGACTTTACCGGCAACCAACAACTTCTGGGTCCCCTCAGCTTCAAGATGTAAGCCCCTCAGTCAACCGAGCCATTGACAGACGCGCAGGAAGTGCACTGGGTGTGGGAGGGTGGGTGTTTGTTGGTGTAGGTATTTGTGTTCGTTGGTGTGGGTGTTTGTGGGCGAGTCTGTGTGTGTGTCTGCGCGCGTGTATTGTGAGTGCATGGGTATATGTGTTTGTGTGTTGTGGGTGTGTGGCAGAGGGGTACGATGGCCCAGGCACTGCATGCCACTCGAGGAGCTGAGCAAAGAAAGACGGGGCGTGTAGGGTTTCCGAGCGGGGCAGTGCAGGCGGTGGCCACTTGGCGACTAGAGTGCATAGCGAGTCAGTTAAGCAGGGCAGAGAGAGGGGTCATGCTGGAAGCTGATGAGTCCTCTTACTCTTCCTCTTCCTTCTCCTCCTTCTCCCCCCCCCCACCCCCCTATTCCTCCTCCAGCCCCTCTTTCTCGTCCCCTTCTTCCTCCTCTTCCTCCTCTTCCTCTTCCTCCTGTCCTCTCCCCTCCTCCCCATTCCCCTTTCCCTCTCCCCCCTCTGCCCCCCCCCCCCTGCCCCTCACTGGCACCCGGCGGTTAGTGGCAGCCGGGTTTCGCCGATAGTCTCCACCGATACTGACGCGCGCAACCTGACGAGGCGGGGCCGCCCGGCCTGGAGCAATCGTACTGTAATATCAGCGCGCAAGCTGAGAGGGTGCTTAGTCAGGCCAGGCATAGGATGCGGGGATTGGATGCGGGGATTGGATGTGGCATTGCCGCTCATTTGAGATCGATGGTGGCCCATTGTTGATGGGGGTGAGGCGAAGGTGCTGTTGAATCGCAAGCATAGCATTACATAATAATGGGGTGGCTGCAGTGTTGGCGGCAACCGGAAGTGAGATTCCAGTTTTAAGTTGCCTGTTGTTGAGGCGTGTGGTGGGGTGGATGGGTTGGCATTGCCCTGCAGGGTGCTTTTCCTACCAGTGGGCCCATTGAGTCACAGCAACATGTAGATGGAAAATGGATGTACCTATTTACTAGGTACCAGTGCAATTCTTGTAATTATATAGTCTGATTTTAATAGCTACGTAGGTATGATATGCATATTTACTCTATGTATGTATATTTTTTTATGAATATATAAATATTAAAAATGAAGGTGGGGAGAATTGTTTAAAGAACATTTCAGTTCCATACGATGCCATGGTATGCATATTTCACCACATGTATAATACATACTTTTATTATTGAACTGGATTTGTATGCAATTTACCATTACAACAGATATTTTCATTTATGTATCAAGCAATTTTACTGTGTGCATGGAATACCGGTGCTCTGCTGCTGACAAAAGCCATTATTCAATGAATAAACTACATTATTTAACAGAGTGGTTCGTCCACTGAGTGATGTGGTAGATCGAACCCTGGTTGTGTCAAACCAATGACTTAACAATTTATACGTGTGGCCTCCTGGCCAGGGCACTCAGCATTATTATGATATGGAAAGGACTGGTTGTGCCAGTGGCAGGATAATGTGAGATGAGTGGGATATCAACTCATGGTGCTGGCAGCCTGTCTCCCAGTGGGACAGCACTATAAAATCGCCATGAGTGCACACTGTCACAAGTCGGTAACCATCCTAATATGACCATAGATGTTACCAGGACGTAAAACTCAAACAACCAACCAATCTGACCAGATGGGATGGCCGAATGAGTTCGAGCGTCTGTCTCCCGTGCTGGTAGATCATGGGGTCATGGGTTTGAACCCTGGTCGAGTCAAACCAATGACTTAAAAATTGATACTTGTTGCTTCCTAGCCAGGCGCTCAGCATTATTAGGACAGTGCAAGGACTGGTGTGCTCAGTGTCAGGATAATGTGACTGAGTGGGATACCTGGTCATGGTGCTGGCAGCCTGGTTTCCCAGTGAGACAGCACTATAAAGTTGCCGTGAGTACGCACTGTCACAAGACAGTACCCGTCCTGATATGACTTTAGATGTTGCTAGGACGTAAAACAACAAACAAACAAAAAGCCAACCAATCCATTGAGCGCTGCACATCGTTTATTGTTTCAGATTGGTGATGGCAGAGTTGTTTACTGCCCACCACAAACTGCTAATTCCTATACTACTACCCCCACATGCACCCATCTCCCAGCCTCCTTATACATGCACATACAGTCTGTGCCACTTGTGCTGCCCTCCACCTCAGGGCTGCCCTTGAACTAGGGCCCGCCACTTTTGCACACGGCCATCGCGTCTGGTTCTCTGTGTAGATGGAATGGTTAGGTAAACAGCTCCGTGAGCATTGATAGGGGGTGGGCGGGGTGGCAACGCTAGACTTAACGAGGGGTGTTGACTGCAACCCTAGTCTGGATGATTGTGTCTTTGTGACTGTGCTGTGTTAGAGTTGTATGTCTGACTGACGGCTGGCTGACTGACTGCTGACTAGCTGACTGATGGCTGGCTGACTTACTGACTGGCTGGCTGGCTGGCTGGCTGGCTGATGGCTAATACATTCTGTATCCTATTAATGATACATTCGTGACCTATTTATAAGATACATGAGACATTCATGTCTTAAATAAGAGATATTTGACATTCCTTGCACCCTATTTATGAGACACTCACGCCCTGTTTGTAGGACACCTTACATATTTATCAGAAGTGCACATCCTATTATTAGGTCACTTGAGAGATCATGCGCCCTATTTAGAAGACACCTTTCCATTCCCAGCTACCATCTACTACTTCTAAAACACCACCACCTAGCATTTGCATTCAATCAGAGTTTACACATGTTTCTTACAAGTAATTTTTATTACACTCGTTGATTAAGCTGAGGAAATTTCAGCTGCGGTCTTCCTCATTCCATGGCTCCTTGCCCTATCCTGGTATTGCCGAACGCTTGGGTATATTCAGAAATATATTCCCCCATGAATAGTGATTGTTCGACTAGTACCATTGAAAGTGTGAGTGATGGGAACGGGCAGTCGTTTGGATATTTCCTGAATTATATTCTCTTTAAATAATGCTTATTCGACACAAGTGCTGTTGCAAGTGTGTGTTAGCAGTGAGCAGCTGATTGGGTGTATTCAGAAATGTATTCCCACTGAATATTGATTATTCTGCTACTGCCATTGGAAGTATGAGTGGTGGCAGGCAGCAGACGCTTGGATATATTTGGAAATATATTCCCCTTGAATAATGCATCTTCTACTTGTGTCGTTGGAAGTATGAGTGATGTGAGCGGGCAGCTGCTTGAATATATTCACAAATATATTCCCTCTGAATAATGAGTTGAATAATGAGTTGAATAATGAGGTTGCATGAGTGCACTGCCCATATGGCAGGTCATGGGGTTCAAACCCACAATTCAAGACGATGGTTTAGGCATTGATATTTATCGCTACCTAGCTTAGCATTCAGCATTACTAGGATAGTGCAAGGAGCAGTGCAATGCAGGAAGACCAATTATCTACAATTGAAATTACAAGTGATATGAGCATGCCCTGATTTGGATTTGTTCAGAATTATTTTAACAGTGGCATTGGAGGTGATGCTAGCTGACAGTCACTAGAATTCAGAAATATATTTACCCCCTGAATAATGCTCCCTCTCTGTCATGCAGTGCTTGCAATTGTGCTATTTATAGCTTGGCTGGGAGTTGCATGTTTGATGGTTCCACTGTAAAGCGCTTTGGGGGTGGGTTGGCGGGGAGGCAGAGATAGGGGGTGAGAGTGGCAGGTTACTTAGGTAGACTGCGAACACGGCTTGTTATACCCAGGAGACTGTAGATAAAAGGTAGCGGTGCCGACCAGGCAGCAGTAATGTGCGTGGGGTAGGATACAACTGGGCACATCAAGGATCACATCAAGCCCAACAACCAGCCTTTTAGGATAAACAGAGCGTGCTTACCTAGGTTCAATTCGGCTTGTCCATGCCATATCTGGATAAATGTTGGTTAATAAGAATGCACATTCACAGCAGCTTAATACTGCTTGCGCTCAACTGATTCTGCCTCATTCATTCATTCATTCATTCATTCATTCATTCATTCATTCATTCATTCATTCATTCATTCAAAGGAATAGAATAACATTTTACAAGTAGGGAGAGAAAGAAAGGTTCTATCCCATCCTTTGCATACGAAAGTATGGAGGCGTGCAGGATGCACATCCTATCGGGTTCTATGGGGGTGAGGGCGGGTTCCGGGAGGGGGTGAGGGTGGGGGAGGAGTGGGCGCGCCCAACGCATGTCCTTCTATGCTGTGTGATGCTGTGCCCTATTCACCGTCGTCCTACTTTGTGAACCCTATCTCCTGGTTGTTTACCACTGCCTCCACCACACTCTTTATTTATTTACACATATCACCCCTCCAAACATCACTCGCCCCACCTCCCTGCACCCCCCCCCCCCCACACACACACAGAATCACATCACACACTTACATTTACCCAAGCTTCCTCCCTTAATGCACAGCAAGTCGATTCACAAAATTGCTACGCCCTATCACCAAACAACCTCCACCCTTCGTCCTGCTCCACCCAGCACTGCCTCGTCTCGCCTCACCCTGCCCCAGCCCCACCTTCGTAACAGTACACCGTTTACCGGCTGCAGAACTGCAGCAATATACAGAGGCACCGATAAATCGGCCCAATCTTTGGTTGAAGATTAGTCTTCTCATGGGACGGTTGTAGAAGCTGTGGCGGCCCTGAATCACTCCGGTCTGGCCGTAGCACACCACTCGTATCCAGTCGACAGCAGCAAGGGTTTTGGAGGAAGGGACGGGCAAAGGTGGGTCCAGCGGTTCCATCAACAAGAACAAAGCGAGGGAAACGATAAGTTAAAGGGCCCCACCCAAGCAAACAACTCCCTTGATCAGGGGGAGAAGTAAGCCTGGGAGAAGAAAAAAAAGGGTAGAGTATAGGAAAGAGAAATTAGGAGAGTTGAGTCAAAGGACCGTGTCTATTTGCTCTATGGTGACCAGCCGGCGAGCCAAAGATACGGACAGAGTAAGAGTAGAAAGTGAAATGCTGGCAGGCTCCCCCTCCTGGAACTCTTTTCAGACATAATCAAGGAGGAGCATGGCCAGCGGAGAGGAGATAGAGAGAGGTGTGGACGAAGTGTGGTCCGGATAGCAAGTGACCAGCCCCGCCCCGCACCTCATTCTAAATATACCCAGACCTCCGCGCCGCGCCGCTGACCGTCGCGCCACTCGCTGCTGCCACCTGACGGCGACTCGCCGCACTACCGGCGTGCATTAGGATGCAGAGTAGTCTGCAGTGTTCTGTCTGTATGCATGGTGGCACTGTGGAGAAGCCTGCAGGGTGCGGGCTACCCCCACCACCCGCGCCCCCTCCCACCCATATAGCCACCCACCTTCCCACCCTCCCACCCTGCACTGGGCGATATTAGGTCACGTTGGCGGCACTGACGTGGAGGAGGAGGGCCGAGTGACAGCTTGCATTACCACGAGGAAGGGTTTGGTCGCCTTACCCAGCAGCCTTTGAGCTGCCACCATTGCCTGCTTACCAGCGTCGGGATCTACCAGGCCGCCCGGCGGAGAATGGTGCGTCGTGGGCCGGAGATTGTGGGCCGTAGCGGCGGGAGGAGCTGGACTGACTGTGCACTGGTACTGGAGCGTGGGTGGGGGAGGGGAGGGGAGGGGAAAGGCTGGGCGGGCAAGGAGGGCAGCCGTACGGTATGCGGTATACTGCGGTGTATGCATACTGTGGCCAGTGGCTGAAACAGCTTACTGACTGGTGTGTTAGCTAGGTCATGTATGCTGCTGGCCTCCTCGTGCAGCCAGGTATGCCAGCCTAGCTGCATAGCCATGTATGATACTGTGTCGCCGCCATACAGCCATTCGTGTTGCTGTGTAGTCGTGTAGCCATGCATGTGGCTGTGTACAGTATGTAGCCATGTATGCTACTGTATCACTATACAGCCATTTGGGCTATTGTGTAGTCATGCATGCGACTATGTTATAGTATTTAGTCATGTAGCCATGTATGTAAATGTGTCACTGTACAGCCATTCGTGTTGTTACTGTGTAGTCAGGTAGCTATGCATGTGACTATGTTGCAGTATGTGGTCATGTAACCATGTGCCTAGAATATTGGGGATTAGCCTGAGTCATATACTACTGGGGCCGTATGCATTGAGCGGTGTTAGTGAGCCAAAACTGGTTTTGGACGGGATTTCTAGTTTAGCGGCGAAAAGTTGCTGTGCACGGAGCAGTGTTACGGAAACACCGCGAGTTTAAGGTCCGATATTCTAACACCACTCCATAGCAGGTTTACGAGCGGTGTTAGGTACCGATTAGGCCCAAATCTCTTCAATGCGATCATATTTAACAGAATAACATAATCAAAAAGTGAAATTTGCTCAAATTAACCACAAAATCGAAGCAATATTAACGCCGCCGCTACATCGGCGGCGATATTCATATTGTCGAATATAAACTAAACAAATCGCCACCGCCGCCTCCGGATTGGCAGCGATATTGTCAAATAGCGGTGCTCACCGGGAACAGGATCACCAGTAACAAGGCTTGCTGGTTCCCGGTGTGTGGAGAAGGCAATATATTAGGCCCAACCAGGTGCTCGCTGGGAACAGGCTCAGTGGGATTCCCCAAATCTATAAATAACTGCACATTTAGCTAACGCTAACAGTTTAGGTGCCCATGCATACAGCGTGACATAGTTCGCGATGGCGGTGATAGTTACCCGGTGTTACCTGTTAACACCACACAGCGCTAACACCGCTTCATGCATATGGCCCCTGGGGTATATGCTACTGAAGCTAGCCTGGGTCATACTACTGAACGTAGACTGTAGTGGACTAGCCTGTGTCATACTACTGAACCTAGGCTGTAGTGGACTAGCCTGAGTCATATACTACTGAACATAGACCATAGTATAGTGGATTAACCTGGGTCATACTACTGAACATAGACTGTAGTCATATACTACTGAACATAGACTATAGTGGACTAGCCTGGGTCATACTACTTAACATAGACTGTAGTGACTAGCCTGAGTCATATACTACTGAACATAGAGTACAGTGGACTACCCTGGGGCATATACTACTGAATATAGACTATAGTGGTCTAGTCTGCGTCACACTACTGAACATAGACTGTAGTGACTAGCCTGGGTCATACTACTGAACATAGACTGTAGTGGACTAGACTGGGTCATACTACTGATTGTAGACTGTAGTGGACTAGCTAGGGGCATATACTACTGAACATAGACTGTAGTGGACTAGCCTGGGTAATACTACTGAAGCTACAGTCGATCCACATTCCCGAGCCGTGAAGAACCCCTGTATTACATTAGATGAAAATCTTTCAGATTTGTCCAGAATTCTGGGTTTTAGATCTGCCCAATTTTATCCGGATATGGTCAAAATTTACAACCATTCCGGCTTCTACGGTAACTTTAGAAGTCCACAAAATTTAATCAAATATTTTTCAGATTTTTTTTATCAGACCAATTTCATCTATGGTATTAAGGCAACAACACTTAGTAAATTACTATAGCTTTCAAACTTTGTAACCCGATAAGATAGCCCTATGAGTTGAGCACCCACTAGACTATAGGGGACTAGCCTGGGTGATACTAGTGAACCTACAGTACAGTTTTCTAACCCCGGCCGAGTTAAACCAATGACTTAAGAATTTGTACTTGTCGTTACCTAACCTGGAACTCGCCATTACTATGTTAAGGCATGGGGCAATGGATGGGTTGGGGGGGGGGACACCAATTAAGCACGGTTGAAATTTCTCTGCTTAATCAGTGAATTAACAACAACAAAACTATAGCTCAATACCAAAACGTGTTATTTGATTCCCAATCTGGACACAATATTTCCCATCCTCTGCAAAAACAGCTGCCATGACAGTATAACGTTTCAACCATCATCCTGAGCTTTGTTCGATTGTCTGGTACACACCTCTACATAAAGTGATGTTCTACTTTGGTGTAAAGGACCGGGTGCTGTGGCCACATCGGTAGAGTGCAGGCTTCCCGTGCGGAAGGTCGGGAGGTCGGATCCCAGCCGAGTCAAACCAATGACTTATAACATGGACACTTGTCGCTACCTAGCCTAGCGCTCGGCATTACTAGAATATGGCAAGGAATGGTTGGCTCAGTATTAGGATAATGTGACTTAGTGGGATAATGGGTCATGATACTGGCGGCCTGATCTCCCAAATGGGGCAGCACTATAACGTTACTGTAAGTGTACAATGTCACAAGTCGGTACCTGTCCTGATATGACTAGATGTTGCTAGGATGTAAAACAACCCCCACCAACCAACCGGTGTAAAGGAGCATGCCACCAACTGCTGTACAGGCCCACGTGGGTGGATACACAGACACAGTTCACTGGCGTATTGATTATCTGTGCAGCTGCCTCAGACACTGGTGCTCTGGGTGATAGAGTGTGTGTTTCCTAGCACACTAACTTGCACTATTCAGTGCTGTTAAAAGAGCAGAGCGCTGTTTACATCGATTTGTCTTGGCTGGCTTTTATGTCTATTTGGTCAGAGTATGGATAGATCAACTTACTCTTTGTGAGCATAAGGAAGTTGCCTTTCATGGGTAAAATAAACCCTTTTATATTGAAGTGTTTTCCGTTCCAATAAGCCAGTCATATTTCCTATTAAAAAAACTGTTTCTTGTCACAAAAAGCCAAACACATTTTGTACTCGAAAGAATAAGCCGGTTGCTCTTGAGAAAAATAGCCCTTTCAAGTAAGTTTCCTCTAAGAACAGGATAGCGGCCGTTTATATGTTGGTTGGTTGTTGGTGTTTTACGTCCTGGCAATATTTATGGTCATACCAGAATGCCCGTTTATAAGAGAATAAGCCTAATCAATAGCTACCTCTAATAAGAATAAACCAGCAGCCTTTCGCAAGAATCAGCTTTCACAAAAATGAGCCAGCAGTTGTTTTTGGGGGGTTTTGGGGTGGGTTTTTTTCAAAGTCAGACCAGCTGTCTTTCACAAGAATGAGCCCAACTGTCTTTCACAAGAATGAGCCCAGCTGCCTTTCACAAGAATGAGCCCAGCTGAGTTTCACAAGAATGAGCCCAGCTGCCTTTCACAAGAATGAGCCCAGCTGCCTTTCACAAGAATGAGCCCAGCTGCCTTTCACAAGAATGAGTCCGGCTGCCTTTCACAAGAATGAGCCCACCATCTTATATGCAGTGAGGGTGGGAGGGGGTGATTGATGATTATGCCACCGGGTGATGGTATGATGTGGAGAAGTGTGTGTGTGTATGTGTATGTGTCTGTGTGTCAAATACAGACAGGACCCATATAGAATATTGTGAATCCTGCTACCTGGAACTACTTATGGAATAATAGACTTTAAATCTGGGAAGCCAAAATAGTTTTTAATCAGGGGCACCTCATTCTAAGCTTTGTAGCACAATATGAACAGTATTTCTAATAACAAATGCGCATGAATGAATGATTTATATGGGGCTTTATGGTAAAGCAATACATGACTGAATATGTAAATGAATGAATGCACACAGGGCTAGCTCTATGGTGGCTGACTCTACTGAGGCTGTATTGTAGGGACTATAGTATATGGCTGCCTTATGGTCTCCTTTGCTGTCATTGAGTATCTCTTCTGTTGAGATTAAATGCCAGACTGAACCTATGTAAAGAGCCTATGGACTGTGCAAACAATAATGCAGTGAAACCAAAGACCCTATAATACAAATACCCTACATTAAATAGTGCATGTATTAAATGTGACCCATTTCTGTAGCGTGGTAAATATATGTGGGAGATGACTAGATGTGGGGGTGGGGGTAAATGTATGTGGGAGATGACTAGATGTGGGGGTGGGGGTAAATATATGTGGGAGATGACTAGATTGGGGGTAAATGTATGTGGGAATGACTGATGTGGGGGTGGGGGTAATATATGTGGGAGATGACTAGATGTGGGTGAAAATGTATGTGGGAGATGACTAGATGGGGGGTGGGGGTAAATGTATGTGGGAGATGACTAGATGTGGGTGGGGTTAAATGTATGTGGGAGATGACTGTGGGGTGGGGTTAAATGTATGTGGGAGATGACTAGATGTGGGGGTGGGGTGGTAAATATATGTGGGAGATGACTAGATGTGGGGGTTGGGGTAAATGTATGTGGGAGATGATTAAATGTGGGGGTGGGGGTAAATATATGTGGGAGATGACTAGATGTGGGGGTTGGGGTAAATGTATGAGGGAGATGACTAGATGTGGGAGTGGTCATAAATGTATGTGGGAGATGACTAGATGTGGGGCTGGTCGTAAATGTATGTGGGAGAATACTAGATGCGGGGGTGGCTGGAAATGTTTGTAGGAGATGACTAGATGTGAGAGGTGGGGGGAAATGTATGAGCTTTTTGCTGCGTTCCTGTTCTGCGGAAAGTTTTTATGCGAGTGACTGTGACATATGGCGACCCACTGGACACCACCTGGCGGCAGTCTTTGAAACTGGTGGAACTGGAAGTGATTTCCCAATTGATCAGCATGCTGCGCCTGCACCAATCCGGGTAGTTAGCCACCGAATGGGTGCGTCAATAAGCCTGCACACAAACAACCAGAACCAGTCCCTCCCTGCTTGTGTTTGGTGTGTGTGTGGTGTGTCTGTGGGTGTTTTATTTTATATTTTGTTTATCTTTATTACATTCCTTGATAAATCAGGGAGGATTTCAATTGCGGACCATTGGTCTTCCTTATTCGACATGTCCTTGGCCTATCCTATTAATGCCAAGTGTCAGGCTAGAAAGCGACAAGTATCAATTTTGTACGTCATTGGTTTGACTCAACCAGATATCAAACTCCCAACCTTCCGCATAGAAAGTCTGCGCTCTACCGATTCGGGATTTCAATTTGAAAGGAATGACTTTTGCTTTGAGTGTTCATCTGAAAGCTCCTATGTTATACACTACATAAATAGCAGCTGTAAATACTATATTCCACTTATTTATAGCCATATAGGGGTCGGGGGGTATTAACTGTTTGGGTGCGGGAAGTTCATCTTTCTTGAAACGCCAAATATAGATAGATACACACCCGCCAACGACTTTCACTGAGTGTCTGCTGGTCCCTCAAGAAGGAACAAAGCTGCGACCCAGCATGTGGTTCCATCACTGTTCGCGAATTCTCATACTGTGAAAATGATTTTTGTTTGTTTATAATATCATTTGCTATTCCATAGGAATAAATATATTTACCCCTAAAAAAATGTGGCTCTAGGCATATTACATATAATGGTTTTTGAATATAGAAATGATGTATATTATTAGAATTGATTAGTCAATTTCTGGCTTTATTATATTTCAAATTGATTATGCAGTTTTGTTTCTTAGTTAAGATTATATGTATATTAATGTTTTTATGTTTTGTTTTTGTGTTTTCTGTATGTGCGTGTGTAACAGTAGTATGCGTGGATACATTTTAAATTGAACAAATGCTGATAAAGAGCCAAGGTACTTAATATGGATATTATGATTTCCACACAGTCTGTTTTTTTTCCTTAAAATGAAGTGTTGGCAGGTCTGTATATGTAGTGTGTAAATAATTGTGAAATGGTAGTGAGTCTTGAAAATTACAAAGTGTATTGACATTAATAATAATTTAATGGGTTTTTTAATTGTATTATTTATATCTTTAATACTTTATTAACTGATGGGATAAGGCGCTCAGTACCAGTGCACTGACAGTATTAACTACTTTGACATAGGCTGCTGCCTGACGCGCCACCTAGCAGCAGAATCGACAGCACAACCGGAAGTGGGTCCTGATGAGTGGCTGAAGGGATATGAAGGTTCCCTGTGGGCCCATGTCCTGATCTCATACAGTTGCTAATAGAGGAGTTCCACCACCAACCCGCTCTCTGGCGGCAATGGAAGAAATAATGGATTGAATAGCCGTTCACTGCGTAACATGCTCTCCAGAAAAAGTCTTGGACGATTTCCGCCATCAATTCATCTTCTAACGGTAGTGGAAACAGTTCATTGTGCAGTTGTGGAAAAGCTCTTTCGCAAGAACTAATAAAACATTGTGTAGAAAGCAACTCGCAGCACAGCAGGCTCTAGAGAAAATGTTTATATACGGTTTCTACCATCAACCCACCCTCTAACAGCAGTGCCAGCCACTGACTGTAGCATTCTCTGCAGAAAAGGTCTTATACACAATTTTCCACCACCCAACAGACCCTCTAGCAGCAGCCCGAGGACTAATCAAGTATTGGGTAGCAACCAGCTCAGTGTGCATGCTCTGTGGCAAAAGGTCTGTAGGAGTCTCGCTTTGATCCCAGTCCCGAAGCCGGACACAACATTTGACACGATTGGCAGTCACAGGGCCACAACATGATGCACTGGCAGAAGCGGAAGGCGGTCTACACGCCCATGCGCAGTGCCAAGTACGACGACATCCTGCCACTCTCCTGGAAGGAGCAGTTCTGTTTCCTGTGTGTGACGCTAGCCCTGTCCGGGGCACTCTACTATATGACCACTGGCTGGAAGACGGTGCACCTCTAGTCACACGGCCCCGTGCCAAACCTGGATGGAGATGGGCTAATCAGTAGGGCACCCGCTAACCGAGTGGTTTTGGAAAGAAGGTTCTTGGGTTCGATCCCCGGCCGAGTCAACCCGAATAAGACAGAGACCTAGACTGTGTATAGTTGTTGCTCTACCTTGCCTGGTGCGTGTTATTACTAGGATAGGGCAAAAATCAGTGGAATGAGGAAGGCCAACTTGGATAGGGCAAGGAGCAGTGGAATGAGGAAAACCAATTGTCCGTGATTGAGATTTCCTCAGCTTAATCAATAAATGTAAAAATTGTATTATAAAAGCAACAATAAAAAACACTACTACTGCTGGTCCTGAGGCTGGTGTGAGGAACTCTTCAATCTGGAGTCGGGAAGTGAGTCTCCGAGCATCCTTCCGGAGAAGAGTGGAACCAGCAGAGGATGGATGGAACCAGCAAATGATCGATGGAACTAGTGGAGTAAGATGGAACCAGCAGAGGACGATGGGACTAGCGAAGTAGAATGGAACTAGCGGAGCAGGATGGAACCAGCAGAGGATTCTTACGGCAAGAATAAGAGGAACTAACAGAACCACTGCACTGTAAGCAGTAGTATTGGTAGTGGTGGTGGTGTGTCCAGGCTACCTCCAGGTGGCCGGTGGTGGTGGTGGTGGTGGTGGTGGTGGTTGTGTGAACAGGCTCCCTCCACGTGGCCAAGGACTGGTGCGCTGGTTGCCAGGTTGCCACTTGTGTGATGAGGGTGCCCGCCGGGGCTCAGCTACGGGATATGTCGCTAGATGATTGGTGGAAACATGTGGACATCGCGCACTGTCTGCCCGTGTGGTAAGGCATCTTTTCAATGTTATCTTCATTTATTTATGTATTTATTTACCTTTTTGGGGGGCATTTGAGCCTGTCTCAAAAGGTGATGACTCTTCTCTTTTTTTTGTCCATTGTAACGATTGACACAAAACAGCACAGAAACGGTTACACTGAAAACACAAGGACATTTGCTTCAAATCAATACGTATTCTTTTGGGATTATGAAACAACATGTAAGAAACAAATCAGTTTATCCTGAGCAAATGCATAAGCAGATAGTATGTTGATTGTTACAATGGACAAAGTTTTGTCCCATATTGCTTAGCACCTTTTGAGACAGTCTCGTTTGTGGATTAAAGTTGCATAAGGCAATGGTTTTTTCTTTTTGCATTTTTTTGTTTATACTTATGCTTATCCTCTTCTGTTGATATATTCAGGCATAATAGCTTGTTAACAGATTCGGCCTGTCTATGTATGACCTGTCATAATTATAGTGGTCATGCATTGAAGACTGACTTGGTTTAGATAACTATATTAGGTTCATCGCTATAATCTACTTTTCTTTAGTTTGAGATTACTTTTATTTTAAAGGGTGAGAACATGCCAAATTAATTTCTTGGTGTGCACACCTTTGATACTGGACGTTTTCTGTACCTGTTTGTTTTTTTTCAAATGTAGCATTTCAGCACAGTAATACCAAACTGCAATATAACCAGACGGGATGGCCGAATGAGTTAGAGCGTCCGTCTCCCGTGCTGGTAGATCGTGGGCTCATGGGTTCGAACCCTGGTCGAGTCAAACCAATGACTTAAAAATTGTTACCTGTCGCTTCCTTGCCAGGCGCTCGGTATTATTAGGACAGGGCAAGGATTGGTGTGCTCAGTGTCAGGATAATGTGACTGAGTTGGATAGCAGGTCATGGTGCTGGTGGCCTGGTTTCCCAGTGGGACAGCACTATAAAGTTGCCATGAGTGTGCACTGTCACAAGTCGGTACCCTTCCTGATATGACCTTAGATGTTGCTAGGATGTAAAACAACAAACAAACAAAACAAACAAACCAAACTGCAATACATCGTTAGTGAGTGCACCAATATCTAAGTTGGATGTGAAGGATCTAATCTAGGTAAGCGCTTTGGTTTAGAAAATGTTATGATTTCATCGGGTTGTGCAGCTTTGTGCAAGAAAATTTCAATTGCAGGCAAATCCTTTTCTTCATTCCACTCCTCCTTGCCCTATCGGAGTTGTGCCTAGCGCCAGGCAATGCCCATTGCAGGGTTGCCAACCCTTACGGTTTCGCCATAACGTGTACAATATTTTATGTCCCATCATCACCTTGCGCCGATCTGCTGGTTTTTCGTTTTCCAATGTTGGCAACCTGGCAATACTATTAATATAGTAATATTATATCAATCTTATGAATTATTTGTAAAAAAGAAATTCTGGGGGTATACCTCCAGAACTCCCAATAATAATCCCTTAAGATCTTCTGGTTTTTCATTTTCCAATGTTGGCAACCCTGCCATTAAAGTCTTTTCTTTTTTCCACTGATTTATACACCACCCATTGCCTTTCTGGAGTCTGGACCTCGTCTACACAATCTCCTCAATACGGAGAGTTGTATCTGCTGGTCCCTCAAGAAGGAACACAGCTGCGACCCAGCATATAAACACGCCAGGTCACGGCTTCAGCTCATACACCAGAAGTTGGGGAGGTAGCCCGACCTAGCCCTATCCGTTATTATATTTATAGACCGTATACTCATTTAACACCTATAACCACATACTTCCTGATGACCAAACTTGGTAGAGTGCATTTGCTTCTAATGTAGATTCCGGTGAAATTGTCATAGCAAATATTTTACATTGGATAAAATCAAACTTCCTGTATGTGTGTTCACCAGCTCCTCCACCCTCCTCCACTCAAACTAGAGTACTGACTGTAGTCACCCACACCTTGACATAATTAGTAACCATGGAAATTCCCACCCCTCTTTGTGAAGTCATCCAAGCCCACTGTTGCACCACCAGCGCATCTCATTCATACACACACACACACACACTCACACTCACACCATGTTCACTGTGTGTGTTACCACTGTGCATGTACACGGCATGAATGTTCCAGATTGCAGTGTGCTTCCACTCCAACATAGCAGGACCAGGAGCCTGATTAGTGACCTATTCCAGCATTGTTCCCTCAGTGTACACATGTTAAAGGCTGACTGTTGTCGCTGCCACAACGCACCACACATTACACACATACACATACACACACACTCACACACACACTCACACCGTGTTCACTGTGTGTGTTACCACTGTGCATGTACACTGCATGAATGTTCCAGATTGCAGTGTGCTTCCACTCCAACATAGCAGGACCAGGAGCCTGATTAGTGACCTATTCCAGCATTGTTCACTCAGTGTACACGTGTTAAAGGCTGACCGTTGTCACTGCCACAACGCACCACACATTACACACATACACATACACACACACTCACACACACACTCACACCGTGTTCACTGTGTGTGTTACCACTGTGCATGTACACTGCATGAATGTTCCAGATTGCAGTGTGCTTCCACTCCAACATAGCAGGACCAGGAGCCTGATTAGTGACCTATTCCAGCATTGTTCCCTCAGTGTACACATGTTAAAGGCTGACTGTTGTCGCTGCCACAACGCACCACACATTACACACATACACATACACACACACTCACACCGTGTTCACTGTGTGTGTTACCACTGTGCATGTACACTGCATGAATGTTCCAGATTGCAGTGTGCTTCCACTCCAACATAGCAGGACCAGGAGCCTGATTAGTGACTTATTCCAGCATTGTTCACTCAGTGTACGTGTGTTAAAGGCTGACTGTTGTCGCTGCCACAACGCACCACACACCACACATTACACACATACACACACACACATACACCGCCACACACTCACACATATCTAAAAACAAGATGGAGTATAACTGATGCTGATAAGCGCCCCATCTAGTGCTGCTGGTCTTTTAAGCGAAAGGTGAATTGTCTGTCACATCCCCCCCAGCTCCCAAAGGAACCATCCCTCTGGTGTGTGGGAAACCCGGGGTGGGGGTGTGGGGTTCGAGGGGAGTGCATTGTGACAAATGACAGAGCACCTGTTCATTCTCCCACAAGGTCAGTAAAGACCCCACCTTGTGGCCAAAGCAGACGGGGTGCCCAAATTGGTAAGTTGGTTGGTTGTTGGAGTTTTACGTCCTGGCAACATCTAAGGTCATATCAGGATCACTTGTGACAGTGCACACTCATGGCGAATTTATACTGCTGCCCCACTGGGAAATCAGGCCACTGGCACGATGACCCAATATCCCACTCACTCACATTATCCTGACATTGAGTTAACCACTCCCTGCCCTATCCGTCGCTGGTTTGACTTTACCGGGAATTGAGCTCCTGACCTTCCGCATGGGAAGCTTGTGCGCTACCGATTCAGCCACTGCATCTGGTCCCAAATCGCTAAGAGTGCTGGCTTCCCCTGCTGGAGGTTGTGTGTTCGATCCATGGCCAAGTCAAATCAATGACTTATACCAATGATCCCTGTCGTTATCTAGCTTCGCGATCGGCATTACTAGTACAGGACAAGACTAGGGTTTTTTCAGTATCAGATTAAAGTTGCATCGTCCGATCGCATTTGAATTTCTTTCTTATTTTTTAGATAAATATATCAAATTGATCGTTATGACCTACTAATCATTATTCCAGAGTCATTTTGAGGAAAATAGCTAGTTTTGAAGCAATTTGAGCTGAAAGAACACAAAATACTTTTTACAAGCTTTCCAAAAGTCCTCGCGCTATGACCGGTATTGACATCTCGCAATGACAACGTAATGTGGAATGACCTAATTTAAAAAAATAGCCTGGTCACCTGGCATTTTCCAGTGATGACGCCATTGCACCATCATTTGTTTGTTGTCATGTGATGTGATGTGGGCTGACCTACTGATGTAAGTTGATGTAAGTTTGAACCATGTATTAGAGCTGCATGGTCTGATGAATTTTTTTTTTTTCAAAATCAAACAACATACTTACATTTGATCTCATATTTCCAACTCAGATGGGACAATGTTAGACTGAAAATCTGAAGACACCCAGTTTTTTGTGTGTGTGTATGTTTTTTTATACATCAGCTGATTAATCTGGTGAATTTTCAGTCACAGAAAGTTTGATCTTCCTATTTCCCGTGGTCCTTACCCTATCCTTGTTTAACCGTTTGTATGGTGTAATAATGGCAATTTATCTTATAACATATTAGTTTATAAGCTATCCATTTACCATCCCAGGTTGAATTGGCAAATTCCAACCTAGATGTATCAGAGCAGAAAAAGGTTCTTATTTGACTACATAATAACATATATTATTAATTTCAATGATATTGTGTTAATTTAAATTTCAGTCTGTTAATTTAAAAGCCCCAAAACACCTGAAATATATATATATATCCATGAATACAAAATAAACCCTAAAATTGCCTGGCAACTGGGCTCGAGTTGTTGACATACATAGCAACTAATGATACCAGAAGGGGAGGCCAAAATCATTGAGCAGCCACTTCCCATTTTGATAGGACATGGAATTCAAATCCCTGGGTTCAAACCCTGGTCAAGTCAAACCAATGACTTAAAAATGTATACTTGTCACTCGTTCACCTGGCATTCAGCATTATTAGGATAGGGCAAGGAGCAGTGAAGTGAGGAAGACCAATTGTCCATGATTAATCAACTAATGTGCCAAAAACCACAAACTGGGTAACTTCAAATTTTCAGTCTAACATTTTCCCATCTGAGTTGGAAAAATAGGATCAAATGTAAGTATGTGGTTTGGTTTTGAAATTTTTTTATGACCATGCAACTTTATATCAGCCCAGGCTACCAGCAATACTACCACTGGACATCCTGGAACCTGAGTAGGTACTTGGAATGATGGTCAAGGCTATTGATGCCATGAGATTGACCTAATTGGTTAATGGCTTCCCTGTGTGATGGCTACCGTAGTAAATTCACTGATTATTCTATATATGCTGTCCCCAAATCACTAGTTAATGCACCAATATCTAAGCTGGATATATATAATCAAATATAGATACATGTTTTAGTTTTGAAAAATAAATGTTTCATCGGACCATGCAACTTTAATGTGACTGAGTGAGATATCGGATCATGGCAGTGTGGTCTCCCGGTGGGTCAGCACTATCGGTGCCTGTCGTGAGCCTATGACCTCAGATGTTACTATGATTTAAAGATCCAATAAAGAAACAAGCCTGGTGGCCGCTCCAGTTCATGTATCTGCCAGCTGGCCTCCAGGACAGCCATTCCAGCAGCCAAATTGAGGTTGGCAGAAGCTACCGGGATGGATCATTCAAATGGCCAGCCGTAGGCTTGAAACCGCTCAATTGTTGCGTTGTGGACATGGTGCAGAGTGTGTCAGAGGGTGCCCGGTAGTATGGAAGTATCACAATGGAGCACTATAAAGCACACTAGACATGCACACTGTCACAAATCGATTCCTGTCTGAATTTAGCCACAAATGTTGGTGTATTTAAACAAAAAGGAAATTATTATTATTATAATAATAATAATAATAATAATAATAAAACGCACTCAATTCACTCTGTACATTATAATATACCTAACTACATGGTACATTATAATATACCTAACTACATGGTACATTATAATATACCTAACTACATGGTACATTATAATATACCTAACTACATGGTATTGCTATCACCCTCCGCATCCCCTTACACCCTGCTCCCCACCCCTATACACCCCACCTCCCATCCCACCCCACCCCGCTTATGACAAGCCGATAACATCCTTATCTGCTTGACCTGTTCCACAGCACAAACCATATGCAGAGGCTCCCTCTGAATTCGCTGATGTTGCTGCCTCGGCGCTGCTAGACCACTTATTGCACATGTGTTTCTTTTATACAGGGATGCTTTCTGCTTGGTCGAATAACAAATAACAATACCAGTGCCATATGCAGCCACCAGAATACATAATTGGATAGTCAATAGGAACATTGTGCTGTACATGTACAAAATAAACATGTCCCCACCCCCCAATTGTGCTGTACATGTACAAAATAAACATTTCCCCACCCCACCCCCAAAAAAAAAACACAAAAAAACAATGACACAATTTTACATAATTGTAGGCATCATAATATTGATAGTTCTCGTTAGTTGGCGGAATGCTTTCAAATGGGCCTCAGCCTTTGACGTGACCCATTTGAAATCACTCCATCCACCCACCCAATCAGATGGCTACATATGCTGGCCAATATGTAAAATTGTGTGATTATAGTATGTATGCAGATTCAGACAAGCAGGAATTATGCTATTATGCCCATGGAAAATATAGAGTAGAAATAAATATCACAGATGTCTATGGTTGACTGGACAGGATGCCCGAATTGGTAATATCGCTGGCTGGCTTCACATGTGTGAGGTTATGGGTTTGAACCCCGACAGAGCCAAAACAATGACTTACAAGTGATAATTGTATTACAATTACATGTGATAATTGTAAGCCTGAATAGGACAAGGAATGGTTTGTTCAACATCAGGATAATGTGACTAAGTGGGATATCAGGTCATGTTGCTGATCTCCACTATAAAGCCAGTAGAAGTGCACACGGTAACAAGTTGATCCTCCGCCTGATATGACATTAAGTGTTGCTGAGATGTCAAATACAGACAAACAGACAAACAAGCAAACCGATATGTAAGTTGGTGGTTGAAAACGAGGCCAACTTTGGGGTAATGCGCATAAATAAGTCTGATGTGCGTATTATTCCCTGTGAGCATCCGTCAGTGTCGGCTGCATAGGTTTTGGACATTATGGATTTTTGTGGGGGGGGGGGGGGAGGAGATTTGGTGTTATGTTCTTGTTTTTTCCCCCTGTGGTGGTACATTGTGAGGTCAACTACCCCCTAGGGAGATCAGCAGCAATAGATCCCAAGGAGCGATACAGGATTGGGTGTAGATGGGGGGCGGGGGGGGGGGGGGGGGTAGCCAGCCTGCCTGTGTGTGTTGTATAGGGGTTGGGTGGGTGAGTGGGGTTTATATGAAACCTGCCACCCTAGATTTATTGTGAGGGAGGACGTCTAACCATTGTTCCACTCTGTGTATTTTACTTGAGGAGGTGGGAGGGCGTGTGTGTGTGTGGGGGGGGGGGGGGGCACCATGTGCGTTGTAGGGGGTGAGAGTGTGAGGTTGGGGATGGGAGAGGGGTGAGGTCTAAAATGCTTTCCACTGTGCATGCTGTATTGGCGGTGGGGAGGGGGTGGTGGGAGTGTGTGAGGAGGGGGTTTAACATGCCTGCCACCATATGTATTGCATTAGGGCGTTTGTGTAGGGGATACGGTAAAAAGGCTGACAACCATGTTTGTTGTGAGGTGGGGGGGGCCATTAAAGAGGTCTGCCACCATTGTGGGGGTCTGGGTTGTGGGTGTCAGTGAGGGGTTGCGGGTGGGACAGGGAGGGTTGTTAAACAGGCCTGCCACCATGGGCGTAATCGATTAATCAACTCGGGTCACCCAAGCCACTTTTCGCGCATGCGCACATCCTACAGACTCGGGTCGAATAATCAAATACGCTTCTCCACGCTCGGGTTGAAAAAAATGGTGGCTTAATCCAAAACCTTTTTTTTTTTTTAATAGCTGATAAAACTACAGCAAAATAGGATTTAAAGTATTTTATGATGGCATAGTTTAGTTATATTTCCATTTGATTAATCTAGGTTAATAAAAAAAAACATGTATGACTGGTACCGGTAGCTGTTATCATGTAGGACTGTACCAGCGCAAATGTGACGTCATCGCTCATAGCCAACCCCAGCCAAGAGGTGGGTTACTGGGGTCGGATCATTTTGCACACGGCATGTGTATTTGTCAACTCTACTCATGGTGTTCGATTTGAAATTCTGACGACTCGGGTGACCGGAGTCGCCCGGGTCGTGTTAATCGATTACGGCCCATGTGTGGGGTGTGTGAGTGGGGGGTTGTAGGTGGGACCCCGAGGATGGGGGGGGGGGGGGTAAACAGGCCTCCCCATGCCCCATGTGTATCACTGAGGCAGGCCAATGACCGTGCTGCACAACAGGCAACTCTAAAAGTTGTACAGCAAATCGATTGCGTATATGAAGAGAGGCTACTTGGAGCACGGTTGCATAAAATAGGTGCTTTAAAACTGTTAGTAGCTACTCCAAACAGGCTGTCATCAGTGACTCAGCCAGGCTGCATGAAATCTGCCAGGAGTTGGCATGTCTTTTGTGTGGCAGTGATTGGACATTTCCTTGTAGATAATCATGTATATGTCTGTTTGACACATTTCTCATAACCAACATTTTTTCTGAAGAGATTTGAAGTTTCAAAGAAAATCCTTTTGACTAATTTCCATTCCTATCACTAATTGATAATGAAGTGGTGGCTTATGCATTCTAAAAAAAAAGACGTGATAAATAATGGCCAGATAGAATAACGAATGAGTTGAGCAGCCGCTTCCCATTTGACATGTCATGGAATTTGAATCGTGGTCAAGCAAAACCAATGATTGCATAGCCTGGTATTCGGCATTGCTAGGATAGTGCAAGGAGCAATGGAATGGGGAAGACCAAATTGCCTGTGATTGAAATTGTTTTTACCCCTGCTTAATCAATGAATGTAACATGTTCACTTTGGAAATGAGGCATCAATGAGCGCCCTGAGGTCTTTGTGGATTTAATTGCCATTAATTTCATTAACATTCATTTGCAATTTCCCCGATTGCCTGGCGTCGAATCTCTCCCATACAAACCGTGTCAGTTAGGAGAACAAACTTTAATGTCCATTGCGAGCCGAGAGGTCAGGAGGTCAGAGAGTGTGATGTCACTGTTGTGGTGCACTGCCTTTGTGTGCTACTCCTAAAAAAAGTAGCATGGTGTCATTGCATGAATTAAGGGACCAGTGTAGAATAGAGTTGCTGGATTGCATTATTTTTCAGTGTGCGGTGCTGACATCTGGTGGTATGGTAGATAACTAATATTGAAGCGATACTGGGCAGCGTTCAGGGTACGCCTCGGAGATGTCTCGGAGATGCCTCAGAGATGCCTTTTGGCTTATTTGCGTTCAGGGTGCATCTTGGAGATGCCTCACATTTCAGACAGGAGACAAAAAGCGTCTTGAAAATGGTGGCCGTATTCAGTGGTTTCAGCCAATCAGAGTGCTTCTTTTCCATTGCAAAATGGCTGCTGCCTATGGGAGCGGCCATTTTCGAGGCGACAGACTGCTTTTACCGTTCAGACTAGCGTGAAGTCAGAGATTTCTCCAAGATGTCTCAGAGGCGTACCCTGAACGTGGCCCAGGTTTTCTGAATTTCGCTGGTCTCTCAGTAAGGACTGAAGTTTCAGCTTACATGGCGGAAGGTTCGGATGGTCCTCCTCCCAGCACCGTCACTATAGATTCTATACTTTAAACTCACTTTTCACCTACAACCATATGCCTCCCGTTAACCAAACTTAGTACGGTTGTTGCGATAGATTTGTTTCTAATGTTGACTGCAGTGAAATTGCGCAAGCAAATATTTTACATGAGATAAAATACCATTTCCTGTATCATGGTGTATCAATCAATCAATCAATCAATAGGATACAGCTATAATAGGCCTTGGACCTGTTAGCCGCTCTTAATTACCCCCCCCCCCCCCCGGGTAAAGATGTAGCTGTACTCTGACGTGCTGGGTCGCAGCTTCATTGCTTCCCGAGGGACAAGTGCAACTTGGAATACCCATATTGATCTGGATGCAGAATTCTGCTGTTGCATATTGTATTTTGTATATTCACGAAAATACGAGCTTAAGTTGTATATACCCGGCGCCCATGTCCGTGTTGATATTATTGTTTTTCTTGTTACAGAATGTTATTTGTTGGGGTTTTACGTGCTAGCAACATCTATGTTCATAACAGGATGGGTCAATGGCACCATGACCCGATACCCCACTCAGTCGTATTATCCTGATGCTGTGCTAACCAGTCCCTTTCCATATCCTAGTAATACTGAGTGCCAGGCTGGGTAGCGAAAAGTATCAATTTGTGTACGTCACTGGTTTGATTCGGTTGGGTTTTCGAACTCCCGACCTTCCACACGGGAAGCCTGATTTGGCCACCGCTTCCAATGGTGTATTATGAATAGTGATATATTATACACATCGCCATTGTATAATGACTAGATAAATATGATATATACTTCATTGTTATATTTTCAAACCGTAATATTCCGGCTAGCAATTAAGACTGCCTCGCTGGGTGTGCCGTCACGACCCGCGGCTCTCACAGCGCTGGAGGTGGCGCCCTCTGACGGTAGTCTAGAAAACTACAACCTGTGGGCAATGTAGGTGGGGGTCATGAATTGTTTATACCTCGTATAAATTGTTTATACTTCATAAAACATCTGTATATTGCATCATCCTTGCCATGCAGAGCCACCTAGCGGTTTGGGCGAACATCGCTGATTGATTCATGGTTTGTTTTTATTGTTTTACGTCCTAGCAACATATAAGGTCATCAGGATGGATACCGACTTGTGACAATGCACACTCCTGGCGACTTTATAGTGCTGCCCCAATGGGAGAACAGGCCGTAGGCACCATGACCTGATATCCCACACAGTCACATTATCCTGACACTGTGCAAACCAGTCCTTGTCCTATCCTATTAATGCTGAGTACCAGGCTAGGTACCAACAAGTATCAATTTGATAGGTAATCGGTTTGACTCGGCTGGGATTCGAACTCCCGACCTTCCACACGGGAAGACTGTGCTCTACCAATTAGGGTTCCTGTCATGGTGACGCATGTGTACATTGCATCATCAATCGGCACAGTCACCTAGTGACTGATGTGCACTAGACATGATCGTGTTAATAAGGGTAGGCTGAGCTGGCTGATTGTCAGAGATAGGTAATCAGATCGATATCCCAAGTAGAAACTGCTCCAGTTTCGTACAACATTTGGCCAAGTGTGGCTCACCTGGTGCAATATCGACTAGATATAGAGCAGCATTGTAGAATCCGATGAAAGGATATTTTTTCTAAACCATAACAATTATCTAGATGTTATCCCAATTGGTAGAGCGCCGGCCTCCTGTGCGGAAGATGGGGAGTTCTAATCCCAGCCGAGTCAAACCAATGACTTACAAAATTGATACTTGTCGCTACCTAGCCCGGTCACGGAAACTAGTGTTTGGTGGGGGATGTGTGGGGGGGTACCAACCATCACGGCCGTAATCGATTAACACGACCTGAGTGACTCGGGTCACCTGAGTCGTCAGAATTTCAAATCGAACACCGCGAGTGGAGTCGAGAAATACACGTGCCATGTGCAAAATGACCCGACCCCAGTAACCCACCTCTTGGCTGGGGTTTGCTAGGAGCGATGACGTCACATCTGAGCTGGTACCTGTAGGATAACAGCTACCAGTACAACTCCTATGTGTTGTTTTAATGCTTTTTTTTTTAATAACCCAGATTGTCAGCTTCTACAATCATAAAATAGTTTAAATCCTATTTTGCTGTACTTATATCAGTTATTGAAAAAAAAAGAAAAAGTTTTAGATTAAGCCAACATTTTGTCCACCCCTAGCGTATTCGTTTAATCAACCCGAGTCTGTAGGATGCGCGCATGCGCCTAAAAGTGATTCGGGTGACCCAAGTTGATTAATCGATTATGCCCCACCTTACACCTGGCTACACATTTTTATAAGCAAAATACGGACAAAATCAAAACCAGCCGATATTGCATTTAACATTTTTTAAATAGGTTTTATTTGTATGCCCCTAGGCAACATGATAGCAACCTAATCGCAATGGGCTGGTTGGGATTTTTAGTTGGATAGTGTTTTGATTTTGGTTAGTAATAGCCATTACGCATTTTATTGATATAAGCTTGGCATTGATTGGTCATGATGTCAAATATTTACCCACTTGTTATTTATACTCATACTTACGCTCAGCCCACAGAGTACTGTTAATAAGTTAGATAAACTCAGTGCAGGTTGCTCCACCTGTGTATAGGTCTACACAGATGGACAGTGTTGTGAGTTGGTTGGACAGACCTCTAATTTGGTTGGTTGACTTAAAATGCTAATTATATTATATTCAAGGGCACATTGTCTATGATAGGCAGGGGCATGGCTGGTTATATTGTAAGTAGCGTGGCATGTGTTATGTATACGGGTGTCAACCTTTGGGTTCAGAAACTGCCCATCAGAGAGTATTGAGGTAGGGAGGAGGCGTGGCCTGTTAAGTAGTATGAATGAGGTGTGGTCTGTAAGGTGGTAGGGAGGAGGCGTGGCCTGTGGAGTAGTATGAATGAGGTGTGGTCTGTAAGGTGGCAGGGAGGAGGCGTGGTATGTGGAGTTGTATGAATGAGGTGTGGTATGTAAGGCGGTAAGGAGGAGGTGTGGCATGTGGAGTAGTATGAATGAGGTGTGGTCTGTAAGGTGGTAGGGAGGAGGTGTGGCCTGTGGAGTAGTGTGAATGAGGTGTGGTCTGTAAGGTGGTAGGGAGGAGGTGTGACCTGTGGAGTAGTATGAATGAGGTGTGGTCTGTAAGGCGGTAGGGAGGAGGTGTGGCCTGTGGAGTAGTGTGAATGAGGTGTGGTCTGTAAGGTGGTAGGGAGGTGGCGTGGCCTGTTAAGTAGTATGAATGAGGTGTGGTCTGTAAGGTGGTAGGGAGGAGGTGTGGCCTGTGGAGTAGTGTGAATGAGGTGTGGTCTGTAAGGCGGTAGGGAGGAGGTGTGGCATGTGGAGTAGTATGAATGAGGTGTGGTCTGTAAGGTGGTAGGGAGGAGGTGTGGCCTGTGGAGTAGTATTAATGAGGTGTGGTCTGTAAGGCGGTAGGGAGGAGGTGTGGCCTGTGGAGTAGTATGAATGAGGTGTGGTCTCTAAGGCGGTAGGGAGGAGGCATGGCCTGTTAAGTAGTATGAATGAGGCATGATCTGTAGGGAGGAGGCGTGGCCTGTTAAGTAGTATGAATGAGGCATGATCTGTAGGGCGGTACAGCCATCCCACACTCGGCCATCACCACCTGGAGTAAACCAGGGCCAGCAGTGATCAATACGACCCAGCCGGTGTGTGAACCCCCGCCCATTCGGCTGTGGGCCGCGGTCTGCATGGCGACCACTCAGAGCACGTCGAGCCCCAAGTGTCCGTACTGTACTACTGGTTACGGGCGATAATCGGCGACTAGCGCCCGGTCACCCACCAGCTACCAGCGGACTTACTCACTCACACATTCGCCCACTAATTAACTCACTCACTCACCCACCCAAGCACTCACACACACACACTCACTCAGACACACCCCCTAACCGGAACACTCACTTACCCATTCACTCACACACTCATCCACTCACTCACTCGTATCCACTCACTCAGACACTCACACACTCACTAACTTGCTCAGTCAAACACTCACTCACTTACTCAGTCAAACACTCACTCACTTACCCATTCACTCACTCACTCACTTACCCACTCACTCACTCACCCACCCACTCACCCGCTCATTCACTCACTCACTGAACTTTGCCATGGACTGGTTAGTTGTTCCCCGTGAAAGTAATCATTGAGAAGAACTGAGGCCGGACAGTCGGTATCCGAGATAACCAGTCTCAGTCCGCCCTAGTCGGTGGGTGTCTGCTTGGTTAGAGCCGTGCCTGGCCCCTATCTTTACTGTTTGGCCGTCTACGATATAACGGGTCAGTAGCGAGGATTCAGTGGGCGGGTCCACAGAGAGGTCGCCTCCAGTACCCTGACACTGACACTGTGTGGAGGAGGAGGAGGAGGAGGAGGAGGAACACACAGGGGTTGTCTGGTACAGTGGTAGAGACTACCCCACCTACACACCCACACACAGGCCACATGGACAGACCACCAGTGATAAAGACCAAGAAGAAGTTGCGGATTCGCCGGCTCAGCCTGACGTTCGGTCGTGAGCGGGCGGGCAGCAGGCGGGGACACCCGGGGCCACCGGACGGCCTGCCCGACGGCCTGCCCGACGGCCTGCCCGACGGCCTGCCCGACGAGGGGCCCGGCAGGGGGTCCGGGGACCGGTGAGTGCGGGGAGGCTGGTTGTTGGTGTTTTAGGTCCTGGCAACATCTAAGGTCATATCAGGACCGGTACTGACTTGTAATAGTGCACACTCATGGTGACTTTATAGTGCTGTCCCACTGGGAGGCCAGGCCACTGGCACCATGACCTGATATCCCAGTCACATTATCCCGATACTGTGCTAACCGGTCCTTGTCCTTGCCAATCGCCAGGCTAGGTAGCAACAAGTATCAATTTTATAAGTCATTAGTTTGACGCGGCTGGGATTAGAACTCCCGACCTTCCACAGAGGAAGCATTTGCTCTACCAATTCGGCCACCGCGTCCTGTGAGTGCGGGGAGGTATAGGATAGGAGAATAGGGACATGACACGTGGAGTGGGTACCAGGATGACATGAACTAGGAAACGTGGTGTGTGTGTGTGTGTTAAGTTTGTGTTTGTGTGTTTATGTGCGTGTGTGTGTATGTATGTGATCATCTAGAATGGTCGTTAAGTCACAGTATGTGATAAGTGGAGCAAGCCAGAAATTGACTTGTTCGCATCACGAAACAACAGAAAGTTACCCAAATATGTGTCTTGGCATCCAGAGCCAGAAGCCTGGCGAGTGGATGCATTTTCTCTGATTTGGAATAATAAATTTTATTACATATTCCCACCATTCAGCATTATCAACAGAGTGGCCAGTAAGATCAGAATGGATCACTCGCACGCAGTACTGATAGTACCAGAGTGGGACACACAACCATTGCTAGTGGCAGTCACATTAGGAGCGAAAGACAGGCTCAGGTTTCCACGAGGAAAGGACAATCTGCAACATTAAGGACCGCTAACAACCCACGGAGATGTGTCAACGACACCCCCTTTTGCCATTCCCAGCAGTCTCCACATAATAGTGTATACTATGTTCTATTAGTATTATACATATAACAGTATGTATATATACTAGTATGTGGAGTGTGTGTGTCAGGGGGTGGAGGTGTGTATGTGCGTGTGCATATTCGGCTCTTTGTATGTTTAACCGTTCTACTACTCCTATCGTTCTATTAATATACCATGGATTCCCACCTCCTGCTGCTGGCCGCCGCCGCCGCCATTTCACCTTGTCGTTAATATAACCCCGCCCAAGTGCCGACAGCCTATGTACTACATGTTCACGGGCTCTACCCCCGCATATCGTTTGTGTATTAATTACCATTACACCTACACTTCCATTGCTAAGGTCAACGGTGTACTCCGCTGCCGCTGTCACTTATAAACACTCGAGATATTACCCATTATTGTTATTGTCCGTATTAAGAAGGTGGTTACTAGCCCCGAGGAGAGGGTCAAACTAGGTACTGTAATGTCTACATTACTCCCTCGTCTGTGCAGAAGGCCAATAGTAATAGATATAATAATGAACCATCATTAGGGGGTTGACCATGACGGTTAGCGTAATAAGGGACCTGTTTGTAAAGGGTAAGGAATGCAAGGAACGTCTCAGCACATTTTAAGAGCTCACAACTTTATTTCTGTTCCTACCAACACCATCTAATCTCTTCCAATGTCAATCATATGAATAAATACTTCCCCTCTATTTCCTTTATAGTCAAGACACTTCCAATTACTGTATTTAAAGCCAGATTATCATCGGAAACATCAGAGCGCCAATGAAACACGTCTGATGGGTCCGGGCCCGACAGCTCGAACCTTCTACGTTGCTAGGAGAGTAGCGTGGGACGCCGCGGCGCGTCTCCTAGTAACAAGTTACAGCAGTGAACCCTTCCCTGCATTTGATGGCCAATGCGGGTTCATCTTGGTGAGCAGCCCACATTTCCATATGTGTGTTGCTCGACCAAAGCCCGCACTGGCCACAGCTTGATTATAGTCTTGCCCACTTCACATGTATATGGGGAGTGTGCGAAAGTTGTATGTAAATGAGTGTTCTTATGTGTGGCGTTTTTTTCTTTAGTTGATTGGCTGCTATGCTTTATTTCGGCCATGCCCCCCCCCCCCCACACCGTCCCTGTTGCCACTATCTCGCAGTCTACAGTCCTAATCAGGTTCAATGTGCGCGTGCGTCACGTGTTATATCAATACAGGTAGACTGTGAGGTCAGTCAGTCCCTGCCTGTTTATTCACAGTTTTTTGCCTCACTTGGTGGGTACATTCCCATGTAGGGGCCATCTAAATGTTTAAGCATTTTCATACCAGACGGGATGACCGAATGTGTTGAGCGTCTGTCTCCCATGTTGATAGATCGTAGGATTCTAACTCACGGATTCGAATCTCTGGTCGAGTCAAACCAATGACTTAAAAATTGATACTTCTCGCTTCCTAGGGTGGCACTCGGCATTAATAAGATATGGCAAGGACTGGTTGGCTCAGTGTCAGGATAATGTGACTGAGTGGGATATCAGCCTGATCTCCCAGTGGGGCAGCACTATAAAGTCGCCACGAGTGCGCTTTGTCACAAGTGGGTACCCAACCTGATATGACCTTATATGTTGCCAGGATGTAAAACTCCAACAACCAACCAACCAACATTTTCACAATCGTACAAAAGAGTACTACTTTCCCCTCCCTTCCCATGTTCCCCCCCTTCCCTTCCCATCCTTCTTCACCCCCCGCCCCCTCCCCTCCTATCCCCTTCCGCTTCCTCCCCACCTATCCCCGCCCTTCCTTCTTCCTTCCCTCTACCCCCCCCCCCCCTGCTTCATTCCTCCAAAGCAGTTGTTGTGAGTGGTCCTAATGGTAACAAAGGTTTCAATTGTTCTATTTCAAACACACACACAAAACAAAACAAAAACAACGCCAACAAAACTAGTGAATTGTTAGTTGTTGGTGGCCACCGTTCCCTGAACACGACTGATAATGTTGTATTGATTGTAGCTGCGTGTGTTGCGTACTCGGAGTACATGTGATAGATATACAGAGCAGTATAAGTGGTAGGCCTGTCCAATGGCAGGTGGGAGGGGGGTCGGGATGGTAGGAGACACCCCACCCCACCCTCCCCCGATGCTTTGAATTCACCATGCTTAGATTAGTTAGAACCTCCTCTTCACGGTCTGTGGCAAATGTCTGATGATTTCTTTTTTTTTTAATGGGGGAGTGAAGGTTTATTTATCTTAATAAATCATGTGCGAACCTTGGGCCTCTGTCTGGTCTTTCATTGTGCATTTTTCCCGAACCCCTTCCTGCAACACCGGACGCGGTGGCCGAATCGGTAGAGTACAGGCTTCCTGTGCGGAAGGTCGGGAATTCCCAGGTAATGACTTGTGCCAGTGCGCACTCATGGCGACTTTATAGTGCTGCCCACCAGGAGACCAGGCGTCAGGGCCATGACCCGATACCCCACACAGTCACATTTTCTTGACGCTATGCTAACCAGTCCTTGTCCTATCCTATTATGTGCGGCGGTGGTGTTGATGCGCTGTGTCTGCTTGTTGTTGCAGGCAACCACTGGAGGGGCTGCTGTACAAGTACACCAACGTGGTGAAGGGGTGGCAGTATCGCTGGTTTGTGCTGAACCCTGAGTCGGGGCGACTCGAGTACTTCGAGGTAAGCAACACCGTCGCCTCTCTGCTTTTGTGTGCTCATTTTGCTTACTATCTCTTTTTTTAAAACTTTTGTGTAATTTTGATTCTTTAAAATGTTTGAATTAAAGTATACATGTTAAATTATATATAGTATGGCTTATATATATATTAATTATATATATATATATATATAAATTATATATATATTCTATAATTTTGTAATGTAATTATATATATATTCTATTATATATTATTACGTATAGTTCGCTATATATACTTTTAATTAGCAGTGGTTTACCACACACAAATTTTAAAGTTTAAAAAAGCGTTTATTGTATATTATTACATGTAGGTTATTTTCTACATATACTTTTAATGAACGGTTGAACATATGTGTCTAACTGCAGACGGAGAGTCTAGTGGGTGAAGGAGATGATCTTTCCTCTGCTGACGCTTTTGTTTCGCTTGATATAAATGATCAGTTTCAAACTATGCTGTGCCTTTGCGAATAGAATTACATGATTGAACTCCTATCCTTGGCCACTGTTTCCCAGGTTTCTGTGTTGAGATTACATTACTTCAGGTTATATTTAAGACAGTCCTTGAACCTTTTCTTCGGACCACCTCGGTTGCTGTCTCCTTTTACATGACAATGATTGAAGTAAAATGCACGGTATAATCTAATAGAACATTTGGCTACCATCCATGTGGCGCCATCTGACGGTACAATAGTGTAACAGCATTTTGGGTTTGTAAACCAAATATATGTTCTCTCTCTCCTCATTCTATACCCCTCATTCATATCAATGTTTATCTTATTTTCTCTATTATTATAACTTAATTTACTGTAAAGTGGCACTTGTCATTAGAGCTGGAAGACCAGTGTATCGGCACTGACATGTTATTCAGAAGAATAAAACCACCCTTTTAAGTTCTTTTTTTAATTGAAGATTCATAGTTTTTATCATGGATAAGTCTGAATAGTCTTGTTTTCACTGGTTGATAGAAAGCCTGAGCCTACACCTTTACTGACCCAGGGGATTTTTAACCTCCAACACCACATAGACATGGTATGAGAGCAACTGGCCTTTGATGACCCTGTAATGGCCGGTACACACCTACCGTTTACGATTCGCGCACTAAAACTCGCGACTCGACCCGACCCGCTTAAAACTGAAAACGGGCCGATTCATTTTTCGAATCGCGAATCGCAATCGTAAACGGCCGCTTTTAGCACTAAAAACTTAGTTTTATGCGCGAATCGCAATCGCTAGGTGTGCGCAGGGGGGCGCACACCTAGCGATTTTTGTGCGCGAAACGGGCAGTTTTCGATCGTAAACGGGAGGTGTGCGCGCACAAACGGTAGGTGTGTACCGGCCATAAGTTATACACAGCGGTGGACATCTAAATTGGCAGAGGTGGGGGCATGGGGAAACAAAACAACAACAATAAGCATGGAAGGTGAGCCTTCCTTACTGATGTGGGTACAGCTGCCGTTTGTTTCATTATTACAAAAAACAGAAAGAAGAACACAAGAAACAGCGGCCTCGTGGGGCAGTGCACCTGGCGGTAAGAATTTTCTCGATTTCTTGTAGTTTACAAAAATGTTCAGTAATAACTCCTCTACTCACTTCAAAGTGTGATAGACGTGGACATTTTGTCATAGCAATAGTACTTAAATGGTGTCATGTTGCCATATAAAGGTATATAAGACCTCCGCGATTTACAGATATCCATAATTCTTTATATTCACTGATTAATGTTCACAAAATGCCACGGAATCAGGATATATTATATATGACAGCAATTGGTTAGTCTGAATCCTGTTCTTATATAAACATAGATGTTGCTAGGTCATGAAACCCAAACAAGAAAGAGTTAGGCATGGCTGATAATATAGTCACGAGGGGTATTGAAACCTACTTCCGACATTTTTCCGCGATTCCCTGACAGTGCTAATCCTATGCAGGAATATCCGCATTTTCGCAGAAATTCGCTGTTGGTTCTGCCGGAACCCGCTGGGTGGCATCAGGGTCTTAGCCTGATTCCTGTGGGGTTTCATGCCGGAGACCTGCATACAGAAATCACATACTGACATCGATGCTCATGCATGATATTTAGCTGCCCATTTTTAGGTCATGGGTTCAAACTTCGACCAAGTCAAACCAATGACGTAATCATTTATTCCTAGCCTGGTGGTCGCATTACTAGGAGGGGGTAAGGAACAGGTATAACTGTATTAAAGTAATAATTCCCTATGGGGTTTAATGGTGGGTTTCAAACTGATGTTATTGCGACACCTAAGGTGATATCAGGGTAGGTAGCGAATGGAGACAGGCAGCTTTATTGTGCTGCCGGGCAAAATGGTTTGAAATTCCACAGATCACGGTGTTGAGCACAATACTGAGCAAGTCTGTCCTAGTAATGTCAAGAGCCAGGAAAGCTAGTGACAAGTAATAGTCTTGTATGGGATTTTTTTAAATTTGACTCAGCCAGGTATTGATCCCTTAACCTGCTACATGTGGGGCTGAAATCCTCTTCTGGTCATTGAGGGTTTGTGTGCCATGTCAGGTAGTAATTTGAATGTGGCCTTAGTCTAGGGTCTGAAGCTTGCTTTATAAAGATCTGTTTTTGTATTTATGAGTTATGTGCCTGAATACTGTGGGGTTTTTTCAGGGTGCAGTGATCTCACCTTCAGATGAGGACTCACAGACGTTCACCGTAAACACTGCCAACAGCGAGGCCTATAGATTGAGGGGTGAGTATAGAGTACATGCACTACAGACTGAGGGGTGCGTAGAATAAGTACGGCTGGAGATTAGGAGGTCTGTAGAGTAAATATGGCTACAGACTGAGGGTTGAGTGGAATAAATACGGTTGAGACTGAGGGGTGTGTAGAGTAAATACGGCTGAACACTGAGGGGTGTGTAGAGTAAATACGGCTGGAGACTGAGGGGTGTGTACAGTAAATATGGCTGGAGACTGAGGGGTGTGTACAGTAAATACGGCTGGAGACTGAGGGGTGTGTACAGTAAATATGGCTGCAGACTGAGGGGTGTGTACAGTGAATAAGACTACATGACTGAGGGTTGAGTGCAGTAAACATGGCTACAGATATGGCTGGAGACAGAGGGGTGCGAAAGAAAATATGGCTACCGACTGAGGAGTGTGTAGAGAAAATATGGCTGGAGACGGAGGGGTGTGAACAGTAAATACCACTACAGACTGAGGGATGTGTAGAGTAAATATGATTACATGACTGAGGGATGAGGAGATTAGATAAATATGGCTACAGACTGAGGTGTGTAGAGTCAATACGGTTGCATACTATGGGGTGACTGGAGTTAATATGGCTACAGCTGAGGGGTGTGTAGAGTAAATTCAGCTAGACTGACCAGTGTGTACAGTAAATATGGCTACAAACTAGTTTAGCTTGGTGCATCCAATGGTTCATCCAATGGTAGAATAATTATAATGCTGCCACGTTGAGGTTCAATTATCGTATTTACTAGTTTAGCTTGGTGCTTCAAATGCTTCATCCAGTCGTAGGTTAATTATAATTCTACGATCTTGAAGTTGAAGTTACTGTAGTTACCAGTTTAGCTTGGTGCTTCAAATTGTAATATAACTGGAAGCCTGGCCGTCAGGGCCCCAGATATACCACTTACTCTTCCCAGATGCGTTCTCACAACTGTCTGTCAGTTCACACCTGATGCCCCTCTCCAACAAACTCATCTGTAATATATCTACTGTATCTCTCATAAGGCAGAAAGGGAAGACAAGTCACGCAAGATTGACAGTGAAGAAGTTGTGCTTTATTGGCATCAACTCCTGTTCACCTACTAATGACCTATCACCCTGACCCCTTACCTTCTGTCCGCACAGAGCCTCATTACTCTCTTTAGTATGTATATGAATCAGTGCCTACAGCCCATTGAACCGGAGTCCCATGGTTGTTGCACACAGCTCAGTTTGTATATGGGTCACTCTCCTGAAAACTGGTCAGCATGAGATGGGATTTTAAAACATCAATAAAAACCTTCCTACTTATTTTTGTCCTTATACTTTTCATATTCATGTTCAGATTTGATGAAAGAAATAAGGGAAATAAAATAAAACTGTGTGCAACTTTGGTCTTTTTAGTTATGAACTGTTTTTGTACCAAAAAACCCCATTTTACAGTCAGCCATTTGTAACATGACATATGGGACGTGGTTGAATCCTTATTAACATCTTGTATTGCATTGATATATCAAACAAAACAGTTCCCAAATCAAAGAGGAAGTATTTATTAACATGTATGCATGCTTAAATTTAAAAAAAAAAAAATGTAATGTCTTCAGAAATAACATTACAAATTTCCGTCACACGTGTAACCGTGGTGTCTGGATGCCACACAAATATTGTACACTAATTATTCAGTGAATAAAGCATGGCTGGGAATTACTTTTTTTTATCAATATAAGCACTAGATATTTCTGTATATTATGCCATGATTAATTATTTAATTCTGATTAGATATTTATTAAGCAGACTGTGTGGTGTCCTAAACATGTGTTACACGTGTGACTGCCATAAGAGATATCTTATTCATGGACTACACCTTTATTTTTTATCTCATCAATTTATATTTTACATAGATGTAAAGGGGAGATTTCCAGCTTTCATTTGCAACCAAAAAATGTAAAAAATTCAAATATTAAATTTTAACTCTCCAGGTGACACTTCTGGCCAGTTTTCAGGAGAGTGACCCATATGAAAGGTGTAGCATCAGACAGTGTCTGGGCTCCTGCCCAAGAGAAGAGTGTGTCTCACTCAACCCCAGCTGTAGGTGGTGTCCATAATGTATGCAGAATGGCTGGTCTGCTTGCCCATCAGCCCTGTGGTAACAGGTAGTTGCAGACAGTTACAATAAATGTATATATTAAAAATGTCCTTCTCCTCCACTTGCACCCTTACTGGTGCATAGAGGGAACATTTCACCAAACATTAACTGTCTCTTATATAGGAACATCTCGTCATAATCTCAGGCACTATGTATTAATATATATTTCACATAGCCTAATATGTCACACAGGTAGTGGGGCACCCGTTGCTTTTCTATTACATAACCTTGGTCCCCACTCCGTTGCCCGAGGATAATAATGCTCTCCGACAATATATAATTCCGAACCTAAAATCCGTATATTTTTACAAAATGGTTCATCCAATGACTGGTTAATTATGGTGCTGCCACCTTGAGGTTCAAGGTACCATAGTTACTAATTTAGCTTGCCGCTGCAGATGGTTTAGCCTGTATGCTACATTGCAGCTAGCTTCAGTTTTACCAAAGCTAGCCTGGAGCTGTTGCCAGTTGCTAGTAACTTAACCTATTTCACATGGGTTATTTTTGTTGTTGTTTTTTTGTTTTTAGCCTCGGACGCCTGGGAACGTCAGCATTGGGTAAACCGACTACGCGCAACTGCCGAGTACCACACGGAAAACATGGCACAGGTAAAACACAAGTAGAAACACCTGTATTATTAACTGACTCTGGTGCAGGAAGCACGCCTTGAAAATGTTTTGATAATATTATTATTGAAACAGATAATTTCACACACCTATATATAGTCTTGCGTATTGAAACTGAAAGACACCAGTCCTTTTAAATACAGTAAAGCCTCTCTAAACCGACCGATCATGGGACCGACTTTAAATGGTCCATTTAAGGAGATGATTGGTTTAGGGAAGTTTTTTTATCACAACAATGGTATCGTATGGGCGATCGTTTGGGACCCAAATAAAGCGATTGATATAAGGGAGTGTCGATCTGTAGAGGGGGTCAGTTAGAGAGGTTTTACTGTATAAATAAAACAAAATTGTACTTTTAAAATAATTGTTATTAATTGATTATGTGAACCAGACGGGATGGCCGAATGAGTTAAAGCATACTTATTGCTTCCTAGCCAGGCACTCGGCATTATTAGGACAGGGCAAGGACTGGTGGGCTCAGTGTCAGGATAATGTGACTGAGTGGGATACCAGGTCATGGTGCCAGTGGCCTGGTTTCCCAGTGGGACAGCACTATAAAGTCGCCATGAGTGCGCACTGTCACAAGTCGGTACCCTTCCTGATATGACCTTAGATGTTGCTAGGACGTAAAACAACAACAAACAAACAATTGATTATGTTTCCATTGCTTGTTCCCCCATGTAACTTACATGAGGTGACTGTGCTTTGCTGCAGAACGCGCCCCCCCTGCTGAAGGAACAACGGCCGCACAATTTTGGCTCGATGCAGTCAGTGGCGACGACCACCATGGACGATTCCACTGACAACCTTCACATGTCCTTCGCCAGGTATGTTACACACACCCACCCCGCTCGGTCACACCCAGCTCCACCCAACACCCAGTGCACGTGCACTAATCCCACTAATATGTGTGTTTCATGTTTGATTCTCATAATTTTTAATTGTTTTGTTTGTTTCATTCATTGATTAAATGGGAGGGGGGGGGGGAATTTTACGTGTCAACCATTGGTCTTCCTCATTCCGCCACTCGTTGCTCTATCCCAGTAATGCCAAATGCCTGTCTAGGTAGCGGCAAGTATAAAGTATAAATATATACTTGTAAAATTCCAGTGCCCGGGTGACAGAATTTTGCGACATTGGTAGGGTTGGGGGTGGTGGCGCCACCTGTCCGAACTGTGAAAAGGGGTCACCCATGAAGTAGTACACAACATATGGGTGATAATAGGGAACATTCCCTTCTGCAATTTATACTCGCATAATCCTTATGCATCATATGTATGTATGTATAGATATTGAGCTTAATGATATATATGTATATGCGTACCTTCGTATGTGTCATATATATATTTAACTCAAACTCTCTATATTTTAATGCATTTTGCTTCGTAAACTCCGTCTTCAAATTACATGATTTGAACTAAGCAATATTTAATTTTTAGTTAAATGCCTCAGCACCTGTTGGTGCCTAGCTGTTCCTCTGCCCATATTGTTCTACGCGTATAAACAGCAGATGCTCGTGTTGAGTGTTAACGGTAACCCAGACACTAATATGTCGATCCTCTTACATTAGATCTCCCAAGGTCACCAAGAAAGGCTCTAGGTATGACCCCGTGACCTCTGATCCTAGCCTCCTCTTAGGCAAAGACCCTATAATACTAAGACGGCTCACTCCCTATCTCTCCCATGGTAATGTAAATTTTGCAGTGCCACCTTGTGGTGGGTTTGATCAGCCCAGCTGCTGGTTGATGTTTCACATGTAAACCCACATAATATATTATACATGAGATAGGTAGGTATGAATACACATCAATATGAAATTGCTATGAACAAATACACATCATCATCAGCATCATCATCAGCATCGCCATCATCACACATCTTTCACATTCATATATACATTTATACATATAATATAGCACCTGTTTAACCCTGGCCATTTCTGGGTTAACCCTGCCCACCTGTGGGTTAACCCTGCCCACTTCTGGATTAACCCTGCCAGCTTATGGATTAACGTGGCTCCTAGGTTTATTCGGCTGATTAATTAGCTTTGACTAATCAGTGAATTGTGTGTTTACCTAATGAGTTGATTTTGTGTAATGTATAAGTTGTGTGATTGAATGAGAAATGGAGCAGAACATGGTTTAGGGCGTCTCTAAGATGGTGGCATGAACTTTTTATTTTTTAATTTAATCTTATATATTTTATTGCTACTGACACCAGTGTGTTTGAAATCCTCTACAAGAAAACCTTTTCCCACCGAGCATGGAAAGTTCATTAGCTTTTTTTTTTTCAATGAAGAGATTCGCGTATGAAGAACCAACCCGCTGACATTAACGTGCGTTAAAAAGCTGCATAGCTGTATGAACCCATGGCATCGTGTGAGTGGTCATTCCTTTACCAATCAGTGCAGTGCAGTGTGTGGCCCATGCTGACTCTTCGCCGCGCGCCGACTCTTTGTTGCAGGAAACACAAAGTAGACGACAGCTGCTCTGGAACCCACACCGCATCATTTAACCGCAGGGTCAACGACCTGGGAAGAAAGGTCCACCACCACTTGCCTCCAGATAGTTGCCCGATTCCCGGACCCACAGAACCACGCCACCGGCTTTTTCAACCGCCCATCCACCCGCCCTCATTTAAAACAAAAAATTGAATGAAATTAACTGAATTCTTTTTTTATTATATTTCTTTTGGCTACACCGGCGGGTTGTACCTGAGAAAGATGCATCCCCAATGCTCACTTCCGGCTATGGTGCTGTCACCTGGACTATGTGGGTTTATGGATGGGGTTTTTCACGGGTGGGGGTTGTGGGTTGTGCAGCAAAGGTAGCAGGCACTCAAAGAGCCCAGGCCTAAAATGAGCGTTATAAGGGCATCTAGCTAGTTCTATGGACTGTGTATGTACAGTAGCAGTATTCAAGGGACAACTTCAGGTGTGCTGGGGTCAATGGAGGGATAGTTAAATGAGACAAATTACATTCGGATATTGAAAAGATTGTTCACACGTAACAGTCAGGGATGAAAGATCTCCCCGATTTCTGCGATTTTTTCTTTCTCACCGATTAACGTTCTAAAATATTTAGATGTATGACAGCAATTGTTTAGTCCAAATTCGGTTCTTATATGACCTTAGATGTTGCTAGAACAGAAACTCAAACAAGAAAGAGTTTGGCATGTGCGATAATACAATCACAATAAGGGCAGTTTAAATCTCGACTTCCTACGTGTTTTTTTGCGATTCCCTGACAGTGCTAATCCTATACGCGAAAATCCACATTTTCACAGAAATTTGCCAGAACCCACCCAGTAGGTGGTCCTAGGGTCTCAGCCTGATTTCTGCGGTGTTTTCTTTTTTGCCGGAGACCACTTTCCCTGAGCAAGAGGTTTGCACGTGGAAGGAGTCGTTGAAGACAGACATAGCTTGGGGTGCTAAGTGTCAACCACTTTAACCCGCACTAGCTTCCTTTCCAGCGTCCCACTATCTCAAAGACTGAATAGCCGTGATTGGCACTGATTGTGTGGGCATGTTGATCATATAAAGCCGCTGCAGTGTGGGTGGTTAGTCACACTTCACACAATGGGCATTCATGCTTATATGTGCAGGCTTGGTGGCTTTGTCTGTTAAAAGCCTGTACAGTCCGATGAAAGCATCAAATTTACGCAACCAAAACACTCAACTCGATTTGATCCTACATAGCCAACTTAGATACTGGTGCACTCATATCCAGATAGAAAGAAAAACTAAGTCAATTTAACAGGACTGGTCACTGATGAATGAAGCCTGTGATGTCAAAGACCCTATAATACTAAGACGGCTCACTCAGCCTGTACTGTGCAATCAAAATGATCAAACCCACCACTTTGTGCACTGGCTGTTCTCTTGGTTAAACAGGTGCTATATTATATGTATAAATGTATATATGAATTTGAAAGATGTGTGATGATGGCGATGGTGATGATGATGTGTATTTGTTCATAGCAATTTCATATTGATGTTTATTCATACTTACCTATCTCATGTATAATATAATTGTATGTGTTTACATGTGAAACACCAACCAGCAGCTGGGCTGATCAAACCCACCACAAGGTGGCACTGCAAAATTTACATTACCATGGGAGAGATAGGGAGTGAGCCGTCTTAGTATTATAGGGTCTTTGGTGATGTCCAGCATTTCAATGTGCATGCCAATATTAATTTGGCATGTTTTCATTTCAAGTATCCATAAAGTTAAACCTTTAAAATAGAAGTGACTTCAAACCAAAATAAAGTCGATTTTAATGGTCAAATTAATATATTTATCTATTAAAAATAATATATATCAAAAGCGTCATGCCATCGGATTGTGCAACTTTAGATGATTTAGATTATGGTGCTGCCATCTAGTGAAATAAGTGGTGTGGCAGTATGCCTTTCTGTCTACCACCTGGTAGCTAAGCTATTATTGAAGTTCCCATTCTTTAGTCACGATATACATACACAGCATATGTAACCTGAGTTAATTCAGTATTGCTTTTACTTTTTAATCGCGATAAGTGAGATAGTCATTTCCCTGCTAAGCATCTTCGCTTTACAGCCTTTAATCAATAAGCTCCATCTCTCCTGACCACAGTGGTAGTGATAACCGTTGGCTTAGCCATAGTTTAGTCAATCTTTTTAAGGTTGTGTGTGCCACACTTTGTAGGTTAGCAGTTGATAAATGTGAGATAGAATATAATGAAATTGTGTGGGTTTTTTAAAACATGTACAGTGAAACTTCTCTAAATCGACCGAACATGGGACCGACTTTAAATGGTCCATTTATGGAGGTGGTCGATATAGGGAGAATTTGTATCAGTGCAATGGTATAGTATGGGTGATCGCTTGGAACCCAAATAAAGAGATCGATACAGGGGAGTGGTTGATTTGTGGAGGTAATCGGTTAGAGAGATTTTATCGTATATGTATATTAACTACATAAAAATGGGACTGACTTTGAATAGAAAACTATACTGATCACAAATGTGTTGTTCAGACCCTCATGCCTGGTATGTACCATCTAGTGCTGTATATATAAACAGCCGATGAACCATCAGCCAATGAATTAGCCCAAGTGAACGATCTCACACTAACAGGGCGTGACTGTCGATTGCATGTTTTCTTGCTTTCGAATAAAACCAAGATCAGGGCTGAGACATCTGCAATTGCATTAAATGCCTCATCAACCACTGGAGGTGTATACACACTAATTAGCGCAGTTGTAATTACTGACAAACTTTACCCCACACAGTGCTCAGAGATCTGCAATTTTGCTTAAGTTGACACCATTCATGTAATGAATCTTTCTTTGTCTGTATCCTTGTTTGGACATAAGTGCAAAACCTATTGGAATAACACATTCACTACCTGACCCACTTTTGCATCCAGGCACACAACAGTAAACCATGACATTGCAAGGGTTTTGCTAGGATCTGTTGTACAACTAAACTCATTTTCGAATCAAGATGGCACGAGTGTGGCATCTGCCAATAGACCTTATCTGCAGATCATGCGCAGTGAAATGCTACCCACATTAGTTCTTGCCATTGCCATCAGAAGGTGGGTTGGTGATGGAAATCCTCTATAAGGTATTTTCCCCAGAGCATGCTGCACAGTGATCTGCTGAGGCAGACCTGGAGCTGGTTCCTGGCATGTTTGCATGCCGGAAGTAGGGAGATTGTCCTTCACTATAGAATACACACTTTAAGTTGCCTTTGAAGCATTAACCACGTGATTCCTGGTGACCAAAGTCAATGAGGTTCTGTCCGACTGTCAGCACCTGACAGTTAATTTGAACTTGAGTGGTGTAAAGCAACTCTATCAAGCAAGAGGACATGTCCAAGTGCTGGTACAGTTCATTGTGTATCTTCAGTTTTTAATAAACTCATTAGGCTCATGGTTGACCAGCAAAGTCGGTTCCCGGACAATATACCTTATTCATGCAAACAAACCGAAGACAGAACTCAGAGCCAACTGAATAAATGTTTTGAACGGGTAGCAGTCACAATGCTGTTTGACATAGGGTTAAAACCATCCTGTTAGAACATGGTAGGTAAATATAAGATTACCCCAGTTTTCACATTGTATGCCCCGATTCAAATTAAACTAATCACTAAATCAAGTTAGCAAAACTATCTGTTATTTTATATAGTGCATTTAAATTAAGTACCGTTTTGTCACTTTGGTTAGTTCCACTGCACGATAATCACCTATACTCCAGCCACAGGCACTTACTTATTCAGTTTAAATTCATTTGATATATATTTGTTGTAAGCAAATGCGTGGGATTCATGCGTGGATAATATGGTTTATTGTTGATCGAATAATTTAAGATACTTAATTCAGTTCCTCCTGACTACCGCAACCTATAGTAATTAGCCAGATTGATTCGAACTCAGCTGAACCTAACCAGATAGGTGGCGGGCAACTAGTCAAGACTATGTCAGCTGGGTTAAAGCTGCGCATTGTGCAGCATTACATCTTTATCTTCCCTGAGTTTTGATTCCCATGTCCGACATTCCGATGTTGCTGTAGAAAGCTGCGTAGACTTAAAAGCAAGCGGACTTTACACCAAGATCTGAATCAGTACCGGCTGAAACTGACCAGACGGTTGGCGGGCAAGCAATCTGACTATAGCTGTATTCACACGGGCGAGTTAAAACGCCTCACGCAAAACTACTTGCGTAGTTCGACTCAGATTTGCCGTGTGAATGCGCGGCTGAGGCGTTTTAGGGCTGAATCGATTCATATAAATCGTTTAATGTAAAACGCTTCGCTAGGTGGTCTACAGGAAGCGATCTAGGCTGAAACGTTTTATCTTGCCCGTGTGGACGCAACTGAGGCGGATTAAGCACCTGACACGCATGCGCAGTCGACACCTTAGTTTGTTGACTTTCCGGTCGATCAAAAGCGCATATTATATAATTTAGTCTGAAACCGCTAGCTGCGCACATATATTTTTTTCATCATTTATTTTTATGGTTTCACTGCCCAGCAGAAGTTTTGACTGTTCCAAACCAATACGATTCAGTCCATACATATCTAGGTCGAACCCACACTCTCTCGGCCAACGTCGACGAACCCAAACTGGCACTGGTTAGTCTGGACTTGCTCATGCGCAGATATCCACTTCCGCCTTAAACCGCCCTAAGTACTGCCTGTGTGAATACGACACACTTTGAAACTCAGCCAGTGTGAATGCGCGCTAGATCGCTTCATATAAATCGCCTTCTGTAGATCGCTTTAGATTTTGCCCGTGTGAATACCGCTTATGTCAGCTGGATTAAAGCTGCACATTGTGCAGCATTAAGCATTTATCTTCCCTGGGTTCTGATCCTCTTGTCTGACATTCCTCTGTTGCTGCAGAAAGCAGCGTAGATGTAACCACAAGCGGAATTTCTACCAAGATATGAACCGGTACCGGGTTCACCTAATTAAGTGCTATTATTAGTTTTTAGGTGACTGTTGGAACTTGATGGTTGGTTGATTTAAACAAACAAAAAATGAATAGTTAATGTTGCACCAACTAGCATATTATTTAAAGTGAGGTGTATATAACTGCTCCACTCTCTCCTCCCCTCCCCTCCCCCTCCTCCTCCCTTCGTAGTGTTCTAGTCGAAACACTGGAAGGAGGTGATGGGAAGGAACGGAGAGTTGGAGAATCACTATACTAAGGGACAGTCCATAAATGTCAATAGTTTTCACAGTCCTAACAATGTTAGGATCAGGTTTAACCCCTCCCCATCCATCTCTGCTAATCCTAATATAAAAACATCCATCAAATATATATAGCCGCTGATATAGCTTGAAAGGGCATCCAAATCAAACTGTTACCCTCCAGCCCCATTGTTCAGATTGTGAAGAATATAAATATTTGCATAACATTCCTAATAATATGAGCTATTCATCTTATAATTACTTATACAAGAAGGAAAGAATATCAGTAATAATAACAATGATAATAATAGTAATATAAATAAGGTACTTGCAGCAATAGTAATAATAAATAAGCTTCTTATCCCATAATTACCTAAACAACAGCAATGACAGGACAACAGTAGTAAGTTTTTTTATTTAAATTCCCATATGGATCAAGTTGTGGCATTAAATATATGGATTTTTTGGTGGGTTTTTATCATCTTAAAAGCATCGTTTGATAAGTCCTTGGAGCTAAGAAATTGCTTGAATCGACGCTTAGGTGTTCACCTACAAAAATACTTATATTTAACTATCTTAGTGTGAGTTTTGAATGTGGAGGTTCTGCATAGAATCGTGCTTCCGCCTACATGCCACGCTGTTTGTTTGAAATGCACTGGAAATGCCTTGGTTTAGTGCCACTTTGCAGTTCCTGATTTGAATCTTGCTTCGTTCTCAAGGTTAAGCAAGCCAATTCCAGAGGTGAAGGTGCGGTCGCCTGATGCCTTCAGGGATGTCAAGGACATGCTGCACACGTGTCAAGGTCAAGAAGACGAACTGATCAACAGGATCGAGGTGAGTCATGCTACTGTGCTCATTCAGTAGGTAATGCACTCATGCATATTACATGAAATGTACATGGGTATTGCCTGCAATATGCACATAGGTATTACATGCAATGCACATGGATATTATATGAAATATACATAGGTATTGCCTGCAATATGCACATAAGTATTGCCTGCAATATGCACATAGGTATTGCATGCAATGTACACAAGGGTATTATATGCAATGTACATGGGTATTGCCTGCGATTCACACATGGGTATTGCATGCAATGCACACATGGGTATTGCCTGCAATGCACACATGGGTATTGCATGCAACATACACATTGGTTTTGCATGTAGTGCACATATGAATATAGCATGCAGAATGCACAAAGGTATTGTATGTAGTTCACACATAGGTATTACATGCACCCATCAGGCATGAAATATCTTCGCGATTTCGCGGATTTCCACGATTTTTGGTAATTTAGTAGGTGTTATTTCTCAAATATTCTATAGTATTCAACATATTCTAAAATATTCAATTTTATTCAGCTATAAAATGCTGGGAGTATTTTAAACAAAGAGCCATGTCCCTGTACTGAGTGGGGTTTGATGTTGGCACTGATCTGTCAGTGGATATTTGCATAGCAAATGAACAACGCGTTACTAGCACTCCCTTGCCTTGTTTCTTAACAAATATTTGTAAAATCATGCGCCTGTTGCAGGAGTTGCCCAACAACGGGAGTCACATCAACGCGATGGACCGTGACATCCTGCTGCTGAAGGCGACATCCAAGTCGACGCTGATGTGCTTGGAGCAGTGCTTGCAGATCTTGCAGCACCAGCAGCACGTCCATCATCAGCCACACAGCAGCCTCATCTCAGCGCCCCCTCACGGCCTGCATGGGGGCACCATTGAGTGGCTCGACCCGCACGACATCCCCATGCAAGTCTAGCTGGATGTTGTCCTTCTGGTTTCCTTCTGTGTTTCCTTTGTGTGTCGCTATTAACCATTGGAAAGTGTAGTCAACTGCTGTCCTTCTAGTTTGTAATGTGTGCCGATAAACCACTTGACCTTCTATCTTTCCTTTGTGTTTTGCTCGTAGCCAGTGGAAAGTGTAGTCAACTGTTGTCCTTCTGGTTTGTGAATGTGTGCCATAAACAACATGACCTTCTATCTTTCCTTTGTGTGTCACTAGTAGCCAATGGAAAGTGTAGTCAACTGTTGTCCTTCTGGTTTGTGAATGTGTGCCGATAAACCACATGACCTTCTATCTTTCCTTTGTGTGCCACTAGTAGCCAGTGGAAAGTGTAAAACTGTTGTCCTTCTGGTTTGTGAATGTGCGCCGAATCTTTCCTTTGTGTGTCGCTTGTAGCCAGTGGAAAGTGTAGTCAACTGTTGTCCTTCTGGTTTGTGAATGTGTGCCGATAAACCACATGACCTTCTATCTTTCCTTTGTGTGTCGCTAGTAGCCAGTGGAAAGTGTAGTCAACTGTTGTCCTTCTAGTTTGTGAATGTGTGCCGATAACAAAATGACCTTTTATCTTTCCTGTGTGTGTCGCTAGTCGTCAGTGGAAAGTGTAGTCAACTGTTGTCCTTCTGGTTTGTGAATGTGTGCCGATAAAGCACATGACCTTATATCATCCCTTTGTGTGTCGCTAGTAGCCAGTGGAAAGTGTAGTCAACTGTTGTCCTTCTGGTCTGTGAACGTGTGCCGATAAACCACATGACCTTCTATGTTTCCTTTGTGTGTCGCTAGTAGCCAGTGGAAAGTGTAGTCAACTGTTGTCCTTCTGGTTTGTGAATGTGTGCGGATAAACCACATGACCTTCTATCTTTCCTTTGTGTGTCGCTAGTAGCCAGTGGAAAGTGTAGTCAACTGTTGTCCTTATCTTACTTATCCGTCCTGATATGACCGTAGATGTTGCCAGCACATAAAACTCCAACAACCAACCAACAATCTACCACTTGGTATTTTTAATATGCAGTAACAGGGCCTGTACTGGGCAATAGATTTAAGCATGTACTGCTCACCTGAATACAGGACTCGCCGCAGAGTAAAACAATGAGGGGTTATATCCCGAGGGTCCGGTGGTAAGATAACTCTTCCCGAGGGATGCTTCCCGAGGGCTGACCGAGGGAAGAGTTTTCTGTAATCAGCCATGGTATGTGATCTGGCTACTTGACCCCTTGGATAGGCAAATGAGAAAATGGTGTAATAATGTTTTTTTTGTGGAGGTTTTGGGTATCAAGCAAAGAAAAAAAATCTCAAGCAATGTCTTCCACACTTGTGAATAAAATTTTACTTGAAACTTCACATTTGGGATTGGAAGGACCCTCCGGTGAAGAAGTATCCAGGATCGAAATATTTATTGTGTATTTCTAGCTCTTTCTGGGCTCTCTAAGTGTTAAGACTGCTGGAACACATCTGTGTTTTTGTACTTGGCATTTATTAATAGATTAAGACATGGCTAAGCCGCCAGTATCGTGGTGCTACTATGAACAGTTGAGGTCAAACCCAGGCTGAAATTTTAGAATTGTTGTTTTATTAATTGATTAAAATCCGATTTGATACAAATGCGCTGAATTCCCTCGTTGCCAGTGTTGTGATCACGTGCCCAGAATGCTGAAGTGGTTTTGGCTGATGTCTACAGACTCACTAAGGCAAATGTAACCTATTGTCAAGACATCTCTTGTATACTTCTGTTTCTAGGCATTCGTTAAGTGTACAACTACAAACTATTGGTTGGACAAATTCATATATTGTATACAGTAAAAACCTCTCTAACCGACCACCTCCACAGATCGACCACTCCCCTATATCGATCACTTTATTTGGGTCCCAAACGATCGCCTATACAATACCATTCTAAAGAAATCAAAAACTTCCTAAACCGACCACCTCCCTAAATGGATCATTTAAAGTCGGTCCCATGGTCGGTCGATTTAGAGAGGTTTTACTGTATTAATCTCCCCCCTCCCCCACGCCACAGTACTGACCCGCTATCTTGTCATCACTGTCAGTAGTAGGTTTAAATGAAATAGTTATGAGTTCTTACCACACACCCATCACTGACCCACTATCTTCTATTCACTGTCTGCAATGGGTTTTAGGTGAAACACCTGTGAGTTTTTAACCACCCACCCACCTCGCCCCCATTATTGACCTGCCATCTTGTCTCTCCTGCTGCAGTAACCATGGGTCTCGCAGTGCGCCAGAGCCCGGCTCACCGGCCGAGAGCTACGCGTCCGCCCTCGACTTGCCAATGTCTTTGCAAACTCTAAGCAAGCCTCAAGAGGGTAAGTGTTCTAGCAAGCGTCCGCCAGCTATTACAGAGAAGGTACTGGAATTCAGTTCCGAGTTAAGAAGTGACACTTGTCAGATTAAAAGCCTTCTGCTTTTTAAATCGTACCATTATTCGTATATCATTTATGGGATTCTATTAATAAGTTTGAGTTGGGGAAGAAATGTGTGATTACTATTATTAGTAATTAGTATGGTGGTTATTACCAATAAAAGTGCCTTTTTTAATGTAGGGCCTACTTTATATATGTAAGTCGGGATGGGGGTAGGGATATACTCTTTTTATTAATTACAAATCAGCGCCAGCTAAAGCATGTCGAATAGAAAATGTAGGTGAAGTGGTATACCCAATTAAGTGTTATGGTGGGATCCCTGAAGAGTTTGACTTCTTAATATTTGTATTAAAGTAGTCCAATGGGTTTAAGTTTCCACCATTTTCTGAGATAAATACATTAATATTATTAACTATCAGCCACCTGCGCTCTGTTGTATCTGTCTATTATGCTGCTCCTCGTGTACACAAATACTGGTTTTAATTAGATAATTTGGGTTTTGTCCGACTCATAGACATCACTCTCACAGCAGAGAGCTAAATGGAGAGCGGCAGTCAAGTAATGAAAGCAGTCTTTGTCGCATCGCGACTGACAGCATGATGATGATGATGATGGGTTTTGTTAGATTAATTAATAAAACTATTATGTTATTGCTTGCGTACGCAGACACATGGTTTCCTTAGATAGTTCGTATTTTGTTGGTTGGTTTTATTATGTATTTATTGTATTTTACTCATGTATGTGCAGATACCGGGCCGCTGAGTCATGACGACGAGGTGGAGGACGAAGTGGAATACGTAGATACAGAACTGGGCGGTGTTGAGGAACACAAGTCCGTCATCCTGCACCTCCTGTCTCAGCTCAAACTCGGCATGGATCTCACCAAGGTCAGTGCTGCAGCCAGCCCACAAATGTCGTCTGCTGGCCTGCAAATGTCGTCTGCCAGCCCACAAATATCGTCTGCTGGCCCGCAAATGTTGTCTGCCGGCCCGCAAATGTCATCTACTGGCCCACAAATGTCGTCTGCCGGCCCGCAAATGTCATCTGTCGGCCTGCAAATGTCGTTGTCTGCTGGCCCGCAAATGTCATCTGTGGGCCTGCAAATGTCATTGTCTGCTGGCCCGCAAATGTCATCTGCGGGCCTGCAAATGTTGTCTGCTGGCCCGCAAATGTCATCTGCTGGCCCCCAAATGTCTGCCACCCCGCAAAGGTTGTCTGATACCCCTGAGATGTTTGATACCTTTGAAATTTCTGTCGTCCTCAAATGTCTTCTAGTGTCCCTCAAATGTCATCTGCTGGTTCTTAAAAACTAGCTTCCCCTGAAATGTCTGTCATCTGCCACCTGTAAACTTTTGTTTAATAACTCTGAACTGGTGCCCTTAAGATGTCATCTAATGACCCTGAAATGGCATGTGTTGTCTTAGAAATGTCTAATTGCCCCTGAAATGCCCAAAATGTCTGATCCCTCTGAAATGTCATCTCGAGTCCCTGAAATGTAATCTGATATGCCAAAATGTCTGCTGACGTGCCCGACATTAGTGATGTTTTGTATTTTAAATGATTGTTGTGGGTTTGTTAATAACAATGTTATCCTGCCTCTTGAATTTTATATTAAATCTATATATACGTTTATGCATATTTACACTTCTGCTAAGAGGTATAGCCGTGTTTCAGGGTACTTTAATTCTTTTAACTTTTTTTTTAAACATCTTGAAATTGCTGGAATTTGATATGTCAAAATGGATACGAACCCCATGTATATGGCATACTCCTAAGAAAGTGTTTAAATGAAAACGGCGGACCTAAATGGGATGCAGACTTTGGTGGTGCAGACATTGGTGGTGCAGACTTTGGTGGTGCAGACTTTGGTGGTTGCCACAAGCGTGTAGTATGGTAACTGTATGGCTTCCCCAAGGGGTGATCTCCGAGTCAAACAACCAATGTTACATTAAATTACAGTTCATACTTATGCCAAATGCATTTTTACAACAAATCGGCCATTGAAATCTTTACATAGAATCAGATATGTCCATGTATGTACTATGGACTTGGAATTCATTTCTAATCAGTCCAGTCACAGATCAGGGTATGCATGCATTGTTTTTTCAATTTTAAAATTAAAAAGAAATTATAGAAAATCTTGGAAGGGTTTTTATGAATTGATCAAAAGTATTTTCCAAAGCTTTAAGTCTTTGGAATTTATGTGGTATTTTTTTTTTTTTAATTGGCTCTTGAAAGTTAAATGTGGTGCAGACTTTGGTGATTGTGCTGCAATGTGTGCTCTCTTCGTGCAGGTGGTACTACCTACATTCATCCTAGAGAAACGGTCCCTACTGGAGATGTTTGCAGATTGTATGGCGCACCCCGATATGTTTGTCAGGTACTTCCATCCACTTCCTTATTCACCTCTAACCTTGTTTGATCGAAAACGAGGCTTGCGCATCTTTTGATTGGTGATGATTTAATGCTGTGTTGGCCACAACGGTCATATTCACTGTGAAAAGTTGGAATGTATTGCGTTACTTTTGGTTTTTACCCAAACTGTATCTGTCACATTTTTATGTGTACATCAAAACTAATAGTTCTGAGATGGCCAAATGTGTGTCAAATAACAGTAACATTTTATCTTGGTTGCAATTTTGAAGTGCTTTTAATTTGTGTCAAATGACAGGAACATTTTATTCACAAGATATAGCTAAAATTACAAGAGCCAGTACGGTCCAGTTATCCTTAGGAATTCTAAAATGTGTTCATGCTTTACATTGGTAAAGAGGTTTTGGGTGTTATTTACATTTTTTTAATTATTAACGCAATGCCATGAAATCCATACAATTCGATGAATTGATAAATATAGGAGATTAGTGGTGAGGGTTGATAATGGTTGGATACTAGAACTCTCCAAAAGTACAAAATTGTATCTATTTTAAATTGTCTTAATTAACACAGTTTTAACAATTTGATCACACCCACGTCAGTGATTCATTAATACCCTAGTCACACTGCTGCTAGCGACCACTTTATTATGACAAAACAGGGTTGGTCACAAAGAGGTAGCAAAGTAGTCCTCAATGGTCGCTGACCTTGTGACCATTTGGTTACAAGATTGCAGCTGCTGCACTAAAAACCTCCTTGCTACTAAAATGGTTGCCCGGATGTTGGCAGCCATTTCTTTGGTCACAAAGAGGTCACTGGTGACTGTGAGTTCTTTGGTCCAAAGTGGTCGCAAGCCATAGTGTGACTTGGGCTTAAGCTATAGTGACATCTCTTAACAGAAATACTACTATGGCAATCTCATTTTACCGCCAGAGGTTTGACGCTATGTGATATAATGCTGTGATAAGTTTTAATTAAGACATTTTTAGGTTGTTGCCTAAGCCTCGTTTTCGGTTTATTCATGTTAATAGATCTGGTATCCATTCTAACCAAAGTTTCCAAATCCTGTGTTCTACACATTTCTCTATAAATGTCGCCCTCTTATAGGGCAAGTCTTTTATAACCCATCCCTTACCAACCACAATGTCATGTAAACAGATTTTCCAAGTAGTGTGAGTAGGGAGATCTCCCTGATACACAAATTGTAAAGAGGGAGAAATAGCATGGCTGAAGGCAGAAGGGCGGTCAGAATTTTGAAGAAGAAAACAAGTGATACAAAATGGTGCATTCTGACACCAAAAAAATGCTTACATTTAAAAAAGATGTAAACAAGCTAAAATGATTCTTACAAATTAAAAAGCAGGGATTGGGTTTTTTTAGCTATATTTTAACTTTAAGGAGATCTTCCAAATCAGGAGACTTGGCACCTCTGCGTAATAGAAAGCATACTGCCTCAGACGCCATCAAGGTTTCGCTACATTCGCACTAATAACACCAGGCAGGGGTGAGAAGTTCCTCTTTTTCTTTCTTGGTATTGTGGGTTCTATCCCCTTGCAGTCGTAGTACTGTCAAATTCACGGGAAGTCAAGATTTCCGCTTTCTTTTGTTTGAGGTGACCCTCATCCCTGACCTGAGCATGGCGAAGCAAGTAGCGAGACCTGAAGTAACTATTGCCACTGTTGTTTCCGGATGGTCGCCATTTTTGTTTTCCCAATGACAATATTTAGTTGAAATATTTGTTGCCTTACATGTTTCGACACTAATAATATTTAGAACCAAATCATTTGAGATTTCATTCTGCACACCCAGCCCTAACACAATTTTACCTAAGCTAAAGGTCATCCAACATTTTTAGCGTTTCCTGATCGAGCAAAACGTATGCCTCCTCTCCCCCCCCCCCCCTCCCTCCCTCCCTCCCTCTCCCAACAAAGTAGTACACATCGAAAAAAAATTTATCACAGAACATTATAGTAGTTTATATTACATCAATCTTTTATTAAACAAAATGCTGGGTTTTTTTTTCAAATGTAGTCTGCACCGACCTCAGGCAAGGAGCCAGCCACATAGACAGTTAGGCGTGGATATGGTGGTGACATCAGGGCACCTAGGTGGTGTAATAGTTAGCACACTAGCCCAGAATGCAAGAGGTGTAGGTTTAAATTCTGCCCAAGACGCAATATTTCATATTTTCATCACCCCCCTCCCCCTCCCCCACGACAGAAAGTACACCATTTGTGTGTGTGTGTGGGGGGGGGGGGTGGACCATTTCTTTCACGGGAGTACCCGAATAGCAAATTTGGGGTAGGCAGGTCTGCATTACTGAAACACACCATCTCCACACTAGTACGCTATTGACGATACTGAAAATGTTGGAAAACTTTGGATGACCTCTTTAGTTATTTTAATTATGAATAATTAATACTAAACACATTTGATCTAAAAATCTAATGCAACTGAGTGTTTAAGATGTGATTGTGTTTAATGTCATGAGGGGTTCTTTTATTGTGTTTCCAGTATATCGGACCACCCAGACCCGGAGTCCCGCATGATGGCAGTAGTCGAGTGGTACCTAACCTCTTTTCATGCCAGTCGCAAGGTAACCTCATCCATGGATGTATCCTGATATGACCTTAGATGTTGGCAGGACGTAAAACGCCAACAAACAAACTCCGTGGATATATATACTACATCAATAGAACTACCCCACTTTAATTTGAGTTGAATTTGATTTAACGACAAGCGTGTAGTATGGTAACTGTATGGCTTCCCCAAGGGGTGATCAACCAGCCAAACAACCAATATTTCATTAAATTAAAGTTCAAACTCGTGACAATTGCATTTTTACAACAAATCAGCCATTGAATTCTTTACCTAGAATCAGATATGTCCCTGAATGTACTATGGATTTGGAATTCATTTCTAATCAGTCCAGTCACAGATCATGGTCCGCACGTGTTGTTTAAATAAAAATAAAAAATTTAAAAGAAATTATAGAAAATCTTGGAAGGGTTTTGATAAATTTATCAAAAGTATTTTCCAAAGCCTTAAGTCTTTGAAAATTATGTGGGAATTTTTTCTTTTTCTTTTAATTGGCCCTTGAAATTTATTATCAGTGACTGCTCTCTTAGTGTGAGAACTGTTGCACACTTTGCTTGCATGTAGGCCCATTGAAAATGCAGGTCATTTTTGTTCATTGTATGAAGTAGATATGGTGGGGGGGGGGGGACTCAGAAGAAATGTAACTTATAAAATAATTTTAGTTTATCCCAGTGCAAATTGGTAGCGTTTAATAATTGTTTGAAAAAACAGATCTTGAAAATGGAGTCTACCGTTAACCGAGTGTGGGTATTTTCTAATGACCATTCTTTTTTTTATACACTCTACACTAATCGTCCTATTACAATAAACATTCCTGATTTTTTGTTGTTCAAAATGTCTATTATTGAGTTGGTGTGACAAAATAGTTCTAGAAGTTTTGGGGCTTCTATTGTGGGTTTTAACTGCAATACACTGTGCTCATTTAACACTTATTCTGGGCCTCTGCGTCATACAGTGGCTTCCACACCTACCTGGTTTAATTGAATCAGGTCCAAAAGTGGAGAACTTTTACTAAGAGTAAGAGGCATACCGGACGCGGTGGCCGAATCGGTAGAGTGCAGGCATCCCGCGCGAAAGGTCGGGAGTTCGAATCCCGGCCAGTCAAATAATGACTCACAAAATGGATACCTTTTGCTACCTAGCCTGGCGCTCGGCATTATTAGGATAGGACAAGGACTGGTTTGCTCAGTGTCAGGATAATGTGTTTGAGTGGGTTATCAGGTCATGGTGACGACAGCCTGATCTCCCAGTGTGGCAGCACTATAAAGTCGCCATGAGGGCGCACTGTTACAAGTCGGTACCCGTCCTGATATGGCCATATATGTTGCCAGGACATAATGCACCAAATAAACAAAAACTAACTAGACGCTTGTATAAGTGTGGGAAAATTTCCACCGAAGCAGTTTTGCTTTTAGACTTTGAACATCAGACCGAAGAAATTACTCTCGGTTAAAAAACCTTTGAGCTAAGCTGCACCTACGGGCAGTGGTATGGTATTGGTTGATCTAAATAAAAGCTGTGGCTTCTTTTAGACGCTTTACGGTTCATTGGGAAGCAGCCATCTATACAGATGCTCTCCTTCACTTCATTGCAGGGTTCGGTTGCCAAGAAGCCGTATAACCCTATAATAGGCGAGCTTTTCTACTGTTCGTGGCTGGTGGATCAAGCGTCAGCGAAGGACAGCAGTTCGAACAAGAACACTCCGCAACATTCGCATGAGCAGCAAATGAATGGAGCGAGCGAGGAGGAGCCCATTGGACTCTACTACTGCGCAGAGCAGGTATCCCACCACCCACCAAGTGAGTACTTGCGGTGATAATGACAATAGTAGTCCGTACATGAGCCTCACTACCACACGGTGGTGGCAGGGACTACACTGAGCCCTGTTGCCGTTTTAGTCAATATTTATTTTGATAATTATGAATTTTATGATAATCGTAAACCCCTGTAATATTTTGTTTACAAATTTCTTGAAAAGGTTCTCATTACGAAGTGGTCTCTAGCTAGCATTATTCAGCATTAAGCACCATGAGTTTTTTAAAGTTTTTTTTTAAAGCTTTTCTTTTATTGGCGAAAGGGGTGGGGCAGTTATTTCCGGCCGATCGGCGGTTTCCCGACTTTTGGGGATTGATTTTGACACTTACCGATATGAGAATTTACCACCGATCAGCAGTTTCCCGACTTTTAGGCAATGACTCGCCTTTTTAGGTCTGATTTGTTCGCATCCCTGCTAAATTCAGAATATGGTCACTATAGTGATAGCATTTAACATTGATTTGTTTTAGCCTTAAGGTATTCTGTTGGGAAAGGCATTCAAATTTAATACTGCTTGGAAACCTGACCCCATTTGATAGTTTGTTTGGTTTATTTACTTTTGGAATCGAGAGCGAAAGTTGATCAATTTTGTGTGTGTTCTCCAAATTTCAGTTTCCGCATTTTACTTTGAGTGTCCCGAGAAGAAAATGAGTATGAACGCTTCCGTGTGGACCAAGTCCAAGTTCATGGGAATGTCGATAGGGGTCGTCATGGTCGGAAAGGGTGAGTATAGTGCTGCGATCATTGGCTGTGTTCGACTGGGCGCTCACGTTCACACTGATTGAACCAATCTCACACATATATGTTCGACTGACACTTGAATTAGAGCCGTGAGATGCATTCGTACGGCTGGTTTAATTCACGTTCGGAAAGAAATCCGCACACAACATGTGCTCCACTCTCGTTTTGGTAGATCGTAGGATTCGAACCCTGCTCGAGTCAAACCAATGACTTGACAAAATTGATACTTGTCGCTTCCTAGCCAGGCGCTCGGCATTAGTAGGGTAGGACAAGGGCTAGTTGGCTTAGTGTCCGGATAATGTGACTGAGTCAGATATCAGGTCATTGTGCTGATGTCCTGATCTCCCAGTGGGGCAGCACTATAAAGTCGCTATGAATACGCACTGTCACAAGTCGGTACCCGTCCTGGTATGACCTTAGATGTTGGCAGGACATAAAACTCCAACAACCAACCAACATGTGCTTCATGGTTTCACTCGGTGGTGTTATCGCACATTGCTTGTGACCCCGTGTTGTCATAGATAAGATTCACCCTTACCCACAGTAGGGGTGAACGACAACCATGTTTAAATCCGAGCAAAAACTGCTCTGGTATGAAACAACTATAAACCAGCTGTGGAGTCACTGCGTGCAGCGTTTTATCTATGTTGGCACAGTGTTGATGAATTTGAAGAGAAGGCAACAACAACAAAAGGAAAGATAGCAGCAACAGAAAGCTCTTTATATATCACACCATCCTTGAGTGAAACAGTGCGTGAGGGTAATGGTCGCTGAAGCGTGGGCGGGTATGTGGCGCTACGTGCAGAGCTGAGGTTGTATCAGTAGATAACCTAATATAGAGACTCAACCAGTTGATGACTGAGTAGGCTGGGGAATAGAATGAATCTTCCGGCCTTATTATACTCGTATAATGACTTATACAGCATATATTATATATGATATAAATCATTATGTGAGTATAAAGGTGCGGAAGGGAAATATTGGTATTATTAGCCATTATTATTACATAATATATATACATATTATTACATAATATATATATATATATATACCTAATATGTATTCTCATTCACTGGGATGCCTCAACTTGCAGTCTTCAATATATGCCACTGTTTTCCCTGCCCTGATTCATAATGAAGGAGGCGAAGGTGGGAATGGCAGTGTAGTGTATCTTTATTCATGATGGTAAACGATGTGTAGCCCGTAAAGTCCTATAAGGAAGAAATAAATAAAGCCAAGCCAGGGGATGAGTGGGCATTAAAGTTTGAGTGTGCGCATTGCAGCTGCCAGTGGGATGTTTGGGTTAATCCATCTAAGAGGCGCTGTGGAGGCGGTCGCCTATTTGTGGAGCCACATAGGCGTGGGAGAGTCAGGTCTGGTGAGAGGTGGGCGGTTGTTGGCAGAGGCTCACCACAAAGCAGATGCAATTCTAACATCTTACAAACCAATGTGCCTGTTGGATTTGCAGTGAAGCTGAACCTGCTGGAATATGATGAGGAGTACCAGTTCAACCTCCCCAGCGCATATGCGCGCTCCATCCTCACTGTGCCCTGGGTGGAGCTTGGTGACCGCGTCACCATCTCATGCGCCAAGACGAACTACTCCGCCTCAGTCGTCTTTCACACCAAAGTAAGGCTATCTCTTAATGGTACCCGCTTCTTCTTGGATCAAATGTAATCTGATGTTCGTGGCTTTAACGAAAATGATCAATTTTGTCCCATTTTCCCTGGATTTAATGTAATCTGACGGCTTTGGCTGCATTGCAAAATTATAAAAGTTTGAAATAGTTCCATTTCCACTTGGATTAAATGTAATCTGATGTTTCTGGCTTTAGCGGAAAATTATAAATGTTTGAAATAATCCCATTTTCCCTTGAATTAAATGTAATCCGATGTCCCTGGCTTTAGCTGAAAACTTTAGGTGTTTGAAATAATGCCATTTCCCCTTTGAATAAATGTGGCTTTAGTAGAAAATTGTAAACCTTTAAAATAGTCTCATTTTGCCTTGGATCAAATGTAATATAATATCTTCGGCTTTAGAAAAATAACCATCACATCCCATTCACTATCGCCTCTCCTTGTCACCTTTTCCCACCACATACACCCATTGTCCACCATGAATCCCCACTGTCCCATCATGTGCCCCCATCCTCCCCTTTGCCCACCACATACCCCGTTTTTCCACCACATATCCCCTTTGTCCACCACATACCCCCTTTTCCCATCACATATCCCCTTTTCCCACCACATACCCCCATTGTCCACCATGTTCCCCCACTTTCCCATTATGGACCCCATTGACCGTTATCCCCCACACCATGTAGTGTTCCCCACCCCTAACATATCTAACGGTGGTCATTGGCTACAGCCGTTCTACGGGGGTAAACTACATCGCGTGTCGGCCGAGATAAAGAATCCTGCCGGCGAGGTTATCTGCCGTGTCAACGGGGAGTGGAATGCCGTGCTAGAGTTCGCTTTCACAAATGTAAGCTTTTTCATACTCTCTCAACACAGGTACCGCCTAGCAGAGACTTTTTCAATGATTACCGCAATCCGAATATCTTAGGCTTTATTGTTAGAAGCAATTTTTTCACTGCAATGCTGACATTAATCACAATAAAATCAGATGTGAGAGAGAGAGCCTTTAGTGTGATTAAAGTTGATTACTTTGGTTGCTGTTGGATTATTATTGACTTATTATTGACTTATGTTTGTTGGTGTTCTGGATTAATGTGTTGCTGAGAGCTAATGGATTATTATGGTGTTGCTGCAGTTGTTTAATTACTGTGGGTTGCTGTTGTCTACTTGATTATTGTGGTGTTTGCTTTTAAGTAATGGATTAGTATGGTGTTACTGCAGTTATCTAATTACTTTGGGTTGCTGTTCTCTACTGGGGTATTGTGGTGTTGCTGTTAGCTACTGTAACTACTGGATTTTTATCGTATCGCTGGGGTTATCTAATTACTGTGGGTTGCTGTTGTCTACTGGGTTATTGTGCTGTTGCTGTTAGCTACTGTAACTACTGGATTCTTATCGTATTGCTGGGGTTATCTAATTACTGTGGGTTGCTGTTGTCTACTGGGTTATTGTGCTGTTGCTGTTAGCTACTGTAACTACTGGATTCTTATCGTATTGCTGGGGTTATCTAATTACTGTGGGTTGCTGTTGTCTGGTGGGTTATTGTGCTGTTGCTGTTAGCTACTGTAACTACTGGATTCGTATCGTATTGCTGGGGTTATCTAATTACTGTGGGTTGCTGTTGTCTACTGGGTTATTGTGCTGTTGCTGTTAGCTACTGTAACTACTGGATTATTATCGTATTGCTGGGGTTATCTAATTACTGTGGGTTGCTGTTGTCTGGTGGGTTATTGTGCTGTTGCTGTTAGCTACTGTAACTACTGGATTCTTATCGTATTGCTGGGGTTATCTAATTACTGTGGGTTGCTGTTGTCTGGTGGGTTATTGTGCTGTTGCTGTTAGCTACTGTAACTACTGGATTCTTATCGTATTGCTGGGGTTATCTAATTACTGTGGGTTGCTGTTGTCTACTGGGTTATTGTGCTGTTGCTGTTAGCTACTGTAACTACTGGATTCTTATCGTATTGCTGGGGTTATCTAATTACTGTGGGTTGCTGTTGTCTACTGGGTTATTGTGGTGTTGCTGTTAACTAATGGATTACTAGTGTGTTGCTGCAGTTGTCTACTAGATTAGCTACTGGATTCTAACGGTGTTGATGGGGTTGTCTAATTAATGTGGGTTGCAGTTGTCTAATTTATTACTCTTCATCTTCTCAGGGTAAAAGCAAGGTACTGGACACCAACAAACTAAAGACCATGCTCAAGCGCGTGAGACCCATCGAAAAGCAGTATGACAACGAGTCACGAAGACTTTGGCAAAAAGTAACAGACTCACTTAAAAACAAGGACATAGAAAACGCCACCCTACACAAGCGCTTTGTGAGTAGTGCAAAAGTGCCACCATGTCAGGTAGATGTGGCAGATTTTGAATGTCGATAACATTACAAGCAAGATGGACACACTGATGTAGCATTGTCTATTTCTACATCTCACAACATTGCTCTTAGTTATCTACTCCTACCTTTTCTATAATAATTAAATCTGTAACCATCCTTGATGGAAAATATCCTATATATGGCTTTGTGATTTATTTTCATGACATCACTTCTAATTAAGTCTGGCAATTTTTATATCATGGATCTTAATTGAATATTGTTTGGGGAAGAAAAAGAGGTAAATTTGTGACAATTTTCTTCTTTTAGTTGGAAGAGAAGCAAAGGCAAGAAGAGCGTCATAGAAGAGAGATGAATACATCATTTGAAACAAAAGTAAGTTCACAACGACTATTACAATAACTTTACATTCGCATATTCCGATGAAAGCATCAAATGTTGCACAGCAAAACACTTACCTAGATTTGATTCCACTTATCGAAATTAGATACTGATGCACTCACTAGACATCTATTGTTGCATAGACGGGAATGCTAAGTCAATTGACTAGAACTTAAGTGCTTTGGTTTTGAAAATATTACGCTTTCAATGGATTGAGCAACTGGGACTTATTTGAAAGTGAAAAGTAGATATAAGATTGTTTTGTTTGCTGGGGTTGGACATGGACGATTTTGGACCTCATTGGTTTGACTCCAACGGGGTTCAAACCCATGAGCTTCCACGCGGGAAGCCAGCCAGTGTCCTTACTTACCGGTCCATTGTAAAATCAGAATTACATCGAAGTATTAGTGTGAGATAGCAATTCAAATGTCTGATGCAATTCATCCAGGGTACGTAAACTAGCATATGACTTCCACCACAAGCCATGCCTTATAAGTTATATGGAGAAATTAGTAGAATGCGGTCTGCAGAAAAATGACAACTTCGATATGAGTCTTCTAGCAAAGGTGAAAGTGTTTAAAGTAATTAGGTGCAAGGATCTCCTATGGTAAAAAAAAAATCAACTTAGTGTGGATCTAATAGCAGAGGTTTTATGGTGGATATTTTTAACACACTTAAACCCATACATCTCATGAAAAACCAGCAACTAAATGAATCTTATATTGGAGATTTTATTGTGGTAGTTCTTAATGCACTTAGACGCATACATTTCATACGAAAAACCAACAACTCAGTGCGACTCTTATAGTGGAGGTTTTATGGTGGAAGTTTTTAACCCATTTAGATTTATACATCTCATGAAAAACCAACAACTCGGTGTGAGTCTTATACTGGAGGTTTTATGGTGGAAGATTTTAATGTGCTTAGACGCATCCAGCTCATGGAAAATGCCCACCAAACTTTGTGTGAGTCTTATTCTGGGGTTTTATGGTATTGCAAATAAACAAAAGTCCCCATGACTCAATGGGAAATTCTATGTGGGGGTCCGTTACTTATTGGTTCGCTTTTCAGGAATCACTTGTAGAAAATTGAGTCATACCTTTAATTTAAATACTTTATCAGGGTCATTTCTATTTGCTTTCCAGCCAATAATATACACAATAAAAGGTCAAAACAATAAATCCCAGGTTATCGAAACGACAGTTCCTAATGAAGATGTGTCTGCTGTTGCAGAAATTCCACAATGTGGAGGACTGTTGGCTATACAACATTCCACTGACTCTCGAACAGTCAAGTACGAGTGTCGTCTGAAGCGTTCCAGCCAACATCCACCCGGCATCTTCCGCTTCTGGATGTGGAAGGGGTGGGACGCTCCCACTGAAGAGGATGATGTCACATCCGTGCACTTCACTCGCAGACTTGACGCTTCATACAGAACCAGCGAGCTTAGATTCCAAGCTGGACACCCAGCTGGGGTCACAGCTGGATCCATGGCTGGACTCACAGCTGGATCCACAGCTGCGGTCACAGCTGGATCCACAGCTGGGGTCACAGCTGGTCTCACAGCCGGGATCACAGTTGGACCAACAGATACACTCACAGCTGAACTCACAGCTGGACTCTCAGCCGGACCCACAGCTGGACTTCGCGCAGATGCGGGCACTACTAGCTAGCTCCCAGGTTCTTGTGATATAGTGAACACTGGGCGATTAGATAGGTAACTTTCAGCTAACCGGTTACGAATTCCCGAGCCACAAAACCCTTGGAAAAGGGGGGAAGGAATCCGTGTGTGTTTATGAACTTTCACCGCTTTTCCTCACGACAGCTGGAAAGCCTCAGCAGTGATACACATCGAAAAACCCGGTTCGCTTCAAACTAGTGGCCACCAAGTCACATGCAACTCTGTCGATTTTATTCCATATCTTATTAACCCTCAACTCGATGCCGAAGTTGGCTGACGACGCCCCATTCTTGGGCTTTCATCATCAATTTTACGTGGTACCTTCCTATATATATATATATATATATTTATATATATATATATATATATATATACATATATGCATATATATATAACATGCTATATGTATATAACCAAACTACAATGGATCAGATGCGAAAGAGGGTGGGTTCAACTTCAATAGCGAAGCGCCCCTGTTTCTTAGGCTCAGGTTCTGTAGCGAGTTACTAAAGCATCTTATAATGTTGCGCTCTTGTTGTATACACACTTGAAGATGAGTTACACGAGCTCTAACTAGTCATAGGTAGTGCACACAATGAGACAAGCATTGTACTATAACTACTGTTTAGTCGCTATTACCCATGTACTAGATATGGGTAAATGCGACTAACTTCAATGGAACCGACAGTAGATTCTCGCTCACTGCGTAGGATTTATTTATTATAGTCTCGCTCTGGTAATGCCATTAATTGTAGCTAGCCAAGTGAGAAACTTGTTCTGACTATATTGATGTGTCATTGAAGGTATTTTCCGATGCACTTATTACTTCACAACTAACTAATCATAGGTAATTTACTATGGTTGAATCGATTTCATTTGCAGGGTCAAGAAATGGTCCTAACTGGGTTGTAAGTAGGTCGCCCTGAACTCCATTTTGAATATAAAGACCAGGACTCTCGAAAGGTGTTCGGATAGTCAGTTGCGAACAATGGGGGAGTTGCAAACGAATAAAACATTTGCATTAATAGATGCAGGCATTTTTAATGTTCATCAATGGACAATTAGCTATTTTACACTTCATACGCTTCGAACCACGCAATAGTGATTAGTGCAAACTATCAAGTCCACCATGGCAAAGAGTTAAAGTACCCTGGAGCCAGCAACTAACTCTATTATGTATGTATCAGTGTCATAAAGGTATTAGATACTGCCACACTTGCTCTCTAGGCGCTTACAGACTTTTCTACGGTTGGTTGGTGTACTTCCCTTCTATTAGAAGAGAGTAATGACAGCATTTTGGAAGCTTAGGAATGCAATTAGGCCCTCCTACAATAATGCCATGACCTATTGAGGAATGTGGCTGTGAAGAATAGTTGTATTTTAAGAAATTGAAATTATTTGAAGGTCTGAATGTATTGAACATACCTTCATATAATATATATATATATATATATTACCTCAGTACTATACCTCTGGCTACTCGTAGTCCAGGGAGAAGGAAGCACATCCAGGTCCAGCAATTAGCATAATAAACTCACAACAGGAAGACGTTTGCGAGGAGCTCCGGCAGTTTTTCTACATTAACTACAAAACCAATATGGTTAGTATCCTACAAACTGGATATGTTGGTTTAGTTCACATACAAAGTTTTTTGAAACTTTTCCATAAGTTATTACTGTTTTATTTACAGCTTAATTACGATCGTATTCTAAGGATCGTTAGAACAATGTATCTATTGTTCGGTTACTTATAAGAGCAAGGTTCTTCGGCATAAAAAGATTCATATTTCTACGATGATGAGGAAAACTATTCAGGGGCACTTCAACACCTTACCTTTAAGTTTAAGCCGGCTGAGGTAATTATGAAGTTAGCTGAGAAGTTCACACGGATCAAAGGGATCCCGGAATCTGCCATCAAAGATATGGATTCAGACGTCAAACTAAGTGAGGACCGGAAAAGGTTTGAAACGGTTCTAGACACAGCACACAAAGGGGTACTCTCGGCTCTCTCAGCCATTGCACCTATAGCCAACAGGATGATGGCTGAGAATAAATTCTCATCGCTGCGCGAGAAGATGAATTGTGGAATTCCGCTGCTGACAGCGACAAGCAATTTCCTGTCTTACAGACGTTTCGAAAATGTTTCAAACAAGTGAAGACTGGTTCCAAGTGTGGCAAACATATGGAAACGGACAAAAAGAAGCCTACCCGCTTCAAAAAGACGAGGCAGGATTTTCAAAACTGTCAAACCGGACAACGAGGAGGCCAGTTCGGAACTAACTTCAGCTTCCAGGCCAGGTGAAGGGGCCAAAGGCAGTCGTTCGGCTGTCACGACGGGAACAAACCCTTCAAGAGGGAGTTCAATGCCCAGAAGCCATTCCTCCGCCCAGGGAACAAATAGAAGTGGCAATGCAAACACCAGTAAACATTTTTAAAGCTGGTAACCTCAATAATTGCCTAGCGGAATGGAATAACATTACAGAGAATTTAGCTATCCTTAGTTTAGTGGAAGGAGTAAGGATACCCTTGATTGAGGAACCTATTCAAAATAGCATACCTTTCCCTTACCGATTTCATGGTTCAGAACATGAGGCGTTAGATAATCAGGTCCTTAAATTCTGTGAAAAAGGCATCATAGAACCAGCACTACATGTGGCTGGGGAATTCATATCTAATATTTTCACGAGACCAAAACCAAATGGAGATGTAAGACTAATTCTAGATCTAACTTTGTTTAACAAATTAGTAGAATACAAACATTTCAAAATGTTTTCATTAGCCACAGCTAGAGACTTAGTAACACAAGACCCCTGGCTAGCCAGTGTGGATCTCACAGATGCATACTATACAGTACCAATCTATAAACTTGATCGTAAATATCTCAGGTTTTGTTGGAACAATGAACTGTATGAGTTCACGTGCATGCTTAATGCGCTCCACGCATTTTCACAAGGTTACTTAAACCAATATTTTATAGGGAAGGATATATTATGTTTCCTCATATCGATCACTCATTTATTATTGCACAAACACAACAACAGTGTCAGACAGCAGTAGACAAATAATGTGAGACATTTACGAAATTAGGATTCTACATACATGAAACTAAATTAGTATTAACACCAACAAAGAAGTTTCTGGGATTCTTTATTGACACCACAGAAATGACCATTTCATTAACGAAACAAAACGTTGATAAATTTACAACAGCAAACCAATTATTACAATTGAACAAACTAAAGATAAGACAAGTCGCAATACTGATAGGAATTTTGATAGCATATATGCGCCAGCTATTCTATATTAAATCACTAGAAATAGATAGGAACTTGGCATTGGCTCGCACAAAAGGGAACTTTGAGCGGCCCATGACAATTTCGCCAGAAGGCCAAAATGATATTATGTGGTGGCTATCACACATTAGCAATTTGCCCAACCCCATTAGGATGGGAGAGCCCAACACTACGGTTACAACAGATGCTTCATTAGAAGGATGGGGGACCAACAGGAAACAGGTGGTCGTTGGATGGAAGATGAAATCTCCGATCACATAAATGTACTAGAACTAGAGTTATTTATCTAGGATTAGGTAATCTAGTTCACCTACCTAAAAATCATGTACGGGTATTAACAGATAACACGACAGCTATGGCTTACATACGTAATATGGGAGGGACTCGTTCCAAACCATGTAACTATTTAGCCAAACTAATTTGGGACTGAGCAGAGAAACACGAGATATGGCTAACAGTAGCACATATTCCAGGCAGTCAAAATACTTTGGCTGACAAGAAAAGTCGACATTTTCACGACTGCCTAGAATGGTCATTTGTATTTTCAACCACATTTGTAATAAATGGAGCAAACCAGAAATTGACTTATTCGCATCACGAAACAACAAAAAGTTACCCAAATATGTGTCTTGGCACCCAGAGCCAGAAGCCTGGAGAGTAGATGCATTTTCTCTAATTTGGAATAATAAATTCTATTACATATTCCCACCATTCAGCATTATCAGCGGAGTGGCCAGGAAGATCAAGATGGATCACTCACACGTGGTATTGATAGTACCAGCAACCAGGCGCGGTGGCCAATTCGGTAGAACACAGGCTCGCGAGTTTGAATCCCAGTCGAGGCAAACCAATGACTTAAAAATTGATATTTGTTGCGTCCTAGCCTGGTGCTCGGTATTATTAAGATAGGGTAAGGACTGGTTAGATCAGTGACAGGATAATGTGACTGAGTGGGATATCGGGTCATGGTGCTGGCCGCCTAATTTCCCAGTGGGGCACCACTATAAAATCGCCATGAGTGCGTACTGTCACAAGTCGGTACCTGTCCTGATATGACCTTAGATGTTGCTAGGACGTAAAACAGCAAACAAACAAGATAGTACCAGCATGGGACACACAACCATGGCTAGCGGTAATAACATTAGAAGCAAAAGACATGCTCAGGTTCCCACGAGAAAGGAACATGCTACAACATCAAGGACCACTAAAGCCTATGGAGACGCGTCAACGACATCCCTTTTGGCATTCCTCTTTTAAGAAAACATTTAGAACAATATGGTTTAGACAAAATTACGCAAGAAAGACCTATTTCACACACCTGGTGGAAAGGAACGGTGAAATTATACGCAAGTTATTTAAAGAAATGGGGATTTCATTGTCTTCTTAAAGGAGTCAAACCATTCAAACCTACAATAGCCCAAATATTAAGATTTCTAAGAATGTTAGAAGATGAAGGGTTAGGATTTGGTGCAATTAATACAGCAAAATGTGCACTTTCAATTATTCTACCAAGGATAGATGGACAAACGTTTGGAAAGCATCAGTTAGTACACTGCTTCATTAGATCGGTGTATGAAAGAAACCCACCCAAACCCAAATATAATAGGTTTGGGGACGTGTCTGTAGTATTTAATATATTCAAGTCATGGCCTAGTAATAGACATTCATCAATGAAGGAACTAGGATTTAAGTTAGAGGTGATATTACTGCTAGTGACGGGACACAGAGGCCAAACGATTGTGGCACTCTCACTGGATGGACTAGAGATAGATAAGGATGAGGCAACATTCGATTTAGAAACATTGCTAAAGTTGAATCGCACAAGGGACCCATTGTCCACAGTTCATGTAAATAGTTTTCCGGAAGATAAACAGATTTGTGTAGTTTCAGCCATTAGGGCTTATATATCCAAGTCACGTGGAATAAGGAATTCCAGACAGCTGCTGATCATCTTTATTAAACCACATAAAGCTATCTCGAGAGACACACTCGCAAGATGGACCATCAAGGTGCTTAAACAGGCAGGCGTCGATACTGGACGCTACGCATCTCACTCAACACATAGAGCCATGGTCTCCAAGGCATGACAATTAGGAATCTCAGTTAAGAGAATCCTTTTTTTTGTGATGGGTGTATTTATGCTGCCCATAATGGTTAAGTCTAATGACTTGTTTTCGCCGCTAGACAGTAATAGTCTTGTGACTCCCCTTCTTTTTATCACTTTCAGTTGTTGTGTAACTAACTACTGCATGCATTCTTACTCCGTTTGTAAGCATTCTCCTACATCCCCCAAAACTCTGTGTTTGTTCGTTCTACAATAGGATAATTGATTGGTTACCAATAGTTAATTTCTCCAAATGTTTTCACCTTGCTGTGTTAGTGGTCATTGTGTTAGTGGTCATTAGGTTTTGATTTTAAGTTTAAAGTTTACCTTTTGTATGTATCATACCTAGCATCTATACCATCTAAAACTTTGCTTGAATTATCAGTGTATTTTCTATTTATTTATCCATCTTTCTTTTTCTTTTTTAATTCATATTATTTGTTGTTGTCATTAGTCTAGCAGTGCATTTAGCTCTCTTTTGATTAATGTTTTATATGTTTCTATTGTCCCTGTACTTCTTTCTTCTACTCCCAGTGTATTCCATTCCCTTGCCTTCATGTACCTGGTACTCCTCTCATATGATCTGTTTTGGGCTCTGTTTATTATCAATCTGGGGTCATCACTACCTCTTGTTGCCTTTTTTGTTGCACACGCGGGGTGGAATGCTAAGATAATTTTGTATCCCATAAAGTATGTAGAAGATTGCCTGACCCGGATGTGCTTCCTTCTCCTTGACCCTCGACTATCCGAGGCTAGTACCTCGGGAAAACACCAGTTATCCATCATCTGTACCCAGGTAAGATTTGTATAACTATACCATATATATATATATGTACTAGAACTTACAGTTGTTGTGTAGGATTTTATATATACACAAATAGACTAACACAAATTCATCCATAATTAAATCTTGAAGATTAAATAATGAAATAGTAAACTATTCAGATATAATATATGTGTCTTTGTGTATAAATTTGCAAAGTACCTAGTACAAGCATGTATATCTTACATTCACGCATGGATGCATAAATACCAACATGCATACATATACTTGACATCGTTTCCCACCACTAGGTGTAATGTCAATCCGTGATAGGTATGTTCTATAACCTGAATGGTGGAAAGACAATGTTAACTATTTATTATACCACCCTAATATTTGTTTAATATAAGTTAGAAACACCAAATCTGTAATAATTGCTTCATGATTTGGATATTTGGGCTATTCTCCAAAACTGGGCACCACATATTTGGTCTCCACTTTACGATGCTGATAATTAAGTCTTTGTTTTGTCAATAGCAAGTCAAATAATTATTGTCGCCTTTGTCTATTAGGTATGTTAGCAGTTCTACATGTATTGGACTTATCCTACATAGGATATCAAAATTATAATTGTGTGATTTTGCGCTAGAGTGAAAATGTCAAAATTTACACTATACATGTAGCCAAACTTTTTTTCAACTTATTTTTCAACTTTTTTCTTGTAAGTCATAACCTTGTCTGCTTAACAGTAATCAATCAAATCTTGTTTGACTATGTTATATATGTTAAAATGAGGTTCTGGATGTGTCTTTGATTTTCATGTGTGATATTAATGTATTGCTCAATTTGTATAAGATCTAATTCAAAAAGTGAAATTCATTTTTTTCAACTCTGACATATCCACAACATAGAAACCTTCATAGGACATTGGACTAGGCTATTATTTCGAAAGATCTTTGCTAATATTTGAAAGGTTTTCACTTTTGGTTTCCATGTCACTTTGGTGCCCAGTTTTAGAGAATGACCCATTTATATTGAAGGAAGATGGGACTATTTACTGTTTTGCCCTAACATTCCTGTTATTGTTTCACGTGTCAACTGACCTAATTGGAATTAGTACCAGTTAAATGGTACAATCATTTTTATGAGAATGATTGACTACCGCATGCCGCACTGAAAATGGTCCCGTCAAGCATTGGTGGTGTAATAAAAGCATAGTTATACTAATAACATTCAAGACAATCCATAAGGAAATATACAAAATAAACAATGAAATGTAACTAATATTTATACAAATACATTCAAGACTATCCATAATGAAATATACAAAATAAACAATGAAATGTAACCATCAGTTAAATACTATAGATATTATATATATCTATATATGTGTGTGCATATGTATATATATATATATATATATATATATATATATATATATATATATATATATATATATATATATATATATACACTTGATAAATATCAAAAAGAGAAAATGGCTTTGATGCTTTCTTGGACTTGGTAGCTAAATGTCAGTGAGTGCCACGTAGTAAGGACACTTGTGTGTGTCCAGTGCGTTGTCTTTGTGTTGTAATACTCACAGTTGTGCACCTTAGCTGGCAGTTCTATGTGCACTGCCTGCACACAGCTATGCAAGCGTCACTTTCTATAAATATATGAGGTTGATTGTTATAATCTACCTTACTTTAGTTTGAAGTAACTTTTATTTTAAATGACACACTTTTGAGATGTTTCAAGTGCAAACATCCTAAGTTAATTTTGGCAAGCACATCAAAACTATGACACCATAGGCCTCGGCAGTAACAGGTTCCATTAAATTGCCTCAGTATTCCCTTCTATGTGGCAATAAATGCACCAATATCTAAGTTAGACATTTAGAATCAAATCGAGATAATTGCTTTGGTTTTGAAAATGTAATGTTTTCATCGGACTCTGCAGCTCTAAAGCAGAAGTTATCTGGCCAAGAGTTGTTGTTTTTTACTCCCTCTCAGCCGGGAGCCACTGCGCCAAGTGAAACAACCCTTGCGTTTCAGATCTTATCGAAAGCCACATATACTTAGCCGGTTGATCTCTCTGTGAGGGCATGCAGCGGAGAGATAGGTGGTGGTTTTTTTTCAGTCTCTTTGTAAACTCGATATCTTTGTACATTCCTTCGATGATCCTTCACACTCACACCATGGTGTCTGTTTGCTGCTATGAAAAAATGTAAAATATCCTTAATGTGAGGATTGGAGTGTCTTCTGCCTCCTCTTCCCCTCCGCCTCATCCCCACCCCCACATTCCCCACTACTCCAACTAATCCAGCTTGAATATGTTGCGCATATGTGTGTATTAATGCAAAATGTAGGTGCCATGTACTGATATATATATATTATATATATATATATAGTTGATATATAGAGCCTAGATATATAATTTATATATATTAATATATATGCATACATATTCTGTGTGCTTATATATTTAATAGAGCCTATATAGGAGGTCTGTATATGTATTCATATACAGATATATACCGTGTATACTCGAGTAAAGGTCGATCTCATGTAAAAGTCAAACCCTATTTGTGGCCCAAAAATATCTAGAATTTCCCATAGACCTTGTGTAAATGTTTATCATAGTATTTCACGGATAATAGGTAAACATGAATTTAAATCTTGGTTTTTACAGATAAACTACAGAACTAAGCTGTATATATGTAAATAAATATATATTACAGTGCTGGTAACTGGAATACAGCATGATAGTACTGTTCTTCCATGGCAGGCGTACTGGAGATGGCTATTTTGTAGGTAAAGATTTGATAGTGGCCATAATCATTTTTCCTTTTGTTGTTTATTTTATATAGAAATCTAGCTCCTTTTTGTCCATATCTTTGCTCATACCAAGCATGAATTTCATCCGTTTGAAAACAGTTCTTGTGCAATAGTTGACCCCCCTCCCCCTAATTTCAGCTATGAAAAAAAACCTTGTCTAAAACATTTGACTTTTACACGAGGATATACGGTATATATTTGCTTTTCTGTGTTGGTTATCAGGTATACAGCCATCATTGAACACTTGTATGTGTGTTTTAGTGGCAGAAAGGGTACTCTGCTAAGGCAGAGATGAAACTCTTAGTTTAACTGTACAGAACCACTTTGTGCATCATTTGACGCTCCATGGCAACTGAGCCCGAATACGTTTGTGCTCTTATCTTTCTGCATTGCCAGTAGGATGTTAACATTCTATGAATAGAGTGTATATTAGATCTATCTAAATCTAGTTAATCACTTACGCTATTCATTATGTAGAGATTGTTAACAAAAGCCAAACTAGCGTTTCGCATTGTCCGATGGTTTTGAATTTCTGTATTTTCTCTGAGATAAATATAATAGATCGATCACTAATATCTACTTTACATTAGTTCAAAGTTACTTTTATTTTAAATGGTAAACCTTTGAGATATTTTGAGTGCAGACATGGAAAATTAGTTTTGGCAAGCGACACCATAGACTTCTGCAGTAACAGGTTCTGTTAAATTGACTCAATATTGCCTTCTACGCAGAAACAAATGCTTAATAAGTGCATCAGTATCTAAGTTAGATATGTCAAATCAAATCTAGATAATTGGTTTGGTTTTGAAAATTTGATATTTCACCGGACTATGCAGCTTTAAATAAAGGTGGTGAGTGCATGTCATAGAGAACAGCAGCATTCTGGATAGCACTTAGTAGTCACAGTGATCTTGACCTTCCATTTTCCGTAAAAACCACACACCCCCCGCCCCCCTGTAGTTGATAATGAAGTAAGGAGAACTGTAAGACATTTGAGGACACACTTTGAAGGATGCTGCATCCAAGTTTTAGAAATGGCTGCTCCATACAGCTGAATAGAATTGAGTCCATTGATGATACTATCAATAATGCCTACAATGCACTGGCATTATTGAGTCGTGTGGGTCTATTTCCGGTGTCTCTGACCACGTGATGTGTGTATATTAACTAGTTGTTCATAACTCTTTGTGCCATTGGCTAGTGCCTAGAAGAATTAACATAAGATGGTTATACCAGACACGATGGCCGAATGAGTTGAGTGTCCGCCTCCCGTTCTGGTAGTGGTTCGAACCCTGGACGAGTCCAACCGATGACTTAAAAATGTATACTTGTTGCTACCTAGCCCTGCTCTCTGCATTACTAGGATAGGGCAAACAGCAGTGGAATGAGGAAGACCAATTTTCCGCGATTGAAATTTCCTCTACTTAATCAACTAATGTACCAAAAAAAAGATAATGATTGTGGGATGTCGCCCCTTCCTCCTCTCCCCCCCCCCCCCAATCCGCATCCTGTGTTGCAAAAGCTAGTTGTGCAAGTGCCAGTGAAGAAACATTGCTCATTGTGTTACCATTGACATTATTGCATCATAGCCTTTCATTAAATTAGTTATAGGCTATAGTAGCCGGGGGGTCATCATTTTCAGCAAAAGGAGGTCATTGTTCCTACACATTTGTTACACACAAGTATGTATGTAATAGCCCTGTCACTCTACAACGCATTGCGCAAGCGTGTGCCAACGTAGGTGATTTTTCGTCAATACATCATTGTACGTTGATATGTGTTACTCAAATGTTACGCATTCGTTAAGCGTACGTTGGTATACGTCGATGGTCGTCGTTATACAGCGGCGTTCGTTAAGGGGTCGAAAAAGTTTTGTGCATGCACAAGACTTTTAATGTTCGACAATGTGTGGCTTTCACGTTGGGTGTACGTTATGTATATGTTATGTATACGTTAGGCATACGTCGATGTATGTTAGACGTACATTGTTCACTACGTAGCACTATGTTGACCTACGTCAATCGGACGGAGAGCCAGTATGTACAGTCCGCGTATTGACAACATATAGATAACGTACGTTTTGCATTTCTCCGTGTCTTGACATATGTAATGTATAAGGCGTACTTCTGGCGATCGAATTACATATATATCAGGGATGAAAGATCTCCGCGATATCGCGGATTTCCGGGATTCTTCCTGGAGGCCCCTACTGCAATACCGCGGAATGATCAGCGTATACTACTAATAAATGCTTCAAATGGTGCAGCACTATCAGCGTATACTACTATTAGTACTAGTATGTGCTTCAAACGGCGCAGCACTATCAGCGTATACCAATATAGATGAAACCCAACTTCCGGGAATTTTCCGCGATTCCCTGACAATGCTAAACCGATGGGAGAATATCCGCATTTCCGCTTTTATTCCCGGAGACCACTTTCATCCCTGATATATAACGTTCACTAGCGTTCTGCGAGCATACCTTGAGCATATTGCAAACATTTTTTGCCAGGAGGCACGCTAGCCATACGCTCTGATATGTTGTGTATACAGTATGTATATGTCCAACTTTGCCCCCGTGGGCCAAAAAGTTTGATGCATCTCGACATTTGAAAGTCATTTTAGCCGTTGCCCATGAGCTTGCGTGATGCGTCGTAATGTGACAGGGCCATTAGACACCAGGGCCTAGCTTCTCTAACGAATGATCAGTTTCACCACCAAGATGTAGGCTTTGCATGATATCTTAAAGGGCACGCATGTAATACTACCAAAAGAAAAAAGGCATATTATCTGGCTATGTTAGCTGGATCAGAAATGCTGAATTCTAGAGGTATTAATAGAAACAGAAATGTGAAGTCAAGAAATTTGTTAGTGAAGTGGCCACCAGGTGGCGCGGCGCCATGGGTGGTGAAACTGCGTTGTTTTAACTGCTGGGCACGTTTATAGGCACTGAGCGATAATAAGTGAAATGGTGCATTGCTTCATCATTGCTCACCATACTGTGATCAGTTCAGGTTCAACTTCATTCAGGCTTCACATTAAATGTTATGTTCGTCAGAGTGAAGTTTTACTTAACTATATGATATTTTAAAATGTTTAACATCTATTGTCTTGTAATAACAGCTGACTTCCAATTCATGATTAATAGGTGATTTGTCGAGACAGGAACTGTTGGCTGCTGAAGCCACCAATACTCTTTTTGCAATAAGAAAATAAAGAGAGAGACATGGCTTTCTATTCCGGAAACCTGACTAGGAAAACGGTCGAGTTTTGCATGGTAATGAATTATAATTATTATTAAGTGTATTTATATTCACAGAAGCATGCGTGGCCTTTAGAATAATAATATAGCTATCGGGTGTAAAATGTGTAAATACAAAAGTATATATCTATATATAAAATAAAAAATATTTGTACAAAGTGTACCCCTTGTTTATCCTTGTCATTTACGCCTGAACTTAATTGCAATTCTACGGTGAGAAATAATTAGATAGACGGGGCTACAATAGTGAGTAGTCTATCACAAGTGGGGAAATTGTTGCAATTTACAACTGGTCAAACTATAAAGTTGGCAATGGTTACAGTGGAGTAAATAGGATGTAGAAAGTTGGTGATGGTTATAGTGGGGTAAATGGAATGCAAATGATTGGCAATGGGGTAAATGGAATGCAGAAAGTGTGCAATGGTTATAGTGGGGTAAATAGAATGGAGAAAGTTGGCAATGGTTAAAGTGGGGTAAATAGAATGGAGAAAGTTGGCAATGGTTAAAGTGGGGTAAATAGAATGGAGAAAGTTGGCAATGGTTAAAGTGGGGTAAATAGAATGGAGAAAGTTGGCAATGGTTAAAGTGGGGTAAATAGAATGGAGAAAGTTGGCAATGGTTAAAGTGGGGTAAATAGAATGGAGAAAGTTGGCAATGGTTAAAGTGGGGTAAATAGAATGGAGAAAGTTGGCAATGGTTAAAGTGGGGTAAATAGAATGGAGAAAGTTGGCAATGGTTAAAGTGGGGTCAATAGAATGTAAAAAGTGGGCAATAGCTACCTACAGTGGGATGAATAGAATCTAGAAAGTTTGAAATGGTTGCAGTGGGATATGTAGACTAGAAAGTTGGCAATGGTTGCAGTGGGGTATGTAGACTAGAAAGTTGGAAGTGGCTATATCGCGGTAAATCGACTTTAGAAAGTTGGAAATGGATAGGTTGTAGCAAGTTGGAAATGGCTGTGGTGAATTAAGTGGTCAACAGAAACTTGGAAATGGTTATATCCGATTGAGTCATTTGCAGCAAGTGGGAACTTGCAGTGAGCAAGTGAGCAATACGTTGTAGTGTAAGATACTAATAGAATGAGTAGTATATACGAAGTAGGAAACTACTCAAATGCCAAGTGTAGTCGGGGGGGGGGGGAGATTTGACTTCAACGCAAGTAGTATATGACAAGAATAATTTGTTACCGCCTTAATATTTCCTCAGTTACGAGAATAGTTTTTCCTACTGGTAGTTTGTAATATCAAACATCTTGATTAAAAAAAACTATGTTAGTTGCCCAACTGATCCTAGCAAAGCTCGAGCAAACTCATGGTGGACCAGGTAGTGAAATGTTTGTTATTCCAATGGGTTTTTCGTGTCTTTCCGAAATATGATACAGATAAAGAAGGCTCCCACTCTAGGACGGTGAAAATTAGACCAATTGCAGATCTCTCAGCACTGTCTGGGAAAGGTTTGCGCACCGTCAGCTTTTCACTATGCATTTAGTGCGCTCACAGATCTCTTAGTACTGACTTCAAATGCATTCAAAAGTAAAGCTACATGCAATTGGCCCATAATTTCGAATTGTGGTTGATCCGGCGGAGGAAGCCCGAGACGCCCACATCACTAGGCACCCCCCCCTCCCCCATTCTTCCCGCGCAAATCGCCTGACCCGCATTCTGCCTCCCAAAACGGCTCCCGGGCCTACCTCTTCGGGCTCCCAGGTCCTCCAGCTACCATCCGCTAATATCGACCAGGTGGACTGAGTATTGACATTGATTGTACCATCAAATCACATCAGCTTATATATTACATAGCATTGAATAAACCCTACTTTCTCCCACCCATGTCTCGAGCTTCCTCTGTCCGAATCGACGGTAGTGTGAGATTGGCCAATACCATTTTGCCTGATTTCATCCAATCCATATGGTTTACAGCACAGTCAAATTAGTAGGCCTATATATGCCGATATGTGAGTATTCAATTTGCTACACTGAATCCACAAAACTGTCAATAGATGTTATTAAATTTAATCTATGGGGTAATTGTGCATGCACTCTACTACCACATCTGAATATAACAAAGTAAAAGAGCACTTATTTGTTTCAATGTTTTTATTACACTTCAATCCTGACAATCTGTTTACAGTACCGTTATATATTCAGTGTGTCGGACGCAAACTCCTTCATACAAGATGTGGACTTCACTATAATAGCTTTGGTGTGATCAAAACCATTTTTAGTTATTTCGTAGTAGCAAGCTAATATTAAGCAGTTCTTGATATAGACCTTAAATTAATTCTCTTTTTCGCAAGGGGATAGGTTTTCTTTTTCTTTTAATGAAACTACCAGCGGTGTCATACTTTATATATGGCGATATTTAAACAGATTTAAAGCGAAATTCAAAACATTTACCTCAGTTCAATTTCATAGATCAAGATACATGCCAAGCTCTTCATGGGCATTTTGTGGTTAGAAAAACATTTTATTTAATTTTTTAAGCCAAAACTTCATTTTGCTGCTAATCTAAAGTAATATATACATATATGATTTACAAACTAAATAGTGCTAATTACTTTTTTTTCTCAGGCCCGATGTCTGGTAGCAGCTTGTAGGAGGGGAGCCTGCCAGTGCTTCGTTTATTCTCAATAGGAATGGGTGATGTTATCCACGAACTATCTTGCGTTGCGAACTGAATATCCTTCTGCAGGATTGGGATCTCGGGCAATGGGGAGTGGCAGGTGGTGGCGTCCGTGTTGGTTGAGTTGTTGCGGTTCGGCATAGTGACCGACACGAAGCGGCTGTCGTCAGTGATGTCGCTGAGGCTCTGTCGGATGGGGATATTCTTCTTTCTTGTGAAGCTCTTATCCTGGACCCCGGTGTCAGACACGGCGGAGGAGGCTTCAGAGCCGGCGGCGGCCGAGGCCACTGCGGCTGCGGCCGCCGCGGAGGCTGCGACAGCGGCGGAATAGAGATCGGTATACTGCTGAGGGTGTTGTTGGAATTCGTCGCTTTTTGTCTCGACAATTGGCACTTTCCGCTTGTAGTAGAAGACGCCGTTCTTCTGGGACGCGCTCGCCGATGGGGCGGCGTCGGCTGGGTTCTGAATGGCGATGTTGGTGAAGTCCTGCTGGACGTAGTCGGAGAGGGCGTCCACTGAGGCGACCGGGTGCACCTGGACCGCAGGCCCGGGGCAAATGTCCCACTCAGTGGCAATACGCGACAGATGCAGCGACCGTCTCTTCTCCTGCTTCATGGACGGCCTCCTGCAGGGATTACTTTAGAGGGGGGTTAATTAACAACAGTTATTGCGTTGCTTTGTCTTTCTCGTGTGTTTTTGTTTGTTTGTTTGATTGTTTGTGTGTGTTTGTTTGTGCGTTTGTTTGTTGAGGGGTTACTAGTTACTGTTACTTCCTAGCTAGTGTGTTAATAAGATCATGGTATTCGAACCCGCGAGGTTCTATTCCTGCAGAGTCAAACCAAGGACTTAAAGCTCAACATCAGGTTTTCAGAATCAAAACAATTATCTAGATGTAATTGTATATATCTAACTTAGATACCGGTGCAATTATTAAGCATTTGTCAACACATAGAAGGGAATACTGAGGCAATTTAATAGAACCTGTTACCGCAGAAGCCTATGGTGTCAAGAGTTTTGGCATGCTAGCAAAAATTAACTTTGCATGGTTGCACTTCAAATATCTCCAAAGTTAGTCATTTAAAATAAAAGTGACCTCAAGCTAAAGTAAGGTAGATTATAACGGTCAATCTCATATATTTATCTCAGAAAATGACAGACACTCAAAACCGTCGGACTATGGCACTTCGACATCCTACTTAGTCCTGATACTGAGCTAACCAGTCCTTGCCTCATCCTAGTAATGCCGAGCACCTGGCAAGGTGGCGACATGTATCAATTTTGTAAGTAGGCCTATTTGATTTAACTTGACCAACGATCGAACCCAGTACCTCCCGCACGGGAAGTCAGGGCTCTATTGATTCGGCCACCTGGTCGGTTTACTAAGTGTAATACTAATAATTAATATCTTCACGGTGACAGGTTGCCAATCTTTTCTTCCCGTGCTTGACAGGAAGGGGATCATGTCCGTCATTATATGGTTTTATTTATGGCTTTATTTTGTGTGACAAACTCTATAATATTGCGATAATGTCATCAAGTTGTTAGGAGCTAGAGAGAAAGAGAAAATAGCTGCGTCTGTCACTGCAGTATTAAAGACTTATGAAGTGGGGGGGGGGGGGGGGGGGGGGGATAACGGCTTTCTCCACCACTATTGAAAAAAAACCTCAGAAGTCTATATTACCTTAAAGCCATGGCGAAATCATTATTAGGCGCAGACCAGCAGTCAAACATTTGGTGTTTACTTCTGTTTCTGGGCTCTCAATACATTAATTGCGCAACTATAAACTATGGATTTGACACATACATATATATACATATTACTTGTTGAATTACAGTGAATAACCGGGCTGAAATGGTAGAAAAATTGTTTATATATTAATGACTTAAAATTCGAGTTGACACAAATTTGACACTGCTTCGCATTATAGTGTGTCACTATATTTAATTGTATGTCAGGTCGCTCAAAATACTGCACAATATGTTTTACATGGAAAAAAGAAAACATACACTCATTGACACAAATATATCCAGGTTCAAAACATGTGTTGTGTATTTGTTGTGTATTTCCAACTGCGGATTTTACCCTGCCATTTTATATCTGCTCAGATCTGGAAATCAGGTAACCCTCTGCGATGCGCCCAAGGGAAGGGTTATCGGATTGTCAGCCCCGAGAACCGGCACAAGATGACAGGGGAATATATAAAAGTAACCAACAATGTTCTCCACACTTGTGCAAAAAAAAAAGAAAAAAAAAAGGGCCCATTTGAAACAGGTGTAATATCATATAACATGTTTGCAAGACAACACAGATTAAATATCAGTCAGTAAGTTATAAACCAGTGCAGATGTGTGTCGGCTATACTGTAAATAGAATGTCACAAATCTTAACTGTTCTGGCTTTTCAATTTGCTAAGCACACAACTGACTAATGGTTGAACACAGCCATAAATGTTTCTTAATCTTTTTTTTATTACTTCAATTCTGAGATGGAATGGTTTTGAATTTGATAGATCCGATTTTGTACACATGCGACAAATAGGCCTATTCTTGATACCAATGATGTTGACTTGTTGTAATGTGACAAGAATGTTGCATAACCATTGACGGAGTGCATCCTGTTCTGGTGACTGGCACATTTTCTCAGTTATCATTATTATCTATATTTCTTGTTCATGGTAAGCTTCAAATTAGAAAGTAGTTTCAATAAAGTAGTTAATATCTAATATGGGGGTTGAGAAGGGTATCAATTGACTATTGAGATTGACTATGTGAATCAGAGGTCGATACGAAACCTATATTATATAGATCTGAAGGTTGGATAATGCCCATGGGTTTAATAAGGCATTCATTCAAGTTGCATAGTCAGATGGTTTCTGTAATTTTCTGAGATAAATATATTAAGTCAATCGTTATTTTGAAGTAACTTTTAATTTAAATGACTAACTTTTGAGATATTTGAAATGCAAACATGCCAAATTAATTTGAGAAAGCTGCCAAACCCCATCCTTGTTTTATATATAGATCACCTAATAATTGTTTTGGTTTTAGAAATCTGATGTTTTCATCAGACTATGCAGCTTTAAGTAGGCCTACCACTAACTTTCGAATATATCAATTTAGATCATGTGTAATTTTTATACTTTCTTCTATTTGTCTACAATAGAAAAATACGAAACTCGACATGAAACGGGGCAGGTATAACTTGTATCGTCACTAAACGTTGCGAATTATATCAACATAACAAATGTGTTATCAATATTTAGGTAGGATTTCAACAAACGGCAATCTCATCAGCTTACTTCACCGGTGGCATTATAATGGCGGGGTAGCTGCTCGATACAACCTTCTCATTGTCAGAATCAGCTGTTGACGCCAACTGAACATGGTCTTCGGCCATCTTTCAAGCTGCCCAACACTCTGGAACCAAAGAGAATAAAAGTATGTTTTACACTTACTAAATTACTCAGTGGGACATAATCTTACTTTTGGGTTTATTTCTCTACCTGGTTCTATATACTATTAATATTATCTAGCCAGAATTTCGAAATGGGACAAATCCAAATAGATCTGTGATTATACCGTCTTAATTTTTAATTAAAATGTTTATTATATTTACCTTTGGGAGGTAGGTGCCTATGTGCAAAAAATGTACACAAAAACAGGTGTAATATCTTATAACGTTTGCAAAACAACAGATTAAATATCTGTGGTTTAATTTAATAATATGTTTCCCTTAAAGGGAAAAGGTATAGGCTGCTGAGATAGGAACCATACTCCGACAAATGGTCTCCAAGCACAGCCTTGTTTAGTTTTTATGTTTATAGAACCAAATATGTGTGGGGAGAGTAGTGGACCCACTTGACCAGAAGTGGGTCAGTGCTGAGGTCAGGGTGGGGGGTGGGGGGATATGAGGCTGGGACTGTAGCTGGCAGCTGTTGTTTTAAAAATGGATGGGTGAGTGGAGAGAAGGGAGAGTAAAAGTGGGGTATTTTCAATTTTCTTTAGAGTAGTTCAATCAAGAAATATATTTGCTTTAATGTAAAATATATGTTATTACAATTACATTGCATAATTCAATCAGAAAAACATAGAAGGAAAACATTTGTCTTGTTGTTGAATGTAAAAAGGTTTTGGACTGTATGGGGTTTGAAACCACACCACCAAACAACTTCAGATTACAAGTTCAACATCCTAACTACTAGGCCACAGAGGACACATATAATTGACGTCTCAGTTCAGGCTATTTGTATATACAACTTCATATATATAGAAGATGTATGTATGTATGTGTCTGTGTGTTGGTGTTTGTGTGTGTGTGTGTGTGTTGGTATGTGTGTGGGTTGGTGTGTGTGTGCGTGTGTGCATGCATGTATGCATGTATGCATGTACATTGCATAATTCAATCCGAAACACATATAGAAGGAAACACTTTTTTTGTTGTTGAATGTAAAAAGTGGTTAACTACATGGGGTTTGAACCCACAACACCAAACAACTTCAGATTACAAGTTCAACACCTTAACCACTAGGCCACAGAGACCACACATGGTTTCTTGTCTCAATTCAGGCTATTTTTATATGACGTCATATATACAAGGTGTGTGATTGTGTATGTATGTATTTATATATATATATATATATATATATATATATACATATATATACCATATGTCATATATACAAGGTGTATGAATACATCCATGCATGTATACCTTTTATATACGACGTCATATATACAAGGTGTATGTATGCATGCATGTATATACCTTGTATATATATATTTGACGTATATACTAGTGCATATATAATATAACATTTCTAAATATCTTGCGGTGGCCAGGCAGTGACTTTAGGGTTGCCGTATGATGGCCACACAGCACATACATTTGATATATGGGTCACTCTCCTCAAAACTGGTCAGCATGGGATGGGATTTTAAAACAGGTCCCCCCATCCTTGTTTTATGTAGGCCTATACTATGATAGATCACCTAATAAGCATAGGCATAGCCATAGGCCTACTGATCATGATATATGTTAGATAAAAGATTCACCCGGTACTTGTAGTACACGGGTGAAGGACAACGTAGTCTAAATACGGGCGAAAATAGCTTTAGTATGGAACCTGAACTAGAAACTGTGGCTCCAGTATCAAATGGCTACTTATATCGGCACAGATTTGGTGAAATGGGAGAGAATGCAAAAAGACAAGATGGCGGCCGCAGAACGCCGTCGATTTCACTTTTAAATCTTATTAAACTAGATATTATATTATATTTTTCAACTCAAAGGTAGCGGGCTAATAATAAGACATATGTAAAGAATAATTGTTGCTTCTTAGATTGTGAAATTAGGCTCTCAATTCTTTGACCCGCATTTTCGACAGCTTTTACATAGGGTTGGTTTGCACCCCTACTGCAGCAGTACAGGGTGAATCTTGTATCTAGATATATGTAGCCTTGTAGGCCTATATTGTAAATGTTTATGTATATATATAGTATATGTTTCTTTTATTTATATGTGTTATATTTAATATATATATATAAACAATCAAAGAAGAAGTAACGGTGAGGTTCTATTAACTAGCAATATCGTACATAATAGACATAGCTTCTGTTGCTAATTTATTATTTCCATTTATTCATGAATCAATAGTAAACAACGTAAGCACAATGGTTACATTCTAGTCCTGTGACAGTAATAATGCAAACACGAAACGGTCTCACTCAAGCTTGAACTGACTTGCCTTCAATTACGCGCTAATTAAATCTTAGTTGGTGGATTCAACTGCCTTCATGCCTGTCCCATTGTTTGCGCTTTGCTTTTGAGGCCGCAATTAGGTCCGTTACCCCAAAATTGGCATGTTTTCAACTTCACAATTCACTGAGCCTCTTGCGTAGCCTACGTCACGTTACGTGCCTACGTCACATTACGTACGTTGTTACCATGACGACGGCGGTGTTTGCTTGGAGGGCTATGCTTTTATTTGTGAGGCTCAAGATTGACTCTTTGAGTTCACTTAGTTTTGGATGTAGGACGTAATTAGATCCGTATTTTGTCACCATTTTTTAATTCAAATAAATGATATATCATATTGCTCTTATTTGACAAATATTGTTGCATAGTCCCATAAAAGCATACAATTTTCAAAAGCAAAACACTTATCTAGATTTGAACCTACATATCCAACTTAGAAATTAGATAATTGTATTTGTTGCTAATTCATAACAAAAGACTGGACTGGGAGTAAATTTATAATTTATTTACATCTTCAAGCTTATTCGTAGCAAATAGGTTTGTACATCAATCATTTGTAAGTATACAGAAGTATTATATCACTTGTCAGTTTAAGTCATATCATAAGAACACACAGGCTATGTTATTAAACACACACACTCAAAGTTCCGGGTTCGATTCAACCGAAAAACCTCTAACACTCAGCCCTAGTAGCCATATCGTAAGTACAAGAGGGAGGGAGGGTGGGGAAAAACCGTCTTCCAGGTGTTTACTGTATGAGTGCCAGGACCAGGTGAGTTGGAGAGCCTAGGTTTTTCCACCTCTATATATACTAAGGGTTTCCTTGGAGATTGTTGTTGACATTTGATTTGAGTGCTTGGAGACATGAATGTTTCTTGACTACCGGACCTAGCAACACAGATGCAAAGTCCTTGGATCACAGATTGAATTGAGTGGATATGGCAACGCATACAAGTTTTGTTTACATCACCTGGCAACACCAGTTTGAAAGTCAGAGATCTTCTAGTTGTGGTTCAGTCATTCTAACAGAGTTCTTTGGCATTTTTAATACAGAACAAGAAATATGAATTAAATCTTAGTTTTTAACATTAATGATGATTTAAATAACATACATAGATAGATCTTGGAATTCTGATTCTTTTAGATTGTCCATTTAATAGTTGGAGATCAATTGAATTTTATTTAAGTTCAAGTTAACAAGTTTCAGTAGATACATATCAGCAAGGCATTTGATTTTTTAGAAACTAGGAGACCATTATCTCTAGAATATCAGTTAACCCAGTTACTGATGATTTATGTAACATACATATATAGAACTGGGATTTCTAATTCTTTGAGATTGTCCATTAATAGTTGGAGATTGAATTTTATTTGGGTTCATGTTTATAAATTTCATTAGATACATATTAGTAAGGTATTTGATTTCTTTTTGAAAGTATGAGACCATTATCTCTAGAATAAGAGTTAACCCAGTTTATCTATTATAATGCTTTAGAAGCTCAATCTAGTTAATAGATAGAACTTAACTTCAGTTTGAATCCATTTGTCAGTTTATAACAGAACAAAGAAGGAATAAATCCTAGTCTAAAATTACTGATGAATTATATAACCTGCAGATATAACTGGGAGTTCTAATTCTTTGAGATTGTCTATTTAAACGTTGGAGATCAATTTAAAATCATTTAAGTTCTTGTTTAAGAAATTTTAGTAGATACATATCTGCAAGGTAATTGATTTTATTTGAAACTATGAAACCACTATCTACAGAATATGAGTTAACCCAGTTTATCTATTATTTTTACTTAGAAGCTCAATCTAATTAGTAGATAGAACTTCATCTAAGTTTGCACCCATTTGTGAGTTTACAAGAGAACAATAGAGATGAATAAATCCTAGTCTAGAATTTACTGAAGAGTTATATAACATGCTTATATAGAACTGGGAATTCAAATTCATTGAGACATCCACTAGCAGTTGGAGATCAACTTATATTAATTAATTTCATAGTTTATGACATTTTCTTATATTATTCCTTTTATATGTTATCATAACAGTATCTCCAGAATATGAGTTAACCAGTTTATCCATTAGATTACTTGTAAGCCCAACCAGTTATGTGGAATACGTCACACCATGTAATAGAAGTACTTGGTTAGCCAAATGAATTAACTGGGTTTTTCTAATTTAAGGTTAATAACTTTTGTTTTTGATTATTTCTTTGCCTGTCAGCATAGTGTACAGAATAATAAGATCTAAGCTGTGAGTTATGCCAGTTCTTATGTTTTAATTTGTTCTGTTTTTGGCAACCAAGTAATTCAGGAGATGTGAGGTGACCAATTGTTATGAATTACTCATGTTACTACATAACATGCACAATAGAATATTAGAAGGGCATGCTAAGTCAATTTAATAGAACCTGTTACTGCTGAAGCCTTAAAGGGTCACAGTTTTGCCAGGCATCCCAAAATGGTTTGTACATGATTAGGTTTTAAATATTTCCTAAGTTCGTTATTTTAAATCAAAGTTACTTCAAACTAAAGTAAGATAACTTATAATGATTAACCTAATATATTTATCTCAGAATCTTGAGAAAGTGAGAGAAACTCAAAACTATCGGACTATGCAACTTTAATAAATAGGCTACATGCAAAACTAGGTAACAAGAAATGGTGATTGATGGTTTACAATAAATTACATGTCCTATAATTTGTCAAGCTTATTGAAACAAGTCTCCTATATATTTTATTTATTTGTTTAGTCAATTATTATTTAATCCATGTGTGGCATTTGAACCATATGTTTCTTGACATACTGCACTGTGTAGGCTACATATTTGACATAATTATTTGAATTACAGTCTATAGGCCTACTATTCCTATATGTCTATAGCCAATGTAGGCCTATGCATCACTTTGTATCTGCGGAGAACGAAATAGCTTAATTCCCTTCATTCCCTTCATTCCCAATGTGTTAACGAATATGGCTGATATTGATCCTTTGTTTGTTGTTTGACGTCCTAGCAACATCTAAGCTCATATCAGGATGGGTACCGACTTGTGACTGCGCACTCATGGCGACTTTATAGTGCTGCCCCACTAGAAGACCAGGCCACCAGGACCAGGACCTGATATCCCACTCAGTCACATTATCCTGACACTGAGCCAATCGGTCCTTGCCCTATCCTAATAATGCCGAGCGCGGGCTAGGAAGCAACAAGTATCAATTTTTAAGTCATTGGTTTGACTCAACCAGGGTTCGAACTGACGACCCCACGATCTACCCACACGGGAGACGGACGCTCTAACTCATTCAGCCATCCCGTCTGGTCTCCACAATATGAGGGAGGGACTAGGTGTGCGGCTCACTGTAACCCTATCCCTTAACCCTCGATTTGATGTTGTTTTATGTCCGAGCAACATATAAGGTGATATCAGGACGGGTACCGACTTGTGACAGTGCGCACTCATGGCGACTTTATAGTGCTGTCCCACTGGGAAACCAGGATGCCGGCACCATGACCCGATATCCCACTCAGTCACATTATCCTGACACTGAACCAACCAGTCCTTGCCCTATCCTAATAATACCAACCACCAGGCTAGGAAGCAACAAGTATCAATTTTGAAGTCATTGGTTTAACTTGACCAGGGTTCGAACCCACGACCCCACGATCTACCAGCACGGGAGACGGACGCTCTAACTCATTCGGCCATCCCGTCTGGTCCCCTCAATTTGAGGTGGATAGTGTTCATTGATAATTTTTTATGTAGACCGCAGGCTAAAAGTAGCTCATATTATATTCTATAACTATCAACCTAATAGCTATATTTTTTTAATTTGGTAGAAGCTTAGAATACTCCGAGTATGCAACTTCCAAGCATATCCATGGACACAGTAAATCAAATACATAGTATTAGATACTGGATTTCTTTATTCTGCCAAACATGATTGTACAAATATATCAGACCACATTTTAATTCAGTGACCTTTCTGGGTTGCGCCCCCCCCCCCCCACACACACATAAAATTTACTCCCAGCAACATGTTATTATATATATATATTATTTAATTAATAAATTTATTTAGTATATATATATAGTTATACAAATCTTACCTGGGTACAGATGATGGATAACTGGTGTTTTCCTGGGGTACTATCCTCAGATAGTCGTGGGTCAGGGAGAAGGAAAGACATCCGGGTCCAGCAATCTTTTACATACTTTTTAGGATAACAAATTATTTAACTCTATATGCAAGGGAAGATAGAAGGGAAAAGACCAAGAGGGAGAAGGAGAACAACATGGATGGACAATATCACTGAGTGGACAGCAATGAGCTATGTGGAATGCGTGAGAGGAACGAATGACAGGAAGAGATGGAGGTCCATTGCAGCCAACCTTCTTCGAGAAGACGGCACCCATTGATTGATTGATGGATACTTATTGTGCTTTCGATTCGGTTCCAATGAAACATGATAGTCGTGGTAGGGTAGGGTGGGTGGGCCCTGGCCCATGACTATCCGAGGTTAGTACCTCGAGAAAACACCAGTTATCCATCATCTGTACCCAGGTAAGATTCATATAACTATACTATTTTACCTCGGTACTCCGCCTCTGGCTACTCATAACCCAGGGAGAATTTTACGTAATCTCATTTTTTATCCTTTTATCCTTTAATATTGTAACCATACTATGTGTATATGAGTACATAATTTAATGTTGTTTCCCACCTGCTTTTAGTTGGTGAGTAGGCATGTCTCCACACCGCTTGACTTTTATAGTCGTTTGTTGTAATATTTTGCAAACAATCTAGCCATCTTCCACCCAGCGTGGGCAAGAATTCTCTTGACTGAGATTCCTAATTGTCTTGCCTTGGAGACCATGGCTCCACGCTTTGAGTGAAATGCATAGCATGCAGTGTTGACTCCTGCTTGTTTAAACACCTTGATAGTCCACCTAGTGAGAGTGTCTCTCGAGATAGCTTTATGTGGCCATATAAAGCTGACTAGTAGTTGTCTGGAATTTGTAATTCCGCGTGACTTGGATATATAAGCCCTAATTATAAGGAGAATTTCTGTACACTTCAGTGATGTATAGCAAGTGGTTTATTTATGGAACTCTCCATACACGTTCTGCCTGGGTGCGCGCGCAGGCACGGGTGCTCCGCACATATACATACATATATGACACTAATGGCCAAAACTACACATATCCAGTAATCCTCCAGAAGTAACATGTACTGTGGACAGTGGGTCCCCTGTACGATTTGATTTAAGTAATATCTGTAAATCAAATGTAGCTTCATCCTTATCTATTTCTAGTCCATCTAGTGAAAGTGGCACAATGTGTCCTGTAACTAGCAGTAATAAAACTGCAAATTTAAATCCTAGGTCTTTCATTGACAAATGTATGTTACTAGGCCACAACTTGAATAACTTGAATACTATTGAGACATCCCAAAACCTATTGTATTTAGGTTTGGGTGGGTTTCTTTCATACGCCGATCTAATGAACCAGTGTACCAACTGATGTTTCCCAACTGTTTGTCCATCTATTCTTGGTAGAATAATGGATAGTGCACATCTCGCTGCTTTAATAGCACCGAATCCTAGTCCTTTATCTTCTAAAATTCTTAGAAATCGTAACACTTGAGCTATTGTAGGCTTTAACGATTTGACTCCTTTGAGAAGGCAATGAAGTCCCCATTTCTTTAAATAACTTGTGTATAATTTCACTGTTCCTTTTCTCCAGGCATGTGATATTAGCCTTTCCTTTGTTATTTTGTCTAATTCAAATTGTTCTAAATGTTTCCTTAGAAAATGAATGCCAAAAGGGGTGTTGTTGACATGTCTCCATGGACTGTTAGTGGTCCTTGATGTTGAAGGTTGTTCCTTTCCCTTGGGAAGCTCATCAAGTCTTTTGCCGCTGATGTTATTGCCGATAGCCATGGTTGTCTTTCCCATGCTGGTACTATGAGTACTGCGTGAGTGTGATCCATCTTGATCTTCCTGGCCACTCTGCTTGTAATGCTGAATGGGGGGAATATGTAATAGAATTTATTATTCCAAATTAGTGAAAAAGCATCTACTCACCAAGCTTCTGGCTCCGGATGCCAAGACACATATTTTGGTAACTTGTTGTTGTGGCGTGATGCAAAGAGATCAATGCCTGGCTTGCCCCATTTGTGACAAATACTGTCGTAATGTTGTGGCTCAATGACCCCTATCAGCAAGACCGGTGCCGGTGTTATCCCCCCCCCCCACCTCCTCAGAATCCCTTTGTTCTGGTGATGGCGACCTTTGTACCCGCACCGGCCGTGTGGCGTCTTCATCAGCAGTGACTGTGTGAGATGCCTCTGCCTTACTTCGCTTAGTAGCCATGGCTCTGAGACTGTGAGTAAAAAGAAGAACAATGATTAGGCATTGTCTGAGGTGGGATAGCACACTGATAATTAGAGTATAATTATACTAGGTGTGTATTTATGGCGTTAAATAAATTTTTAACGCAGGCGTATGGCTAACAGACAGTCGCAGGATGACGGTATGGGTAACCAACCGATCCAAATGAGGGGTAGGGACCAGTGTAGCGGTGCCCTCCCACACTGTAAGTAAGTTGAAGAAAATACTATAGGACTTGGAGGTACGCCTTAACGAGAATCACAAATGGGGAATCTTAATGAGACCCAGGGAATGAATCCCTAACAATGTAACTGGCTCCTGCCAACATCTCTGCGTTCAGCAATGGGCGGCTTAATTAATAACCGAACAATGGAAGCATTGTTCTATCGATCATGCCAAATATGATCGAAACTAACCTGTAAAACAATAATAACCTATCGAAAAGTTTAAAAAAACTTTGTATGTGAATGCTAACATGAACTAAACCAACGTATTGAGTTTGAAAGATACTAACCTGTTTGGTTTTGTAGTAAATGTAGAAAAACTGCCAGAGCTTCTCACAAGACGTCCTCTGGTTGTGAGCTGATTATGCTAATTGCTGGACCTGGATGTGCTTCCTTCTCCCTAGGCTAGAGTAGCCAGAGGCATAGTACCGAGGTAAAATATATACATATTAGTTTCTATAAGCATTGCTTTTTCTATAAGAATCTAATCTAATTTATCTTTAATGATATGATATATGGTTCATTCATTTAAAAGCGATATAGTGAATTAGTTAAATATTTAAATGCACAAAACTCAAGTATTCTGGTCTCAGCATCACTGTAGTAAGTTAGTGTATATCACACCAGGTTCTGTATCTGATCCCTGGGTTTTATTTATGCAAAATCCGATGATAGCATAGCATCGGGTCGAGTTCCACAATAGTCAATTTACACCACCAACCTTCCTCTTTAGAATGGCAGTGGCAAGAACGAGTGTTTGTTTGTTTGCTGTTGTTTTATGTCCTAGCAACATCTAAGGTCATATCAGGACGGGTACCGACTTGTGACAGTGCGCACTCATGGCGACTTTAGCGTGCTGTCCCACTGGGAAAGCAGGCCGCCGGCACCATGACCTGGTATCCCACTCAGTCACATTATCCTGACATTGAGCACACCAGTCCTTGTCCTATCCTAATAATGCCGAGCGCCTGGCTAGGAAGCAACAAGTATCAATGTTTAAGTCTCGTGGCGTTCTCTGTGGCAGAGTGGTTAGAGTGTCTGACTTTTTTCTAGGTCAGACTCCTAATCTGAGGGTTGGCGGTTCGATTCCCCGCGCCCCCAGCTCTGCCAATTTGGATTTCCACCGCTGTGTATAACTTACAGCGTCATCAAAGGCTGGTTGCTCTCATACCATGTCTATGTGGTGTGGGAGGTTAAAAATCCCATGGGTCGGTAAAAGTGTAGGCTCGGGCTTTCTATCGACCAGCAGTGGAGTGGGGAAGACCAGTCGTCTGTGACTGGAATTTCCCCTGCTTGGGACAACTAATATACCAAAAAAAACAAAAAAAAAAGAAGAAGAGAGACAAATAAGTGTTCACACTTCCTGTCTACCATTCGCTATATCGCTATATCACATTGGTTCGAACCCACGATCTACCAGCACTGGAGACGGACGCTCTAAGAACGAGTGTTGTAGGTAGCAACGCACTGTGCAGCATGCTCTTTCGAAAAAGTATCATAGAGGATTTTCACCGGTAACCTTCTCTCGCATGACAGAGACTAGACCTGATAGTGTGGGTAGTAGCTCACTGCGTGTGCTAGGTGAAAAAGGTATGTGACAGGAAAGTCGGTATGTGGCATAATATGTAATACAGGTATTTCGAGTTTTTGTCCGCCGATTCCCCAGAAAGGAAGCTGCAACTTATCATGTAAACACACCGGAGGTGGCAGCTTCAGCTTAAGCCTCGGTCACATTACGGCTTGTGACCACTTGTGACCACTTTGCAACCTTGTGACCAAAGCAACACAAAAAAAGGTGGAAAAAACAATGGCCGCCGACCGCTCAGTAACTGAAGGCCCAGTCACACGAGGCCTGCGTTCGCTTACGATCGATCCGCGAGGATTTTGCAATTAAATTACGACCATCTTACGACCACCTTACGACTAATCGCCGAATGCTCTGCGAGTGATCGCCGACTGATCGCCTACCATTTTGTCTTTTTTGGTCGCAAGGAGATTGTCGCTGCAGCACCAACATCCTCCTTACGACCTCTGGCGTCCACCGATCGCCGACCGATCGGCGACCAGTCGGCGATCATTCGCCGACTAATCTGCGACCATAGTAGCAGTACTCCAGCATCAAACGAGGCATTTTGCAGTTAAATTATGAACATCTTACGACCACCTTATGACCAACTTACGACAACCTTACGACAACCTTATGACTACTCGCCGATCGATCGGCGACTGACGCGATGTGGCGCATGTAAGATAGTTTGTAACAAATTGTTTCAATTTAGTCGCAAGGAACTCGCAAGCTTTTGGTCAGCAAGTGATCGCAAGCGAACACAGCCCGTCGTGTGACTGGGGCATGACCAGATCGGCGAGCTCCGGGCAACCATTTTTGTCGCAAGGAGGTTGTATGTGCTGCAACAAAACCCTCATTGCGATCAAAATGGTTACCCGGAGGTTTTCCAACCATTGTTAGCGCTTACGACCGGTTGCTGACCGTTTGGCGACTGGTCACATATTACCTCATGAGTTCTATTCCCACAAACCAGATGGGATGGCCGAATGAGTTAGAGCGTCCGTCTCCCGTGTTGGTAGACCATGGGATCGTGGGTTTGAACCCTGGTAGAGTCAAACCAATGACTTAAAAGTGTATACTTGTCGCTTCCTAGCCAGGCGCTCAGCATTATTAGGATAGGGCAAGGACTCATTGGCTCAGTGGCAGGATAATGTGACTGAGTGGGATATCAGGTCATGGTGCTGGTGACCTGGTCTCCCAGTCGGGCAGCACTATAAAGTCGCCATGAGTGTGCACTGTCACAATTCAGCACCCGTCCTGATATGACCTTAGATGTTTCTAGGACATAAAACAACGAACAAATCTATTCCCACAATTCGTCTTACTACCGATTCCCTGATTTCAACGATGCCAAGGCTAACGGCTGTAAAAGTACATCTGAAAACTTTGACTTCTGGATACTGAATGGTTTATTCCCGTCCAGCAGGGCTCACTGAACCGCCGACTAAACTTTCCATGGCCTCCTCTCATTTACATATATTACAGACTTGTCTAGACGTCTATTATGCATATATTACATCCCCCCATCAAAGTATTTCTGAAACATGAAATGTTTTAAAATGACCATCAACTATATATACATACCCAGTAAAATGAATGGCACAATAATACAAAACACATATGTGTACTTAGCTTAAACCACAGGTTCTAGCGAATGTCTGAGCGCACTATGGCACTGAAGTCCTCTGACTGTCCGGCTGCTTAGCCTCCATATGATATATTGTCCATTATAGTACAAACCACACCAAATGCAGCTGAAAATACAATACTTAAGCCTAACATGCACATGTGTTTGTGTGTATATATTCAACGTGACTGACTCACTACAGGTCTGACCTGCTCGCCGGCCTAATCACCCGACCTGACCTACTTAGATTAGCCGCACTGTTTACATTTGGCTGCGACGCTGACACACTTTGCATCTGCTCGACCAGCTCGGGCTGCCTCCCTTCGGGCGCCCTTATAATTTGAACCCTGTTTCTGTACATGTTCCCTGACTCATTTAAAATCTGATATTCTCTCCCTGACACACCTGTACGACCCAAAATTACTCCTTTTTTCCACTCTCCTGCATTATTCTTGTATTTTACACTGTCCCCAATTCTCATAGGCTTGTGCGGCTTACTGCATTTCTTGTCATGAACAACTTTCTGACTTTGCTGTCTTCTCGCTGTCTGTACTTTCTTCGGATTTTGTGTTTCGGGTATCAAGATTTCTTCCGCCATATCAGCAACCTGCCTCTCAGCCTTCTGCTCATGAGCAGCTGAGCTGGAGATGCATTCAAGACGGGCAATGGAATGTTTCGATAGTTTAACAAAGCTAACTGAAAATCTGTCTTTGTCTTTGCGCATTTTTTTAACATGTCTTTCACCGTCTGCACAAACCTCTCCACCTGGCAGTTGCTCCGTGGATATTACGGACTTGAATATACAGCTTTAAAACCATAATGTTGTGCAAACTCCCTGTACTCATGGCTCTTAAATTGCGGACCATTGTCCGAAATAACCTGACTAGGAATACCGTGCCTAGCAAAATTATCCTTCATCACCTCAAAGACTGTGACCGATGATGTATCTCTCAACAATGTCACCTCTGGATATTTCGTGTAATAATCCACGGTTATCAGGTAATTTTCATGGTTTAATTCAAACAAATCTGCCCCTACTTTTTCATACGGCTGACAGGCTATCGGGTGGTTTATCAATGGTTCATTATGCAAACTTTTCCGGTTGTTCTGGCAAGTGTCACACCGACTGACTTTTTCCTCAATTTGTTTGTTTATGTTAGGCCAGAATATGCAGTCTCGTGCCAGCTGCTTGGATTTTGTTACGCCCAAGTGCGTTTCGTGTAACACCTCAATCATTTCACGGCGGAGATCTGGAGGGACCACCACCCGATTGCCTTTCATGACTAGATTGTTTTCTACAATTAACTCGTCTTTGTGTGGGATATACTGTCTGAGACACGGCGGTGTCTGTATGCGTGTAGCGTCCCACCCATCCACAATGTGTGTGATCAACATGGACATGGATACATCTTTTTCATACTCTCTGACAATTTTACTTAACCAACTTGACGATTGCATGTCCACTGCGGCAACGCTGAACGTGTTATCGAACAGAGTCTCATGAGCTACACTGGCACTGTGTGCTCTGGACGTGTCAGCTGTTCAGCCTGTGCGCTGGGACTGTCATCCGGCTTGGAAATGTTTGTCGGCACGGCAGAACGCACCTCATCGACACGCGCCAACAAGTTCAATGCCACACAAGCCTGTTTCCCCAAAATAGGCTGACAGTTCCATACTACTTGGAACCTGAAGTCTCTGCCATTCACGTCGACTGACGCCTCACCGTCAGGAGTGATCCGATGCCCGGAGAACGTGACCAACGAACACCGGGTGTTCATCAGCCACCCCGGCGTGACTCTGTCGAAAACGAACCTGGGAAGTACATTCGCCTCCGACCCGGTGTCAAGCTTGAACTTGACAGGGCAACCGTTCACCCAGACGGTCGCGTACCACATCTCGGTGTCTTGCTCGGCACCACAGTCAACGGTACCGATGAATAGATCCGTTGTCAAAACATTGACCTCCGCCGGATCCGGGTCTTGCTCAGCATTGTGAGGGTCGGGCTCTTCAAAGGTCAACTCATTGACCCTGCCCAGTCGGCTCCGGCAGACCGTACCGAAGTGCCCGATCTTCTTGCAGGCTATGCATCTGACACCATGTAAAAGTACAACGTCTGAACAGTTTGACTTCTGGATTCCGAATGGTTTATTCCCGTCCAGGGCTCACTGAACCGCCGGCTAAACTTTCCATGATGTCATCTCATTTACATATTTTACAGACGTGTCTAGACGTCTATTACACATATATTACAATGGCCCCCGCTGTCAATGTAAACACCAGAGACATTATTTATTGTTCTACTTGTCCATAACAGGGAGTGGGTTACCAGCTCTTTCAGAGGTGTAGATCCAGATTAATTATCACAAATATGTAGGAACCAGTTCGTAATAAGCATCATAATGTGTACTACTGTTATAGAGTTGACTGTAACGGTTAATGGTATTAGGGACGTATTCGAATAGGGTAAGGTACGCAAGGAACGTCTCAGTAACAGTTTAGAGCTCACAACTTTATTACCTTTCCTCACAAGAAACCATCGAAACCCTTCCAATGTCAGCCAGACGAATAAATACCACATATCAAACATCCCCATCGTCAAGTTGTTTTTGATTACATTGGACATCGTCAAACCAAAGCCCATTGTATAGAATGTGCACGATGAAAACATATAAAGTTATATAAAAACATGTGGATACACAGACTATGTACTAAAGCTAAGATTCCATATATGCGGTATGCGGTATGCGAATGCGGCAAAAAAATCAAAAAGCATGTAAATGAATAGTGGTGCTTCCATACGTCCGAATGTGAATACAAACACGAATGCGGCAAATGGATCGACCCATGGACCAATCGGTGCGAATGCGAATACTGCTGCGTTTGCCATAGAAAACAATAGTAACTTTGATCTTCCTTCACAAATTTGGAGGAAAAACACCCAAAAATGTCATGGGTAACTTTTTTGGTGTGTTTGTTTGTTTAACCATCCCCCAGTACAAAAGTTAAACATCGGCTATTTGGGGTTGGTATATATCTATTCCACATCTACCACATTCACATGCCGCATATATGGAATCTTAGCTTAAGCTTACTAAATGTCAAATAAGCTGCATTGCCAATAACTGGCTTACTAGTTATCTACAAAATAGACAACAATGTGTCAATTTAGATGACGAGGGCTCAGACTTAGCAAATGTGGTGTGTAGAGTCCCTCTGGGCTCAATTCTGGGACCTAAGTTATTCATTTGATATATAAATGATATTTGTAATGTGTTATCGCTTCCTACATTCATTCTATTTGCTGATGACACTAGTATTTTTAGGTCAGGAAATGACCCAGTTCAACTTGGCAACCATATAAGCAAAGAACTTATTAAATTGAACCTATGGTTTGCAACAAACAAGTTATCACTTAATGTAGCAAAAACTAATTTCATGCTCTTTAGTAATTATAAAAAACAATCTAATGTTACTGTACATATAAATGATACTGATATCGAAATGGTTTATGTCAGTAGATTTCTAGGGGTGCTAATAGATCATGAACTTAATTGGAGAAAGCATATTAGTATGATTAAATCTAAATTGTCCAAAACTATTTCAATAATGCAGAAGGCAAAATATGTACTAAGCAAAAATCCATGCTTAATATTGTATTATTCATTATTCCTGCCTTATGTATCATATTGTTGTGAAGTATGGGGAAATGCATATAAAACAAATATGGAGTGTATTTATTTGCTGCAGAAGAAAGCAGTGAGGATTGTTTGCAACGTTGGATATCGAGAACACAGTAATAATCTGTTCTTTGATCTTCATGTATTAAAATTAATAGACTTGGTTAAGATCAAATCTAGTATGATAATTTACAATGTAAACAAAGGGCTACTGCCAAAAAATCTAGTCTTTATTCAAAATAAGTTCAGATAGTAGCCATGATACAAGGCAGAGTAACAACCTAATGTAAAGTCGACGGCTGGCAGCTGTGGTTGTGTAGGTAGGCTAAATATGAAATCACTACAGGCAAGAGAAAGGTAGAGTAGAAAGTGCACAGAAGAGAGCTTACACCCTCAGGTTTTTTTATTATATAGTCTCATGAATCCAAGATGGCTGTCACACCTGATCAGCTCCTCCAATCAGTACTATGCATTCTGCAACCAACCAATGAACATCCATCCTGCCTGTATCCAAGCCTTGGTTGTTGATGGCTACAGTGCCCTGTTGTGTCTGGGTGTGCAGTGATCCGTAAATAACAATTGGGGGGGGGGGGGGGGCGGCGGAGGGGGGAGGGGGTATGTGAGCTGAGCTGCTAAGGCCCTGTCACACTAACAGTAGTGCCCCTCTCACACTATCTATAACTACACAATGTCTAACTCAGCAAAGGATCACCAGCACCACATAATACCTTAATGCCTCTGGCTTTATATACCATTTGCCTTTTAAGTCAGGTATGCAGGTATTGCAGGTATAGCAATACCTCAGGGAGTTTGACGCCCCTGCTCTGCAGAGTTGTAAACCACTGTCTTGTGGTAAAGGTTCTTGACAGAACCGAAGGCTAAGGGAGCAAACCCTAAACAGAAAACCGTGTTACTGTGGCAGCATTAAGGGCGGTTGATTTATCTGTGTCCCTGCCACTGCAGGGACAAATAGTTTTGTGCCTGTCTTGACATGTTCTTGCCGGTGTGAAACCTCTATTTACTCCCCGAGAGAGTGCCGCTGGTAACTTGCAAAAGCCAGCAGCACTTCAACACTTTTGCAGGCAGCGTTCATGAAATGTACAACCATACAAAACACCATACCGGCCCGGTCGTCGCAGCGGCAGTCAAGTAATGATGACCTTTTAATACACCAATTGCAATTACTATAGACTAGTTCACACCATCCTCAAAAGTCTAAATATCGGGAAATTTTACACTAAGACAAGTATTTGCAAGAACAACTTTAAAGTGTCAATGTATATCTATATGTGGTATAAAAATATGGAATTCACTTGACGATAATATCAAATGTTCAAAAAACATCTATATGTTTCAACGAATGTATAAAAACAAAATATTTAAGCTTTATCAGAGGGAAAACACACAGTAGTCTAGTACATAAATATTGAGATGTAATTTACAGTATTGATATGCTTTTAACTTTTATTTTTCTATTTATTATTTCTATGGTATAAGCAATGTATCTGTGTTATTTTTAAATGGGGAAAGCATCTCATAAGTATTATTCTTCTGCTTTCTCCTTTTTCGTGTGAAAAATTACACAAAACACGTCTGATGGGTCCAAGCCCGACGACTCAAACATTTTACATTGCTAGGAGAGTAACCCGAGACACCGCGGCGCATCTCCCAGCGACAAGTTACAGCAGCGAACCCTTTCCCGCATTTCATACCCAGTGTGGGCCTGCATCAGCGAGCAGCCCACAAGTAATTGTGGGTCATTCGCCCCAAGCCCACAGCCGGCAAAGCTGGTTTATAGTCTCGCCCACTTCATATATATATACATACATGATATGCAACTGACAAGGGTCTACACCCAGTGGAGGCAAGGAGGCCGCAGGTGGCGCCACCGGTACAGTGCTGGGTCTTAGGGAGCATAACAATAATGATAATAATTCCCTTACGTATCTTTATACTCGCATAATTCGTTATACATCATATATAAATAACATATATACATATAGCTTGGATATATCTCTATATAGGGACGGCGCGGACTCCTTCCTCCCCCCTTTGGGTTATGAAGGTTATTACTCATCTATAACGGTTATTGTTCATTGACGGCCTTGTTGCACCAGGCGGGAACCAGTCTGGCGATGGCACAGAACCTCCCTCTGCTGTCAATTGTTACTACTATATTTACTGATCTAATTACCACCCGGACTCGCCAGGCTAGAGGTGGGCGTGCCTGTCGAGACGGTCACTGCCGGCCCGACACAGACGAGAGCACACGCACTCTTATGAGTTCCTGCACTGAACTACATATATAGTTTGTTGTTTTACGTCCTAGCAACATCTGAGGTCATATCAGGAAGGGTACCGACTTGTGCGCACTCAGTGCTGGCCCACTGGGAGACTAGGCTGCCGGCACCATAACCCGATATCTCACATAATCACATTATCCTGATACTGTGCTAATCAGTCCTTTCCCGATAATAGTAATGCCGAGCACCAGCCTAGGTAGTGACAAGTATCAATTCTTCCGCAAGGGAAGCCTGCACTCTACCGATTAGGCTACTGCTTCCGGGGGAACACATATACTATACATCTATACGCAAAAATAGATATATAGAAATATATATATAGCTATCTATATATATTATATATAGATGTTTATATATGTATTATACAGATACCTGGAGGCGGTAGTGACCAGATGCAGCTGGTATCAGGGTGGCCAAGGAGCCACTCACAGGTGGCACCATAGTGGCAGAAGCAGGAACTAACTCCTAATACTCATAATAGATTATAGAGCACAGATAAAATTATATAGGCGGTCTTCATCTCGCTCACCATCCAAATCCAATCCAGATTGCCTGCATTTCGTTCAACATCACCTCCAACGATACCCGAATGTAAACACCTTAACCACTAGGCCACAGAGACCACACAAAGTTACACTTTGTCCCAGTTCAGGCCATTTGTATATACGACATCACATATACAAGGTGTGTGAATGTGTATGTGTGTATATATATATATATATATATATATATACACACCATGTGTATATCATATGTATGCTGTACATACTAGTCATATATCAAATGTATGCGTCGCGAGGGCATCATACGATGCCCACACAGTAAATACATTTTATATATGCACTAGTAATAGTGTATTATATATGTCATATATATACAATGTGTAGTATATAAATATGACATATATATATACTACACATATATATGTCATATATACACGTATATATATGACATATATACACATGTATATTATGTATATGAAATACATCAGTTTTATTCTCCCTTCTCTCCACTTACCCAGCCATTTTCACGACAACAGCTGTCACATGACCAATCTAGGTCACTCTACACCACCAAGTGGAAAAGTTCAGTACTAAGCATGCACCACCCTGTGGCACAAATTAGAACTATTCCGAGTTTGTTTGTTTTTCCAGAAAGGTATACTGACCGACTTTATTGGAATCTCAGCTTCAGTATTCACCCCATTCATCACACTATCATGTCCAAATGACTTTATACTTCTCGTGTGGTAGGCCATGGGACTCGAACCCATGGGGTTCAAACCCTGACCAAGTCAAACAAATGACTTAAATATTGATACTTGTTGCTACTAAGCCTGGCGCTTGGCATTACTAGGATAAGGCAAGGAGCAGTGGAATGAGGAAGATCAATGTTCCATGATTGAAATTTCCCCAGCTAGATCAATTAATGACATTTTAAACAGTTGTATAAAAACATGTGTATAAAACATCGACACCCTATTATATATTATTTGCATATAAGAACAAATCTGATTGACTCTTGTATCACAGATTAAACGATACACGGCAAGCACAGCTAGTGTCCGCTTGAATTGTAGAATATGCAACATTAGTCACAAAACAAACCTTGTTTTATTTAACAACGCCTCTAGAGCACATTGATTTTCATATCATTGGAGGAAGCCCACTGCCGCCACATAGGTTACTCTTTCCAATAAGCAGCAAGGGGGTCTTTTATATGCACTTTCCCACAGACGGGATAGCACATACCACAGCCTTTGATGAACCAGTTGTGGACCACTGGTTGGAACGGAAAATAGCCCAAACTGCAAATGGGTCCACTGAGCACGATCGATCAGATGAAAGCTCAGCGTAAATTCCACAGGAGACCGACTGCTGACACTCTACTACCTGAGCTATGTCCCGCTCCCGCAACATTAGTCACAATCACATTCCAAACCACATAAGTGTACTATAATCATACACATTCCTACTCACATCAAGATGGAATATATACCTTCACATGGATCGACTTACAGAATTATCGCTTCACAGAATCGAAGAACTTGAAAATGAAAGTTGCTGTCTTCCAATATAATTATATATTTACAGTGTAACAGAAATAACAATCACAAAATAATGTGTAGTAACAAAATAAAATTTCTACCTCGAAGCAAAGTTATAGCGATCTCTTCCAATTTGGAAAAAGTCTCTTTTGGCAACAGTGCAGATGGAGAATTAATAAAATACACAATAAAATGGTAATGTTGTATAATCAGACGGTTTTTGGCTTTCTTCTATTTGGTTAAAGCCCCAGTCACACCTACCCGGATCAGAGGCCGGACGAGCCCCAGACCGTCATCTGGGGTGGTCCGTGGCTTGTCAGTGGTGGTCCGCTACTGCTCCGGATGTTTTAAAATGTTTAAAACATCTGGGGCGGTCTGGGGCATTTTGCGATCCGGGCTCGATCCAGCGGTGAACCGGGGCTGGTCCGGGTGCTCCGGGGGTGGTCCAGGGCTGTTTCGCCCCGGATGAGCCACGTTTCAACCCGGACCACCCCCGGCATAGCCACGGACCACTCCCGGACTGCCCAGATAAGACCCGGACCGCCACGGATCAGCCCTGACTGCCCGGTTTACCCGTCCAGGACTAGTCCGTGGCTACACCAGGGAGTCCGGGGGTGGTCTGGGGCGATCCGGCCTCTGGTCGGGGGGGCTCGTCCGGGAAGGTGTGACTGCGAGGCAAAAAACGACGAAAACAGCGATTTTATCTGGGGTGGTCCGGGCGACTGGTCCGGTGTCGTGGTTTAAAACCCCGGCGAGATCGCATCCCCTGCCGTGGCTTCTGCGCATGCGTGGAGTTTGTAAACATTGTGTATGTGCGCCCAGCTCGGCTGCAGAACGAATACACACTGCCACTGCCACTATTAAAAATTAATAGAAATGCACAACCCTAACCGTATAGATTTAATATAATCTATTCGTTGAATATGTTTTCTATATGTGTACCAAGCAGTTTGTTTCTAAGTGGTGTAGTTTTAGAGATATTTCACTTTTTCTGTATGAAGATTGCTCACGGCCATTGACACTGGGTAGAATTTGACGCATGCGCAGACGACGCGCTTAAAATCCACGCATGCGCAGAAGCCACGGCAGGGGATGCGATCTGGCCGGGGTTTTAAACCACGACACCGGATCAAAATCCGGGGTTCATCCGGGTAGGTGTGACTGGGGCATTAACTAAATATATTGGATTGACCTGTAGTCTCTTTCCCTTTAGTTTGAAGTAACTTTCATTCTAAAAGTTTAACTTTGGAGATATTTGAAATGAAAACATACCAAATTAATTTTGGTTTGCACACCAACATGCTGGACACCATAGGCTTCAATAGTGATAGGTTCGATTAAAATTGACAGAGCATTTCCTTTTAAAGTTTGTTGCAGCAACAACTGCACCAGTATAGTATCTAGGTTGGATATGTAGGATTAATTTGATCTATGTACATTTTTGGTTTAGAAAAGTTGAATGTTTCATCGGACTATGTAGATTTAATGGACAAAGCTTTGGGTAACTTAACATGTTACTGCTATTTTGAACATATTCTACACGTAACTGACTTTTCAGTCCATCGATACCTATTCTGATTTAATTTGAAGAAAGAAAAGAAAAGATTTATCCGCTTTTTTGTGACATTAATTATTTCATATCAGGCTTCTGTAATATTAGCAATAAATCATGTTGGAGTTGATTTTTGTATTGTTGGGCTTTGCTTTGTAAATCATTCCTTAGTTTACTCTACAGAATATGTCTACTCAGTCTAAGTCTATATACATGAGTAGACTGTCTACCCATGTACTTCTATGTCTATCCAGTCTGTTATGTTAATCAAATTCAAAGTATAACGATGAGAAGTAAAGTGAGACACATAAACCTCAGGTATTCACACCTGGTGGCAGCCTTGATGAGGCGGACTTTAATAACCCATTCATAACGCCTTCATTGCATTAATGCCGCCACATATCCCCCGACACCTTTCTTAGGAATGCCACTTCAGCAGGGTATATTGAATTTGTCTTTCTATAATTAGACTTGGTATTAATGTGCATGCCTAAGGTTTGATATATTTTCCCTTATCTTTTAAACAAAATTTAAAGCTATTTTAAAATATTAATTGTCAAACTAATTTTGATTAAAGTTGCATAGGTTTGAGTTTCTATCATTTTTCTGAGATCTATAATTTTCTGAGAATTATATTCAATTGATTATGAAAATCTACCTTACTCTAGTTTGAAGTAACTTTTATTTTAAATGGCTAACTTTTGAGACATTTGACGTGCAAACATGTCAAATTAGTTTTGACAAGCACGCATTCTTCAGCAACATGTTCTACGACATTGTCTCAATATTCCCTTCTATGTGGCATCAAATGCTTAATAAGTACAGCAGTATCTAAGTTAGATATGTAAAATGAAATCTAGATAATTGTTTTGGTTTTGAAAATTTGATGCTTCATCGGACTATGCAGCTTTAATAATAATAATATCAATAACAAAAGTTATATTTTTTTCAATAAGATGGACATGTTGCATGCTGTGTCCTGTTGCAAGAATACTCCAATTCAGCTGGTGTTCTGCTGTAGGATGTGTTAATGCAGGTGATATCGTGCGAAGACGTGGTAACACGGATGACGTCCTGCTGCAGGGGTGCATTAATGCAGGTAGTGTTCTGGTGCGAGAATATTTGTAGGATATGCCATAAGAATACTAAACCTCTATGTATATATATATACTAATGCAGGTTTCGTCCTGCTGTGAGAATGTGTGGAGGATACGCCATAAGGATGCTAAACCTCTATATGTGTCACACTCCTGAAAACTGGTCAGCATGGGATGGGATTTTAAAACATCAATAAAAAAACTTCCTACTCATATTTTTCCTTATGCTTTTCATATTCAGGTTCAGATTTGATGTAAGAAATAAGGGAAATAAAATAAACTGTGTGCAACTTTGGTCCTTTTAATTCTGAAGTGTTTTTGTACCCCCAAAAAAAGATTTTACAGTCAGCCATTTGTAACATGACATATGGGACATGGTTGAATCTTTACTAACTTATTGTATTGCATTGATATATCAAACAAAATAGTTCCCAAATCAAAAAGGAAGTATTTATTAACATGTATGCATGTTTAAATTGATAAAAAAATTATTTGATGTCTTCAGAAATAACATTACAAATTCCCGTCACAGATGTAACCAGTGGTGTCTGGATGCCACACAAATATTGTACACTAATTATTCCGTGAATAAAGCATGGCTGGGAATTACTTCTTTTTTTAAATCAATATAAGCACTACATATTTCTGTATATTATGCCATGATTAATATGCTTCTAAGTATGAAATTATTAAATTCTGCTTAGATTTTTATTAAGCAGACTGTGTGGTGTCCTAAACATGTGTACATCTGAACAAAACATGTTATACTGCCATACATAGCTTAATCATGGACTACACCTTTACTTTTTATCTCATCAATTTATATGATACATAGATGTAAAGGGGAGATTTCCAGCTTTCATTTGCAACCAAAACATTTTTTTAAATTCAAATATTAGATTTTAACTGTCCATGTGACACTTATGGCCAGTTTTCGGGAGAGTGACCCATATACTAATGCAGGTTGCTTCCTGCTGTGAGAATGTGTGGAGGATATGCCATGGGGATAGTAAACCTCTATTTGCTAATGCAGGTTGCTTCCTGCCTTGAGAATGTGTAGAGGATACACCATAAGGATGCTAAACCTCTATATACTAATGCAGGTTGCTTCCTGCTGTGAGAATGTGTGGAGGATACGCCATACGGATGCTAAACCTCTATATACTAATGCAGGTTGCTTCCTGCTGTGAAAATGTGTGGAGGATACGCCATAAGGATGCTAAATCTCTATATACTAATGCAGGTTGCTTCCTGCTGTGAGAATGTGTGGAAGATATGTCATAAGTATGGTAAACCTCTATATGCTAATGCAGGTTGCTTCCTTCCCTGAGAATATGTAGAGGATACGCCATAAGGATGTTAAACCTCTATATATTAATGCAGGTTGCTTCCTGCTGTGAGAATGTGTGGAGGATATGCCATACGGATGCTAAACCTGTATATACTAATGCAGGTTGCTTCCTGCTGTGAAAATGTGTGGAGGATATGCCATAAGGATGCTAAACCTCTATATACTAATGCAGGTTGTTCCTGCTGTGAGAATGTGTGGAGGATATTCCATAAGGATGCTAAACCTCTATATACTAATGCAGGTTGCTTCCTGATGTGAGGATGTGTGGAGGATATGCCATAAGGATGGTAAACCTCCATATGCTAATGCAGGTTGCTTCCTTTCTGTGAGAATGTGTGGAGGATACGCCATAAGGACGGTAAACCTATGAATACTAATGCAGGTTGCTTCATGCTGTGAGAATGTGTGGAGGATACGCCATAAGGATGGTAAACCTCTATTTGCTAATGCAGGTTGCTTCCTGCTGTGAGAATGTTTGGAGGATACGCCATAAGGATGCTAAACCTCTATTTGCTAATGCAGATGGGATCCTGCTGTGAGGATATGAGAATACACTAATGAAGACCCCTATTGCCAGTGGTGCCACGCAGTGTTCAAAATAAGAGCTTGTCCGAGCTAAGTGAGAGTAGGGACGGACAGACAGAATATGGCTTGAGCATTTTCGTTTGGACAAGTGAAAGTTTTGGGCTGAAAAACATGTATTTCGTGATTTTGCTTGCTTTCCATTGTCATCTTTACATGTAATTGACCTTATTTATGACATTTGTTTTGTTGCTTAAATTTATTTGTGTAGGCTCTATTCCCATAACAATGGAGGTTAACTGAGATAATAAAGGTAAGTACTGTGGATAAGTGAAAATTCACATGGACAAGTGAAAATCACACCAGACTTGTGTGCTAATGCAGGTGGTGTCCTACTACAAGGATGAGGGGCTATGCTAATGCAGGTGGTATTCAGCTGTATGGATGTATTAAATGCAGGTGGCATCCCACTGCAAGAATGTATGGAGACACTACTGCAGATGGTGTCCTGCCAAGTATGTGCAGATACACTAACACAGGTGGCATCCTACTGTCATCGTGTGTTAAATGCAGACAACATCCCGCTGCAACGATCTGTGGATACACTAATGGAGGTGGCGACCAGCCAAAAAGTATGTAGGGAGGATATGCTAACGCAGATTGGCACCCTGATGTAAGGATAAGCTAACGCAGGTGGCATCCCGCCACAGCGAACCGCTCTTTCCAGTGGCACACTGCGGTGGGGGTGGGGGGCGTTAATGCAGACGCCATCCATCATGGGTTTTGTTAGTCCGCCTTGCGTCAGTGCTCGTCCTGCTCGGTGTACTTGGTGACGATCTCGTGAGAGGTGCGCAGGGTGTACCGGGACCAGATGGCCAACTGCACAGCTCCTAGTAGCAGCGACGTGGTCAGCATCACGTGGAACATGGCCACCCGCAGCCCGTCCACGGACGCTGCGTCTGCCACTTCGCCCGTCTTTATCATCGCGTACCCATGGTAATTCAAAATGGCCACTGTGATCATCGGTGCAAACGACTGCGCTGGCTTCGTGATAAGTGCGTTGGTGCCGAACACCATCGAGGAGAGAGGACGGCTAAAAAATAGGAGCAAGTTTGTCTGGTTTTATATTTATATATCTGGTTTAAATTTTAGATTGATTGATTGATGATTGCTTTACACCGTATTGGCCTCAAAGGTCATAGACATGGCGAGAGATTTAGTTTTTTGTTCAAACCATCGCTTTTACATGTACAAGCAGACAATCAATTATGTGCTAATAGACACTCATTAAATTAAAAAGCTCACAATTATATATTTGTGGCCATGGGAAACAAATTCCCATAAAAATATGAAAAGTTTTATTACTAATGATAGAATTTATTTAGTAAACTATATGAGGTAGTACAGACCAGCTGCCTCAAAAAGGCTCAAATATTTTCTTGTTATACTTTAGTAAAAATGGTCATGCATACTGTCTGCAGTGTAAAATTGTTGGCGCAGGGCCAATAAATCAACACAACTTAGTAAAATGTGTTTGAGTATCAGCGGGGACTGACACCCAATACATTCAGGGGGAGGTTCCCCCTTGAACAGAAAAGCATATGTAAGCCACGAGTGGCCAATATGGCAGCAGCTAAGGACCACTTGGTCCCGCCGACCTCCCACATGAGTCTGTGGTTTTCCCACAGATGGTTCAATTTCTTGAAGTTTATTAATGTTTTCATCCCACTCATGTTGCCATTTCGATTTTATGTGGGTGGCTATTAGTGGTTTCAGATCTGAGTGAGGGATCAGACACGGTTCAAGATCACAGTTCAGGGCCTTCTTCGCAGCCCGATCAGCTCGTTCATTTCCTTGTATGCCGGCATGGCCAGGTACCCAGCCCAGGTGGATGTCATATCCATCTGTTGCCAGTGGGTTTATTTGATAAATGACCATTGCTAGAATAGGGTGGTCCATTTTCAGTCCAGCAACAGCCAGGAGGCAGGAGAACGAATCACTGTATATAACTTAGTTAGTGTGGTTGAATACCTCGATACACTCCAATGCGAGAAGGAGTGCTTGGGCTTCCGCAGTGAAAATCGAGCTCTGATCAGGCAAGCGTACGCTAAATTTTGTCCATCGGCAGACTGCCGCAGCAGCTACCCGGCTTTGGTCTTTTGAACCATCAGTGTATATGGAGAGGTGGTCTGCAAACTGGCCTTGAATCTCTGCATGCAGTCCTTGGTATTCAAGTGGATGTGTCCCAGACTTCCTCAGTTCCGTGAGTTGGAGGATAACCGACGGCTTTCTCAACGACCACAGGGGATGTTCTGGGACTTTGGCATCCTCCAACACGACCAAATCCATGCCAAATGCCTCCAAATGAGGTTTCATTCTGAGCCTCAGTGGCCGGATAAAATTTGGCCTGGCTTCATACCTGGATTCGTCATGAGGCTTGAATAGACAATTGTGTGCAGGATTCAATGCATTGGTTTTTATCTTGACTACATATTGCATGGCCAGCTTGATTCTCCTGTTGTTAAGTGATGGTTCGTTGGCTTCGACGTAGAGGTTTGGTACACGGAGAGCAGAACATCTCTGTCCGCTCCCCACTCTGAGCTGGACAGCACCCTCAGAACATCTAGCGCTTTCAGGCATCTTGTTTTCAGGTAGTTTATATGTGGCACGAAAGACAGTTTTGCGTCGAAAATGAGGCCCACCAATTTGGTTTCCTCAATGGCTTTAATGGGATCCCCATCAAGGGTCAGCTCCGGTTCCACATGCATTCTTCGCAGCAGGCAGAAGTGCATGCAGACTGTTTTGGTCTTGGAAAATTTTAATCCATTCAGAACTGACCAACGATGGATCCCATTTATGCTTAGTTGTAGCTGTCTCTTTATGATATTTATGTTAGCACCGCTGTAATATAAAACAAAGTCATCCACGAAAAGACTACAGGAGGCCCCTCGCTTCACAGCAGCAGCAATACCATTGACCGTGACCCCGAAAAGGGTCACGTCCAGTATGCTGCCTTGAGGTGCTCCTAGTTCCTGTGAGTGTAGGCTGGAATAGGTGGTCTTGATGCGGACGCGGAAATGCCTGATCGCATGGAGATCTTCCATGATGCCGTGCTGCCATGTTGTGTCATAGGCTTTTTCGAGGTCGAAAAAGACAGCCACAACGTGCTCCTTCTTAAAGTTGCATAGTCCAATGGTTTTGAGTTTCTGACATGTTCTGAGATAAAATACATTAGGCTGGTCGTTATAATGTACCTTACTTTAGCATGAAGTAACATTTATTTTAAGTGGCTAATCTTTGAGATATTTGAAGTGCAACCATGCCAAATTAAATTTGGCAAGCCTGCAAAAACTCTGACATCATAGTCTTCTGCAGTAGCAGGTTCTATTCAATTCCATTCTGTGTGGTGACAAATGTTTAATAAGTGCACCAACATCTAAGTTAGATATGTATTATCACATTTAGATAATCATTTTGGTTTTGAAAATTTGATGTCTTCATCGGATTATGCAGCTTTAAGGAAAGCATCTCTTATGAAAGTCTCCATGCGAACCAAATGGTCGAGGGTGTTGCGGCCCCGTCTGAAGCCACATTGGATGTTGGACAGGTGGTGTCCTGACTCCAGTAGCCGGACGAGGCGGTTGTTTACCATACGCTCCATGGTTTTACAGATGCAGCTTGTGAGGGCTATGGGAGGATAGTTTTTGGCTTCACTCTGGTCTTTACCAGGTTTGGGAATCAGTATTACTGTTGCCTCCCGCCAAGAGGCGGGGACGACACCCAACTCCCAGATGTTGTTGAAGAGTTGAAGCAACAGTCTCAGCACAGGTTCGGGGAGATTGATAATTAATTCCATCAGGTCCAACTGCCGTGTCATGAGAACTTTCCGAAGAACACCTCAACTCACCCATACTGATGGGGAGTAATAGTGCTCCTTGCCATCAGAGGAAAAGCCCAAGAGCTTTGACTCTTGGCGTTCCTTGAGTTTGCCAAAGACGAGTTTCCAGCAAAGGCGCAAACCAATTCTTCCACTTATTTCATTGAGTTATGTGAGAATGGTACTGTTGTGTTTCAAGTACTGGACTACAGAAGAATCACCTCCCCTTCATTTGATTCTCCTGATCATTGTCCATACTTTGCCCAAGGCATGCGCATGGTGATGCTAGAAACAAATCATCTCCAACACTGCCTCTGCGCTTCTTTGATTGTTCTGCAAGCGCGAGCGTGCAAAATTCTAAAGCGCACCAGATTTTCAGCAGTCGGTCTCCTGTGGAATTTACGCTGAGCTTTCTTTCGTTCCTTAATAGCCCTCCTACAGCCGTCATCCAACCATGGAGGTGTCAGACGCTTGGGAGTTGCCAAGGTCTTCAGTACAGTTTTCTCTGCGATCCATCTCAGCATCTCAGTGAAGGAATCAATGTCACTGATGTCTGGAGTGAACTCCTCGCGATATAGGGTCTGGAAGGTGGGCCAGTCGGCTTTACGCAGCCGCCAGCTCCTCTCTCGCTCTACATGAGATGTCCCTTCACAATTAAGAATAATTCGGAAGTGGTCGCTCCCACAGAGGTCATCCCAGACCCTCCACGAAAAGTCCAGCACCAGTTCTGGTTCTACAATGCTGAGATCGATGGCAGAGTATGTTCCGTAGCCGGGATGCAAATATGTGTATGAACCATTGTTCAATACACAGAGAGCATGACCGCCCACAAGGTCCTCAATTATCTTGCCTTTAGCGTTGCTATTGTCCCCCCATAATGGGTTGTGGCCATTAAAATCACCCATAAGTAAATATGGGGGTGGTAACTGGTCCACAAGGGCATCCAGTTCTTGTAAAGTGAGAACGTAGCTCAGAGGAATGTAAATGGAACAGAGAGTTAGTCTTATGCAGCGTCAGGCGAACAGCTACAGCCTGTAGTGTCATGTCTAACGCCACCGGCGTACATACCACATCACGTCTGACCAAGATGGAGGAGCCGCCAGCGGCTCGGTCTCCATCTGGTGTGTGCTTGTTATAAATAGTGTAGCCTTTAAGACCACAACTCTCAGAAGCTTTTATATAAATTTCTTGTAGGCAAACAGCAACTGGATTGAGGTTGCAACAAACCAGAGACAACTCTTCGATGTTGCTCCTAAAACCTTGGCAGTTCCATTAAATAAGAGATCCACCTGTCACTGTCATTTTGGAGCAGTGACAGGTGTTCTCCCCCTCACCTTTGGTTTGGGGGAGAGACTTCGACTGCGCAGTCTCAGGCATCTCAATATCAGCCAGTGCATGATATCAATTTAAGGTTAAGTTTTTGGAGATCGATGACCCCCTGGACATTTTGTCCATAGGGGTCAAAGATCCCTTCGGAACTCAGTCCGACAAATTATTCTTTTTCTTTTTGGGCATTGCCAGCTCGGCCAGCATCTGCACTGCAATACTATTATTACTATTCTTATTTTTTGGAGTCGAAACCGGCGTTGGATTCGAGATTGGGGTGAAGGTAGTGGGCTTCCCCCCAGTCAACCACGTTAGTTCAGTCTGGCATTCAATTGTCCTGTTGGAGACTTTGGCCGCCGCAGCATAGCTCTTGGTGGTTGGCGAGGGAGTATTCGCCTCAGCCAGCCTTCGAGCTTCTGGGTAGCTTAGCCGCTTTTCAGTTTGGATCTGCTGAATGAGCTTTTCTTTTTTCCCGACAGGACAGTCTTTAGATATGGCCATATGGTCACCCAGGCAATTGGAACATTTTGCCTGGTTTTGACAACTGGTGTTGTCATGACCTTTCTGACCACACTTAAAACAGATGGCTTCGTTTTTGCATCTATCCTTGCCATGACCAGACTTCTGGCATTGGAAGCACCGAAGTGGGTTTGGGATGAAGACATCCACATTCACACTAAGGTATTCAATTTTCAAATTCTTGGGCGGAAAAGGTTTGCCAAATGTGAGGGTATATGTCCCTGTTTTTATTGACTTGTTATCCCTCTTTATAACTATTCTTTGTACGTTTAACACTCCTTGAGACTTGATGTTTGTTTGTTGTTTTATGTCCTAGCAACATCTAAGGTCATATCAGGATGGGTAACGACTTGTTACAGTGCGCACTCATGGCAACTTTATAGTGCTGTCCCACTGGGAAACCAGGCCACCAGTACCATGACCTGATATCCCACTCAGTCACAATATCCTGACACTGAGCCAACCCGTCCTTGCCCTATCCTATTAATGCCGAGCGCCTGGCTAGGAAATGACAAGTATCAATTTTTAAGTAATTGGTTTGACTCGACCAGGGTTCGAACCCACAACCTGACAATCTACCAGCATGGGAGATGGACGCTCTAACTCAATCAGCCATCCCGTCTGGTTCTTGAGACTTGAGCTCATGTGCTATCTCATCCTCATCAACATCATCAAGATCTCTCGTCCAGATTACTCCTTTGCTACAGTTGAGAGTTTGATGAGGAGAGGCTTTGATGCCGACGCCTGCTAGCGTGCTTACACGTAGCAGATTGTCGGCATGCGCTTTCTTAGCACGCTCCACCAGAATATGTCCAGTTTGTAGCTTCTTCAAGTCTTTAACTGTGCCAGCGATTCCGATAATGCCCTTGTGAATGGCAAAAGGGGAAAGTTTGGCAACTGATGCCTTGTCATTTAATGATTCGATCATAATGAACTGTGGCAAATCATCAGCGTTCGGACATGAGTCCGAATCCGAGTCTGATTTTGTTTCCGTGTCTAATATTCGTTTTTTTGTTTGGGGGGTTTTGTCTAGCCATATATAGGTTTTTTGGGTTTGTCATCCTCGCTTCCCACCCACCACTGAGCCCTCAAAATTGGGGCGTGTAGCTCTGCGGTAACCGAGAGATACACACCAGGGATACGAGGATAATATACTCTAGCATGGAGGCAAAAAAGCATAACCAGTACTAGATTGACCCTAGCCACCGCCTTCTAGGAAGTGAAGAATGACTTGGTAGTTGTGATATATATAAATATGAATACAGTTGGTGTATGATATAATATATTCATTCTCCATTAATCTACCTAGGGCTTGGCATGACCAGCCGATTGATTGGAACGAGCCAGTCCAACCTCTCGTCTAGATGAAGTCGGGGCCAAAGTACAGTGTTGGTCCACAGGGAGCCTTGGCCCCTTGCAGTCCTCATGCACCAGGATCCCTTCCTCCACCGACACAAGCCGTGACACATGGCAAACGAGCCGCCCCATTTGTCACCTTTTACGATCTGCAAGGGGGTGCAGAGGAACTATTTTAACCCGGTTCCTCATATTTATATATATATATATATTTTTTCCAAATTACTTATGTGGTGAATAGCTTAGTTATATGATGGTAGACTTATACGCTATAGGGGGCGTTACAAGAGGTCACGCTATGATAGGTGCGTTAGGGGGGGGGGGGGCAGGGTTAAATGGAAATTCATTGGAAAAAGTATTCTAACTGATAGATGGAAAGTTAAACATGTTCCCTTTTCGAAAATATATATGTAGGCAATTATATAGTTTTATATTTTGAAGTTGCATAATCCGATGTTTTCGAGTTTCTGCCGCATTTAAAAAAAAATTAATATATTAGGTTCATCATTACAATCCACATTTCTTTCTTTTTGTAAGAAACTTTATTTTAAAAGGGTAATTGGAAATACTTAAAACGAAAATAAGCCAAATTAATATTTGTATGCACATGTGTCAAAATGCTAGACATCATTAAATTGACCTAGTATTCCTTATATACAGCAATAAATGTTTAATAAGTGCAACAGTGTCCAAGTTGCAGATGTAGGATCAAATCTAGTTAAGTGTTTTGGCTGAACAAATTTGATGCTCTCATCGGATTATGCAGCTTTAAAGAATATGTTTGCTTCAAAATAATAAATATATCTATCAATAAAATGTTGACTGTTTTTAAAAATAAATTCCCCATTGTGGTTAATCTATGTGCACCTACCTTCTCTCGAACGTGTTCTTATCCTGATCAATGATGTCAGACAGGCTCAAGTTGAAGAGGGAGAATGCAGCACTCACCCCAGAACTGAAGGAGATCGTCAATTCTTAATAATTTCATCAAATTAAAGGTGAAATAAAATGGATTTTTTAAAAAGGCCTAGTCACAATAACACCAAATTGCTAAATATAGAATTCGAGTCTGTTGTCTAGCTGACCGCCTGTGTGAATATTACACAGCATATTACAATTACATTGTAGTGTTGAAATATCATTTTTGGGGTGTTTTTTTTGTTAATATAATTTTTAGTTATTGAACAATTTATTTTTTCAGGGCAGGGGCTCTGGTCTTCCGGCCACACGATATTCCAATTATTTACACAATTTATATTTCCTGATGTCAGTATTATGTGTGAGGGGTACCGTTAAATTCTTCGTTTGTTGTTTTACGTTCTAGTAACATCTATGGTCATATCAGGCACCGAGGTGACCTTTTTCTCTCCACCCCCTCACGGCCAGCCACCCTCCCACCCCCTTCTTCCCTCCCTGATTTCTCCAAATACGATCCACCGGAAGCCAACTCCCTGCCACATGGGATCGCATTTGGCGGTGCACATACAGTGCTGCAGATTTGCAGCCTTCACTGACCTATTGCGACTGAAAACTCCCCAAAACAACAACCACCATGTTATCAGCAGCATTCATTTTACACTGACACTGAGCCAACCAGTCCTTGTCATAAGGCATATTCTACTGGGCCCATTGTCGGATGAATTAATAACAAGTGTCAATAAGTCTTCAATATAACTAAGCCCGGGATGAGGACATTACCACTATCCCATTTTCCTCTCCGCTTTGCGTGTATATATGCTGGCGAACTTATATCGTGAACTAATTTGGCATTGCTTTATTTCCGTGTGATTTTATTTAATTTCTTTATTTAAAGAGTGAATATACCTACCCGTCGAGGAGGAAAAAGATCATGATGTACCATGGGTTGGGTCCAAGTATCCACAGCGCTAGACCTAGTGATATTTTCATGATGAAGCTGGTCTTTATTACCCGGTAATAACCAAACTTGCTTACAACCGGAAGCAGAACGATGACCAATATCTGCAAGAAAATGTTAACATAATATTTATAATAATGAGACATAATATTCTGGGCACATTCCTCCACAAATTAATGAAGATTTATGCCGATATGAACATTTGTTAGATGAAAATTCAACTTAAAGGTCGTACTCTCATCACTATTTTAGGGGTTTTACTAAATCAGTAAATGTTAATAAACACAGTAATTGTTACACTAATTGTTAAAGCTGCATAGTCCGATGAAGCATCAAATTTTCAAAATCAAAACATTTATCCAGATTTGATTCTACATATCTAACTTAGATACTGATGCACTTATTAAGTATGTGTTGCCACATAGAAGGGAACACTGAGTCAATTTAATAGAACCTGTTACTGCAGAAGCCTATGGTATCAGAATTTTGGCGTGCTTGCCAAAATTATTTTCACATGTTTGAATTTCAAATATCTCAAAAGGTAGCCATTTCAATTAAAAGTTACTTCAAACTAAAGTAAGGTAGATTATAATGATCAATTTAATATATTTATCTCAGAAAAATTTCACAAACTCTAAACCATCGGACTATGCAACTTTAATAAACACATTAAATATAAATGTGCCGGTACTTCTAAGTTAATTTTCCAAATACTTATATGGCGTTTAAAATTTTACAGCTAAATGACATAAGGTATATATATTTTTGTCGTTTGCATCGTGCCACGCAAATGGTGTGTGTTTGTGTGTGTTTGTGTGTGTGCGTGCGTGCCCGCGTGCGTGTATGTGCGCGCACACATTTGTCGCTTGATTGCTACCACCTAAAGCTAATATTCCATATATGTGGTATGCGTATGCGAATGTGTATGTGGCATGCCACTTTTGTTCTTTCTTGCTCCAAATTTGTGAAGGAAAGTCAAAGCTCCTGCTTTCTCTATGGCAAATGAAGCAGCATTCGCATTCGCATTGATTGATCCATGGAGCGATTCACTTGCCACATTTGCATCTGCATCTGAATCCGCATCCGGACATACGGAAGCACCACTGTGCATCTACATGCTTTTCCTTCTTTTTGTTCGCATTCACATATATGGAAATGTTATAAAGATGGAAGAAGCGAACCTGGGAACTAAAAGACAAGGATCCGTAGAAGAAGCTTCGGACGACGGGCGGAATGAGCCCCTTGCTGACGAGCTGATCACAGAACATGATGGCGAACCCAGAGATGAACGCCGAGTGGTACACCTGGCAGAAGTTCATCAGTACAAAACTGAGGAAGTCCCGATTTCTAATGATCTCCCATGTCTGCTTAAGGATTTGCTGCAAACCAGACAGCTCAGAGTTACATTTCTCCTTGGCCACAGCAGCTTTGTCCACCTTCGACACCGCCTTGTCGTATTCGGTGTCCGAATGCAGTCCGGTGTAGCGCATCGTCAGAAAACCGAAGAAGGCAATCACCACTGTGGTCAACTGGAAGTTGAAGAACTTCTCGAGGTTTTCAGAGAAGTACTCGCAGAAGAAGACGCCACTAGATCCAGCCAGGCTGGCACACTGGGCATACTTGACTAACTTGACGCGGTCCTCATGGTTCTTTGACAACTCAGCGAAGAGGGCGCACTGTGCCAGCAGGACAAATGTGAGGAGCGCATCGAAGAAGCAGAGTGTAACGATGAGGTGAATGCCGTTGATGAGCGCCCCAGGCGGTCCCCATGGGAACCAGGCGAGGAGGAAGGCGAGGCCGTAGAGGGGTGCACCGAACAGGATGGAGTGGCGTCGACTCTTCACCCAGGAGTAGTTGAGGTTATCCTGCATGTAGCCAAACAACGGGTCGTTCACCGCGTTCCAGATCATGTAAATCACCTGAAATTGACATGAATGTCAAATATATTTGTAAAAATCAGGGGTTTTGGGCTTGGTTTGATTTATTGAGGTTTTACGTCCGAGCAATATCCAAGATCATTTCAGGACGGGTACACCCTTGTGGCATCGCGCACCCATCCATCATAGTGGCTTTATAGTGTTGCTGCACTGGATCAGTGAAGACCCAAGGTTACGTATTATGGCCCTGTCACATTACGACGCACCGCGCAAGCGCGTGGCCAACTGGAAAAATCACTTTCTTACATCGAGATGCGTCAAACTTTGCGGCACAGGGAGCCAAGTTGGACTTATACATACTGGATACATAGCGTATGGCCAAAGTATGACCAATGTAAAAACACTCGAATTACGCTCACGGTACATTCGCAGAATGCCAGAACGTTATATATGTAATTTGATTGCCAGAACTACGCCTCATATGTTACATACGTCAAAACACATTGGAGAAACGCTAAATGAACGTTAGACATACGTTGTCAATACGTGGACTGTACGTTTCCACTGCCTTTCCGTCCGACTAATGTAGGTCAACGTAGTGAACAATGTTTGTCTAAAATACATCTAATGTACATCAACCTACGCCTAACGTATACATAACGTACGGCCAACGTAGAATTCACACGTTGTCGAACGTCAAAAGTTTTGTGCATGCACAAAACTTTTGTGACCCCTTAACGAACGACGGCGTATATTGATGTCCGCATAATGAACGCGTAACGTTCGAGTAACGCATATCGATGTACACTGACGTATTGGCGCAAAATCACCTACGTCGGCGCATGTTTGCGTGACGCATCGTAATGTGATAGGGCTATAAGTTCTGTTCCTATCTACTTGATCAATATGCAATTTGTTATAGCTCAGTATGACTATGAGGTGGGTTTTTTTTCTATTGATTTGTTTTATTTTTAGAAGGGAGCGGGGGGTTCTTCTTCTGAAAATCATATTTCAACTTTAAGAATCGATATTTTTAGATATAATTTGTTGAGGTTCTAACAGTCTTAGATTAGTTACCTGCTTACGGTCGCTTTTTCTGGTCAATGCAATTAATATATCCATCAGCAACAACCAACAACAACAGTGCCAAGCACAACCCTCAAATAACCATTGACCCCCGAAAACAAGACCACTGACACGGGTGTTAAGATCATTACCTGTGCTATATGAAACCATGACTCGGAAACTTTGTAGTGGTTCAGGAAGACTTTAACGTAGAAGTAGCTAAACACTGAGTTCATCATTGAAGCCCCCAGTGTTGTGGCGGCGTACGCCACCGACTTGTGGTGGAACCGTGGCGACATCGTGGCACCCTGTTACCACCCACTCAGAACTACGAATTAAAACTGCAAAACAACGCTATGGATTAATAACATGGTGTATCACTGAAGCCAAGTACAACAGCAGGACAAAAGCCCAGAAGCTACCGGAAGATTTACGAGGGTGCTGCTATAAGTATAAGTACTATAACTTAGTATAAGTGTTTTTTTAAATAAGGTTGCGCGTTCTATCAACAAATTAAAGTCAGATCAGGCTGGTAGTGACTTGGCTTAGCTATCAGTATCACTCACTGCAATGTATATATCTATACAGATTATTGTGTGTGTGTAGGGGGGGGGGGGGGTAATCCAGACTGGACTTGTCGGTCACAGCATCTGTGGAGAGGCAATTGAAGCTCTGTTAACACTGGCTTCATATTGAGCAACTGACAGTCTTTTCAGCACAAATGTGGATTTATAGAGAAAACATACTTACCATTTTTGAATCATTTTTATCATTATAGCTGTATCCTATTGATTGATTGATTGATTGATAAGCTCGATTGTCAGTTTAAAACAACACAGTGACACACTTTCGACCCACAACACTAGTGTTGTTGCCTATCACCAGTTGCCGTACTAATCGCGGAAATCGTGTATTTAGCTTGTTTTCATAACATAGTCATAGAGCACAGATTTCTCTACATCCTCGTTTGTTAATTATTTCAATTGGACCATGCTCACATAGCTATATCACCGTATGGCGAGCCGTATCAATAGACCCCTTTCAATGTGGCGTTCTTTGTGGTGGAGTTGTTAGAGTGTTTGACTTTTTTCTAGGTCAGACTCCTAATCTGAGGGTCGGTGGTTCGATTCCCCGTGCCCCCAGCGCTGCCAATTTGGATTTCCACCGCTGTGTATAACTTACAGCATCATCAAAGGCTGGTTGCTCTCATACAATGTCTATGCGGTGTGGGAGGTTAAAAATCCCTTGGGTCGGTAAAAGTGTAGGTGCGGGCTTTCTATCGACCAGCAGTGGAATGAGGAAGACCAGTCGTCTATGACTGAAATTTCCCCTGCTTAAGCAACTAATGGACCAAAAAAATTAAATAAAAATGTTTATAAACATTGTGTATGCGCGCGCAGCTTGGCTGCAGAACGAAGGCACACTGCCATTGAGTGTGCCCGTATGTGCAGTGCAAAACGTTTATTTGATTCAAAATTCATAGAAATACAGAACCCTAACCTTTTAAATTTAATATAATCTATTCGTTGAATATGTTTTCTATATGTCTTCCAAGTGGGTTGCTTCTAGGTGGTGTAGTTTTATAGATATTTCACTTTTTCTGTATGAAGATTGCTCACGACCATTGACAATGCATTGAGTTTGCCGATACACACAGTGCAAAACGTCTATTTTATTCAAGATTAATAGAAATGCAGAACCATAATCTTATAAATTTAATATAATCTATTCGTTGAATATGTTTTCTATGTGTTCCAGCATGTTGCTTCTAGGTGGTGTGGTTTTAGAGATATTTCACTTATTCTGTATGAAGATTGCTTTGACAATGCATTGAGTTTGCCGGTATGCGCAGTGCAAAACGTTTATTTTATTCAAAATAAATAGAAATGCAGAACCCTAACCATATAAATTTAATATAATCTGTTTGTTAAATATGTTTTCTATATGTGTTCCACGTGGTGTGTGTCTAGGTGGTGTGATTTGAGAGATATTTCACTTTTTCTGTATGAAGATTGCTCACCGCCATTGACAATGCATTGAATTTGCAGTATGCGCAGTGCAAAACGTCTATTTTATTCAAAATTAATAGAAATGCAGAACTCTAACCTTATAAATTTAATATAATCTATTAGTGATATAGTGATTGGTATACAGGAAGTGTGAACACTTATTTGAATATATTTTCTATATGTGTTCCAAGCGGTTTGTGTCTGGGTGCTGTGGTTTCATTTTTTCTGCATGAAGATTGCTCACGGCCATTGACAATGCATTGAGTTTGCCGGTACGCACAGTGCAAAACTTCGATTTTATTCAAAATTAATAGAAATGCAGAACCCTAAACTTATAAATTTAATATAATCTATTCGTTGAATATGTTTTCTATATGTGTTCTAAGCGGTTTGTTTCTATGTGGTGTGGTTTTAAAGATATTTCACTTTTTCTGTAAGAAGATTGCTCACGGCCATTGACAATGCATTGAGTTTGCCGGTATATCTAGTGCAAAATGTTCATTTTATTCAAAATTAATAGAAATGCAGAACCCTAACCTTGTAAATTTAATATACTCTATTCATTGAATATGCTTTCTATATGTGTTCCAAGCGGTTTGTGTCTAGGTTGTGTGGTTTTAGACATCTATATTTCACTTTTCCTGTATGAACTGAAGATTGTTCATAGCCATTGAGTTTGCAGTGTGGCCTCCTGCAGCCAAAAGGTGAGTGCACTGACCTAGATACCTATGCTGGCGTCATATGAAATAGGTCTATAGACCTATTTCAATGTTTACTAACATTGTGTATTCGTGTGCAGCTTTGCTGCAGAACGAAGGCACACTGCCATTGAGTTTGCCGATACGAGCAGGGAAAAACGTTAGTTTATTCAAAATTAATAGAAATGCAGAAGATTAATCATATAGATCAAATATAATCTGTTCTTTGAATATGTTTTCTATGTGTTCCAAGTGGTTTGTTTCTAAGTGTTGTATTGTTAGAAATATTTCACTTTTTCTGAATGAAGATTGCCCACGGCCATTGACAATGCATTGAGTTTGCCGATAAGCGCAGTTCAAAACGTGAATTTTATTCAAAATTAATAGAAATTCAGAACCCTAACCTTATAAATTTAATATAATCTGTTTGTTGAATATGTTTTCTATGTGTTCCAAACGGTTTGTATATAAGTGGTGTATTTTTTTAGATATTTCACTTTTTCTATATGAAGATTGCTCACGGCCATTGACAATGCATTGATTCATTGAGTTTGCCGATACACGCAGTTCGAAACGTCAATTTTATTCTAAATTGATAGAAATTCAGAACCCATACCTTATAAATTTAATATAATCTGTTTGTTGAATATGTTTTCTATATGTGTTCGAAACGGTTTGTATCTAAGTGGTGTATTTTGAGACATATTTCACTTTTTCTATATGAAGGTTGCTCACGGCCATTGACAATGCATTGAGTTTGCAGATATGTGCAGTGCAAAATGTCAATTTTATTCAAAATTAATAGAAATGCAGAACCCTAACCATATAACTTTAATATAATCTGTTTCTTAAATATGTTTTCTATATGTGTTCCAAGCGGTTTGTTTCTAGGTGGGGTGGTTCTAGAGATATTTCACTTGTTCTCTATGAAGATTGCTCATAGCCATTGAGTTTGCAGTGTGACAGTGTGTCATCCTGCAACCAAGTAGCGCGTGCACTGACCTAAATACCCATACCACCGTACGAATAGACACCCATCTATTCGTACGCCGCCGCCGTATGAATAACAACTGCCTAATAATAACGATATCAGATATGGCATTAATTTAACCGTGGTCCGTTCTGTCACTTCTGGGTCATCAACTTCAAGTCAGTCCGATCAGCCCTAGATAACAGATTCAGCGGGTAATTTGCAGTACGGGGTGAATCTTTTATCTAGATCAGCCCCGCCAGGTCAGCCTTTTACTAGTTTTAGTTTTACTTTTTAGTCGGTCCCCCAAATATAAATAAACACGCCTGTCCTGACGGGTCGTTATGGTCCCAAGTGTGTGAATCCTGTGGTTGTACGGAAATTAATGTTTATTTTCAAGACAATGAAGACATATAGTTTATATTATTCCGCTATTACTAGAAGTTGATTAAATATGGTTATTCGAATAAATGTAGTTTCCACTGTTTGTATTAGTTATTTTGTGTTTATTATTTGGCAAACAAGTTTGACTTGAAAGTTTGAGCGATAATAGACTATCTTAGGTAATACGCTATATATAACAGTTGTCCCTGGGCTTGTTTACATGCTGTGGTGATTTTGCTTTACACTGCACATTCATCTGATCATACTTACCTTAATTCAAATACGTAATAATCCTAAACTTAACTGGAACATTTTGTTCTGAAAGAAAAAAGTACAGCTGTCCCGATTTACCAGGTCCAGATGCGCCAAAGTTCTGAGTTATTCTTTGCTGCCACCTATCTTCAAGAAATGGAACTACTCGACTTGAGCTAGGATTGCTGTAATGTATCAAATATTTCCATGATTGTAACTTAGCGTAGGCTACTTCTTCTCTCGATGTGGGCCCAGCTGTTTAAATACACATCATACATGGTATCTCACATAATGGTCTTCACGTGGTTCAGTGACAAAAGCTCACAAGACAAAAGCTCACACCCTTAATGAAAAAAGAGACAAAAGTTAGTTGTTCTCACCTATCACACCTCATTTCACACCTCATGAATCAAACATAATAATTAAGTACTCATGATTAAAACAATTTAATTCATGTAGGCCATACTTGTATTATAACTGCTACCATTGGAAAGATTTGTTTGTTTTGTTTGTTGGAGCTTTACATCGTATATGGTCATATTAGTATGGTCATATTAGTATGGGCAAAGACCCTATAATACTAAGACGGCTCACTCAGCCTGTACTGTGTAATCAAAATGATCAAACCCACCACTTGGTGCGCTGGGTGTTCTCTTGGTACATTATATGGTATATTATATGTATAAATGTATATATGAATGTGAAAGATATGTGATGATGGTGATGAAGATGATGATGCTGATGATGATGTGTATTTGTTCATAACAATTTCATATTATATTCATACTTACCTATATCATGTATAATATAATTGTATGTGTTTACATGAGAAACACCAACCAGCAGCCGGGCTGATCAAACCCACCACAAGGTGGCACTGCAAAATTTACATTACCATGGGAGAGATAGGGAGTGAGCCGTCTTAGTATTATAGGGTCTTTGGTATGTGTAGGCCTACCGACTTGTGAGAGTGTGCACTCATGGCGAGTGTTATAGTGCTGCCCTACTGTGAGATCAGGCCGCCGGCACCATGGCCCGATATCCTAGTCAGAGCTGACACTGAGCTAACCAGTCCTTAACCTATCCCAATAATCCCAAGCACCAGGCAAGGTACAAGTATCAATTTTGTAAGTCATTGGTTTGACTCACCCAGGATTCGAAATCTCGACGTTCTGCACGGGAAGTCTGCACTCTACCATTGCTGTCACCATATCCGGTTCCATTGGAACGAACTGTGAATTACTATTAAAATGGGCTTTAAATTTTGATTCTATGACATATGTGAAGAAAGCTGTCATTTTGAAAGTTGACAATCGAGCTGAATTTTATACCTGTGACATTTATATGTAAGCCTATATAATTTTTAAAAACCATCAAATTGTGAGTTTTTGTCTCTTTTTTTCATTAAGGGTGTGAGCTTTTGTCTTGTGAGCTTTTGTTTTGTGAGCTTTTGTCTGCGCACCTGTCCACGTAGGCCTACACCAGAACAAAGACCCTATAATACTAAGACGGCTCACTCAGCCTGTACTGTGTAATCAAAATGATCAAACCCACCACTTGGTGCGCTGGCTGTTCTGGTTAAACAGGTGCTATATTATATGTATAAATGTATATATGAATGTGAAAGATGTGTGATGATGGCGATGATGCTGATGATGCTGATGATGATGTGTGTTTGTTCATAGCAATTTCATATTGATGTGTATTCATACTTACCTGTCTCATGTCTAATATAATTGTATGGGTTTATATGTGAAACACCAACCAGCAGCTGGGTTGATCAAACCCACCACAAGGTGGCACTGCACAATTTACATTACCATGGGAGAGATAGGGAGTGAGCCGTCTTAGTATTATAGGGTCTTTGACCAGAATGAGTCAAATTCGATCCCATTACTACTGTAGTAGTCTGCACTGACCTCTCAAGCAAGTAACCACATAGACATGTAGGTGTGGGTAGTGTGGTGATATCAGGGAGCCTAGGTGGTGTAATGGTTAGCACACTGGCCCGGAATGCAAAAAGATGTTGGTTTGAGTCCCGCTCTAGGCACAATATTTCCCATTTTCATCACCCCACAACACTGGTTCTGTGACCAGGATCCTGTACAATCTACACCGAAACACTGCTTATCTTATGGTCATACATTCAATACTTTGAACACTTTCACTTTCTAGCCTTTATGTGGAGGTAAGTTATATATCGACATTCCATATCCTTGAATGTTTTTGGTGGTTTGGGAATATCATGTAGTCGTATTAAATTCAAACTATTCGGCGTACTGTCGAGGGTTATCCGTGTTGGAGGGTGATACCCTACCATAACCAGACATGACTACCATAATATATTCTATTATTAGTGTTCTCCTAAACCTAGGTTTTTTTCATATTTGCGAAGGGTAGCGACACTAGTACTAGAACTAGAAGTAGTGCTTAACAGTTACAGTGGCGCTACCGTGTGGAAATTAGAGACACCAACATGCAACCTGAATATATTCCCACTTTATAGATACTACTAGATATGCAATCCACCGTGCGATAACGTAACTGGGACTGCGTGAACCAGAACCTTGTTAATGCCACTTAGCTATGGCAGTATGTACTGCTTACTCCTGATTGAACATTGACTATTAATGAATTGCATGTGAAAGACAACTTAGTGCCAGTGTCACTGGTCAAGCTTAGAGCGATATAGGCCCCCAACCTTCTTGACATAATGTAGGCAGACAAGGGAAAACTCTCAACCAGGGAGGGTTCATCTTTGTACCAAACACATGTATGCCAAACACAAACAGTACAAATAAAGTCATTGCAGTATATGATAAATAGCAACAATTATTATAATTAAATTTCTTTCTTCAATAAACTACTTCGAAACAGGACGAGGGCGAGAGAGAGAGAGAGAGAGAGTAGAGAACTTTGCCATATACGAAATATGCCGATCACTAAAATCTACGTAGGCCTGAGAAATGCCACATATATGATGTATATGGTATACTATAGTCGTAGGCTGATCTACACAGGGATGTCGAATTCACTATTGTAAACACGCATGCCTGTGCATATGAACTTGGGATGCTGAACTCGTGAAAGTGGATTAGACATTCATGTACACATAGCCCATTTATTTATTTGAACTACTAGGGATTGTGAAATGCTTTCAAAACCTTCACTTAGGTAAAGAATAAACGTAATGCATTTTGATTAGCTCCTCCAGTAACGCTAATTACAATCCCTACAACGGTTGCACATTACTAGAGTTAAGTGTGTATTCATTAACTCATCCTAGAACAAGTACATGACCTCATCATTACAGATGGAAATACCGAATTGATACACATGACAACATTTGAAATGACACATAATTGATTGTATGCTTTTGCACTCTCTGTAAAAGCGATGGTTGGATAATTTCTGAATATGGCCTATGTTTGCCGACAAGGCATAAAGAAACCACCAATCAATCGATCAATCTACGAGTTAGCTTGAAAAAAAAAGAAGATATATATATGTATGACCAAACATCGTGTTTGTAGTGTAGTATCAAGCGTTAATATATGCACACACTGACCCACATGGCCCAGGGGCACCGAAGGGGTGCATCGGAAGGGCTTCACACTGACCTACATGGCTCAGGGGCACCGAAGGGGTGCATCAGAATGGGTTCACGCCCACAGACCAACTCCTGGAATGGTACATCTTACAGCAGTAGTGAGGGAGCCAATGTAGACATGACTGATCTATCAGTATCACGTCGGGGGGTAAATGTGGAGAGGGTGTGGGTATGAGATGACCCAGATGTGTGTCACAAGTTGGAGGTCACCGGCCTCTCACGTGACCCCCCCTCTTTGTCCGGATGGCGCGCGCTGATTGGCTGGCGTGTGCGAGAGGAACGCTGGCCTGTGATTATTAATTCGGGTCATTATGCATTATGATGATCGATTTGTGGATGTGGGAAGTGTACACTGCACGCTGACTGCGGGTCGCAGCGCGTGCACTGGAATTCGGCGCGCGTCGACTCTGTGAGATACAAAAGAATATGGTTCCGTGGGCGTGAAACGGCTTCGTCACCTTCCTTGTTTACACTCACTGACCACTGAGTGAGGCTACATGTCCGACCTAACCACCCATCCACCCGCCCTGCCGCTGCCCGGGCCACACCCACCCTCGTCCCAGATACGGGAGCACTACTACGTTGGAGAACCCCCTCTGTGTTCTTGCTGACAGGAGCTGGCTGGCTGGAGAAAGGGGCACAGAGAAAAGGAAAGAGGGAGGGCAAGTGATAGTGATAAAGAGAGACAAGAGAGAGGGAGAGAGGGAGAGAGAGAGAGAGACAGACAGAGAGACAGAGAAGGATAGGAGGAGGAAAGCAGAGTAGCTGTGAATTGGGTAGAATTAGAAAGAAGGTATCACCCGCCTGCGCCTGCCACCCCGAGCCGTGCACGTGGCGGGGCAGTGTGGCGCATGGCATGCACTGGCGTGTTGTGGTGCTCGGGGATCGAAAAGACAGCGCGGGAGGGAAACCCCGGGGGCACTCGGTGGCCACACTCACACACTCACTCACTGACTGTGCACGACCTGCCCGCGCCTGCATAGATCTCCACACACGGGCAGAGCGCCACACGGGACTGCTGCCGCTGCTGCTGCTGCTGATGCTTACTGCTGCCGCCGCTGCTCGACGCTGTCACCGACAACACAGACTCCCGCTGCTGGATGCTAGGCGTGTTCACAACTAGGCCAAAGCGCGGGGAGGGGTTTGTGTAGAGGCAGACCGTAGGCCTACTCAACCCCGCGCGCCCATATCGTCAACCTGAAACCTCACGCAACCACCATCACTGAGTGATCATAACCAGCATCAACCCAGACCAGGCCTTTCCCATCGGAACACAGCACAACACAACACAGCGCAACACACGCTTACACAGATGATGTTCAGTTGATCTCGGGGAACAAGCCAGCGTGCACGCCCCAGTGGATATTATTAGGTCGCCGGACTCACGGAAATACGACGGGATTTGGACGCCGCCGCCCGTCAAGATGACGGGAGTAGCCTACGGAGAAGGTTGTCAACAGAGTGAGGGGCCGGCATTCTGGGCCTGCAGGGGCGGCTGAGGGGCTGCCACACTCCCGGGGAGACACCCCCCACCTCCCCTGTACACGCAACCACATCACAGAGGGGCACACACCAACAGTGAGTAGTGCCACATGCTGCATGTAACTCACAGTCTATAGATGCTGGCAGCAAATATAAGCCTAGTAGACCAGCAATTATCGCTACTAGTATTGAGTCTGGTAGACTTCATTCAGCCACATCATCATCATCATCATCATAATCATCATCGTCGTCACCATCATCATCATTCACTGGACACGGCGGTCCAATCGGTAGAGTGCAGGTTCCCTGGTTGGAAGGTCAGGAGTTACAATCACAGCCGAGTCAAATCAATGACTTACAAAATTGATACTTGTCACTACCTAGCCATGGCGCTTGGCATTACTAGGATAGGGCAAGGACTGGTTAGCTCAGTATCAGAATAATGTGACTGAGTGGGATATCAGATCATGCTGCTGCCAGCCTAATATCCCAGTGGGGCAGCACTATAAAGTTGCCATGAGTTTGCACTGTCACAAGTCGGTACCCGTTTTGATATGACTATGGATGTTGCTAGGAAATAAAACCCCAGCAAAGAAAGCATCATCATCACCACCACCACCATTATCTCGTGACAAAATTATGTCTGTCCGCAATGATCTCCCGTTCAGGGATAGTCTACCCTTTCTGGTAATTGGAATTTCTCCATTCTATAACTCAACTTTAAAATTTCAGCCAGGTTGTATGTCATACTGTGTTTTTATTGTACAACACCTTGGAATGGCTCCTGCTAGAGAGGGCGCTCTATTAAATTAACATTATTATTACTTATTAAGTTATTATTACTACTGCTTATTATAATATGCCAGGTATCGGGAGGATTAGGAAATACAGCATTTTAGTATTATTATTCTTTTTCATGTACTTGTTGCTGATGTGAAATTGTGCATTTAAAAAAGCTCTTTCATGCTAAATAAAGAACAATATTATATTGGAACAAAATTGATGTTTTCGCGCCATGCTAGGTGTAATCTGATCGATACTACTACTAGCTACTAGTAGATGCTATTACATGTTACATCATATTCGACAAAGTTTTGCTAGATCTGCGCATAATGTATACATATACCTATTGGATAACTTACATTACAAAACATAAATGTGAGTTGCTGGCTGTAATTAGGTCTAGTTACAATCTAGTTTTGCCGACTGGTTGCTTGAAAAGCCAACATGTCAGAACTGGTACAATTCACCACCCAACTTTTGTAGCGTGTCATGCTATTTTTGACGATTCGTCACTTGATTCGTCACACGTGACGAATAGCAACTACTAATCAGGGGTATGCGCCCTGGGAGTGGGAGACAAGGTGGGTGGGGGGATCCCCCCTCCCTCCTCCTCCTCACCCTAAGAATCTTGGTGTGGTGTTCTCTGTGGCGGAGTGGTTAGACTGTCTGACTTTTTTCTAGGTCAGACTCCTAATCTATCTGAAGGTTGGTGGTTCGATTTCCCGTGCCCCCACCTCTGCCAATTTGGATTTCCACCGCTGTGTATAACTTTCAGCGTCATTAAAGGCCAGTTGTTCTCATACCATGTCTATGTGGTGTGGGAGGTTAAAAATCCCTTGGGTCGGTAAAAGTGTAGGCTCGGGCTTTCTATCAACAAACTGTCTAATGGTGAAAACAAGTCTATTCAGACATATCCATAATTGGCAGTATAAATCTTCAAGAAAGAAAAAAGGAGGAAAAAAAGAAGAAAATCTCAAAGTTGTCAGGAAATCATGTTGGGTAGAGATGTCAGTTTTCTTTTTTTTCTTTCTTTTGGGTTAAAATCCCAATATGTCTCTAAGTCTGAAACCTCTTCAGTCAAGGCACTTTGTGCCTTGTTTACCACTACTCAGGAATCATTTGATAACAATAGTACATCTAGCAGGTCGGGCAGCATGTGGAGTAGATAAGACATTCATCTCCCCTACAAGGCGGAGGAGGTGAATGACGACCATCTCTAAATCTGAGTAAAAACTGCTTTTGATTAAAGCTAAGATTCCATATATGCGGCATGCGAATGTGGTCTATGCGGCATAGATATATGCCAACCCCCAATAGCCGATGTTTAATTTTTGTGCTGGGGGATGGTTAAGCAAACAAACACACCAACAAAATTACCCATGACATTTTTGGGGGGTTTTCCTCCAAATTTGTAAAGGAAGTTCAAAATTACCATTGTTTTCTATGGCAAACGCAGCAGTATTCGCATTTGCATTCGCACCAATCGGTCCATGGGTCGATCCATTTGCCGCATTCGCATTCAGACATATGGAAGCACCACTATTCATTTACATGCTTTTCGATTTTTTGCCGCATTCACATACCGCGTATGTGGAATCTTAGCTTAAATCAACTATAAACAATTTGCAGAGGTCCCGGTTCCAACATGCAGTGTTGGTCTATATTGGTATAACCGAATAATTAAAACAGCAGTATAATAAAATAGCTGTATAATGAAATAACTGAATACTAAAACAATTCTATGATCAAATAATTCTATAATAGAATAGCAGTATAATGATATTCACGTTTACTGATTGGTCCAACTATTAGGAACTTGTATAGAACTTATGCAAAGTGATACAGAAATATCAAGTATTATATCAACATCAACACTAAGTTTGTCTGCAGTGTCAATAATGAGAACGAAATGGCCTGGCCATTGGGAGCACTGTGCTTGGAGATTGTTCGTTCAGTGTTGGCCCCACAGCAGATTGCATATTGATTTGAACCCCCTCTCTATTATAACGCGTAGATCGTGGTGTCGTGGGTTCGAACCCTGGTCCAGTCAAACCAATGACTTAAAAATTGATACTTGTCGCTTCCTAGCCAGGCGCTCGGCATTATTAGGATAGGACAAGGACTGGTGTGCTCAGTGTCAGGATAATGTGACTAACTGGGATACCAGGTCATGGTGCCGATGGCCTGGTTTCCCAGTGGGACAACACTATAAAGTCACCATGAGTGCGCACTGTCACAAGTCGGTACCTGTCCTGATATGACCTTAGATGTTGCTAGGATGTAAAACAACAACAAACAAACAAACTATTATAACGCAAGTTCAGAGTTCGAGTCTAGGCTGCACTTTGGTGGAGACACTGGTTAAAATCTGGATTTTCACATGTGGCGAATAGACCTTTTCTGTGGAGCATGTGCACAGTAACTTTAGTCACTGTCACTGCCATCAGAGGGGTGCTTGGTTGTGGAAATCCTCTATGATCCTTTTTTTTGGCCGATCATGTTGCACAATGAGCTGCTACACATAACATTAGTTCATTCCACTGCCACCAGGGCGGGTTGGTGGTGGAAATCCTCTATAAGACCGTTTCACCAGAGAATGGTGCACAGGAAGCTGCTGTGTAAGCATCAATTCTTTCACTGCCATTAGAGGGCGGGTTAGTGGTGGAACTCTTCCATAATACAGTATAACCCCATTAAACCAAACTTGAAGGGACCCTATAAATTTGTTTGGATTAACCGATCATTGGTTTAACCGAGCTTTGACTTTGACTTGGCTTTGGCAAAAACGGGGGTGCATTATGAATGTACAATGTATGTGGACACTATGATTATTGTTTTGTATGTATATACAGTTTAACTCCATTAAACCAACCTCAGTTAAATCAAGCGGTCGGTTAATCCACACTTTTTTCGGCAACCTGGCAAAATACAACCGTTTATCATATAAAAAAAGTCTCAGATGACCTTAAAACCACATGAAAGTTTGGTTTAACTGTACCGGAAGTGGCCTGGGGCTGACAATTTTGTTTGGATTAACCGATACTTTGGATTAACCGACTTTGGTTTAACCAACTTTTTTATATGATGAATGGTCGTATTTTGCCGGGCCGCCAAAAAAAGTTTGGATTAACCGATCGTTTGGTTTCACCGAGCTTGGTTTAACGGGGTTGTAGTGTACCTGTTCACAGAGTATGATGCACAGTGAGCTGATGATATCCATCCACAACATTAATTTCTTCCAATGACGCTGGAGGATGGGTTGGTGGTGGAAATCGTCTGTAAGACCTTTGCCACAGAGTATACTGCACAGCCTACCCATAACATTAGTCCCTGCCACTGATGTCAGAGGGCTGGCTGGTAGTGGAATTCCTCTATTGCTTAGTGCAGTGGTACGATGTTGCGAATTACAGGACTGGGCAATCAATATACCACACCAATGTTAATAGAAATGTTAGAATTTTAAGTCACACTGACAGGTTTCACCCGTATAGGGGCGCTTACAGTGAGTTGTCGTTCCTAGTTTTAACAAGAACTAAAAATGATGAATATAATTTCTTTTTCAGGTTTCTGGTCTACTCATTTTTGCGAAAGGTGTAAAGTTTAGTAGATTCATCTGGATGGAAGTGGGGGGGATCAGGGAGGGGATGAACATTGGCTGATGAGACTGAATTAATTAATGATAAAGTTAATTTTTGTATGTTGGAGATCATGTGGTCAAACAATGGCAGTGAGATATTGGGTCATGGTGCTGGTGTCTTTGTCTCCCAGTAGGGCAGCACTATGAAGTCACCATTGGCGTAATCGATTAATCAACACGGGTCACCCGAGCTACTTTTTGGCACATCCCACAGACTCGGGTTGAATAAATGAATACGTTCAGGGTGGACAAAATGGTGGCTTAATCTAAAACTTAAATTTTCTTTTCAATAACCGACAGATGTACAGCAAAATAGGATTTAAAGTATTTTATGATTGTAGAAGCTGACAATCTGGGTTATTTAAAAAAAAGCATTAAAACAACACGTAGGGCCTGTACTGGTAGCTGTTATCCTACAGGTACCAGCACAGATTTGACGTCATCGCTCCTAGCAAACCCCAGCCAATAGGTGGGTTATTGGGGTCGGGTCGTTTTGCACACGGCATATGTTTTTGTCAACTCCACTTGTGGTGTTCGATTTGAAATTCTAGCAACTCAGGTGACCCGAATCGCTCGGGTCGTGTTAATCGATTACGCCCTAAGAGTGTGCACTGTTATAAGTCAGTGCCCATCCTGATATGACCTTAGATGTTGCCAGGACGTAAAACTCCAACAACCAGCCAACCAACCCCATAGAGCTGCAGAGGATAGGACAACATCAATCATTCTCCAATTGAGTTGGTTGGTTGTTGGAGTTTTACGTCCTAGCAACATCTAAGGTCATATCAGAATGGGTACCGACTTGTGAAAGTGCATACTCATGGTGCCTTTATAGTGCTGCCCCACTGGGAAGTCAGGCCGCCAGCACCATGACCCAGTATCCCACTCAGTCACATTATCCTGACACTGAGCAAACCAGTCCTTGCCCTATCAGATTAATCCCGAGCGCCAGGCTTGGGAGTGGCAAATATCAATTTTAAAGTCATTGGTTTGACTCGACCGGGAACCGAACTCCCGACCTTCCGCCCGCGAGGCCCGCGCTCTACCGACGGCGTTCGGAGCAAAGCAAAAGCATACGTCCATTGAGTTTGCCGATACGTGTAGGGCAAAACTGGCATTTTATTAAAAATAACTAGAAATACATAACAATTTGGCATAAACATGGATGGAAGGATGCAATATAATAATATAATGAATATGTTTAAGACACAACTCCATAAACCATAGAATATAAATAAAAACATGAATAAAATAAATAAAACTGACTCTGGCTATGGCTCTAACACTAGTCTGAGTGCCTAGATTTGTCTAAATCTAAATGCACATGGCATAAGATGTGCTGGTTATATTGATGTAAATGCAATGCTGGATAAAAGATTAATATCTTAATTTATTATATATATATTTTTAGTTGGTATTCTATGTTTCAAAAAAGAGCTGACATGAGCTGAAACTAGCACATTTCATAGCTGCGCCCAGTGTATTAGCATGTGCCATGTGCTTCTACTGGCTTTGTTTTGCTCTGATGCATCCCACAATGTACCACGCCGCTGGAACTGTGATGTAGTCTATACAATAGTCACAGCAGGGACCCACTTACAAAAAACAACCCAAAGTTGTGTGCTTCATTTTTGGTGTATGTGCTCTATTATGGACACATATATACTCTGGAGGCCCGTCCTGACATGGCCGCCTAGTTAACATTGCATGCCCTGCCCACTATCAGACACCAATCAAAGTTAGAAGTAGACCCACAGCGCATTTGCAGACCACCTACTGCTAATTATAGATGCCTACTGGACAGGAGCATGCAATGCCCAGGGTTGGCGCGTGTAGAGATTACATAATGCACACGAGTATGTGCCCGTGTATTCAAGAATACACTTTGGAATCTGGCACTGAATATGGGCATTTAATATAATTATGTCAATTAACAGCTGGGTTGGGCGTAGTGCCCAGTACAGTGTCTTTCAGTCAGGCTCTAACCGATTCCCTCGTCCCCTCCCTATTCTATCTTTTAAAAGCGCTGTTTGAAGTCATATGTTAAACAATAAATGGAGGGAGATGTGTGTGAGTATGTGTGTGAATCCAGTCCCATTTACTACAGTGATAAAACAGAAGGAGGCAGTGTGTGTGAAAGTAGTCTCCTGATCTCCCACTCAGTCACATTATAATTTATACTGACACTGAGCCCACCAATCAAATAGGCTTCCCGATTGCTTTCAAGGGGTTTCGTAATCTTACAACGGTTACCGGCTGCAGAACTGCAGCAATATACTATTATATAGATATCCTGATATGATCTTAGATGTTGCTAGGACGTAAAACAACAAAAAACAAACAAGCAGCATTACAGCCCCCACTGCCGCGTTATGATAGTGTTTTGAACTTGGATAGTGTTTTGGACATATGTAGGGGTAGTGTTTTGAGCTTAATAGTAGTGTTTTTAACTTAAGTTGAAAACACTACCGTAGTGTTTTCAACGGGGTAGTGTTTTGAACGTCCTACACCGGCTTCGGCCAGCACCTTACTGCTAGTGTTACTCGCAGTAACCCTAGGTTGTGTTGCATGAAAACCTCACACTGGTTCTCTTACCATATATGCATTGTCACAGATGAGTGCCCGTACTGATATCAACTTCGATGTTACTAGGACGTAAACCTCAACCAAACAAAGGGGGAGCTCAACGAACAGTTAGTACGGTGGGTCCCTGACCCCTTCCACCCCAGTGCTTCCCGCGCTCTGACCCATTTCCGGTCGGCCCGCGGTCGGACGCAGCGCCGGGCGGAGTCAAATAGCTGACGCCCGAATTATCATATTTGTAATGCAGTCAATGATTGGGGTGTTATGTTCTAGCATCATCTGAGGTCACAGCAGGAAGGGTGCGCACCTAATTGTGACACTGCGCACCCACGGAAACTTTTATAGTGTTTGTCTCACTGAGATACCATGCCGCTGATGCTATAGCTGGCACTATATTATCAGTAGAGCACAGTTCGATTCCCAGTCGAGTCAAATCAATGGGCTACAAAATTGATACTTGTTGTTACATAGCTTGGCGCTCGGCATTATTAGGATAGGGCAAGGACTGGTTAGCTCAGTGACAGGATAATGTGACTGAGTGGGATATCAGGTCATGGTGCCAGTGGCCTGATTTCCCAGTGGGGCAGCACTATAAAGTCGTCATGAGTGCACACTGTCACAAGTTGGTACCCGTCCTGATATGACCTTAGACGGTGCTAGGACGTAAAGCTCCAACGACCAACCAACCTTTTTTGGTAGATGACATTTTCTCTATCTATTGGCTTTAAAAAAAAAGTTGGAAATATGCCATATTATGATGGCTCATTGTATGGTAGTATACTTACGGCATCTTAGAATAGAATGAGAGTACTTAGTTAAATTTACATTATTATCCTTCTTCTTCTTCTTCTTCTTCTTAGTAGTAGTAGTTGTTTTGTTTGTTTGTATTAATGTGCCGAAAGTTTGTTTGTTGTTTTACATCCCAGCAACATCTATGGTCATATCAGGACGGGTACCGACTTATGACAGTGCACACTCATGGCGAATTTATAGTGCTGCTCCACTTGGAGACCAAGCCACCAGCACCATGACCTGATATCCTACTCAGTCACATTATCCTGACACTGAGCCAACCACACATTGCCTCATTCTAATAATGCCGAATGCCTGGCTAGGAAGCGACAAGTATATCATTTTAAGGCATTGGTCTGACTCAACTCGGGTTCGAACCCATGGGTTCGGATCCTCATATCTCCCAAAACAGGAGACAAACGGTCAACTAATTCGTCCATCCTTCTGTTACTGTGTCGAAAGTGGCAATGTCATCATTGAGTAGAGATCATGGTGTGTGTAGGTTGTGTATGCATGTGGAGGGTGTGTGGCTGGATCGGTGTGTGTGGATGGAGGATGTGTGTCAGGGGAGTGCATGAGGGTGTGTGTGTTGAGGATGTGTGTGTGTGGACGTTGTGTGTCAGGGGAGGGTGTTTGTTTGTTTTTGTTTTAGATCCTAGCATCATCTAAGGTCATATCAGGACGGGTACTGACTTGTGACAGTGCGCACGCATGGCGACTTTATAGTGCTGCCCCAATGGGATACAAGGCTGCCAGCACCATGCCCTGATATCCCACTCAGTCAAATTATCCTGACCTGACACTGAGCCAACCAGACCTTGCCCTATCCTAATAATGCCGAGCGTTTCGCTAGGAAGCAACACGTATCAATTTTTATGTCATTGGTTTGACTCGACCAGGATTCGAACCCATGGTCTACCATGGTCTACCATGGGATCGCGGGTTCGAATCATGGGTTCCTGAGGAGGGTGTGAGGGGAGGGTGTGTGTGTGGAGGGTGTGTGTGATGGGAGTGCATGAGGGTGTGTTTGTGTGGATGATGTGTGTGAGGGCGTTTGAGTGTGGAGGCGTGTGTGTGAGTGTGTGTAAGTAGGGGTCATAACGAGTGTTTTATTATTCCACTATAATTACGCTGAGAGGTGACGCGTGCTTTGTCTGTGAGGCACCGCCTGATGCGTAACGCGCGACTACCCCATCCTCACACCCACCCTCACACCCACCCTCACACCCACACCCATATCCACCATCACTCACCACTACCCATCTCATGAAAAACTCACAAACTCACCCTACAGGGCGCGGTAGCCGAATCGGTAGAGCGCAGGCCTCTCATGCAGGAGATCGGGAGTTTGATTGCCGGTCGAGTCAAACCAATGACTAAACAAAATTAATACTTGTCGCTACCTAGCCTGGCACTCACCATTAATAGGATAGGGCAAGGACTGGTTAGCTCAGTGTCAGGATAATGTGACTTGAGTGGGATATCGTGTCATGGTGCTGGTGGCCTGGTTTCTCAGTGGGACAGCACAATAAACTCACCATAAGTGTGCACTGTCAGTGTCACAAGTCGGTACCCATTCTGATATGACTTTAGATGGTGCCAGGATGTAAAACTCCAACAACCTACACATCATTTCCCCGGCGAACTCCCCATTACACTAACGCGACTTGCACACACACACACACACACACATATATATATATATATATATCGTTATGAAATGCCTAAACGCATGTTCTCGGGTGATTACCAGGTCGTACCCTGTCGATAGCCAGTCTGATATCACTTTTGGGTACTTTGATTATTTGCGCAAAAACATTTCATTTTCTACTACGTACTTAGATTCGAAACCCGGCTGAGTCAAACTAGTGATGTACACAATTGATACCTGTCGCTCACTAGCCTGACACCCAACACTAATAGGATAATGCAAGGGATGGTTTGGTCAGTCTCTGGATGATGTGATTGAGTAGGATATCAGGTCATGGTGCCGAGTTCCTGGGCTTCCAGTTTGGCAGCACTATAAAGACATCATGAGTGTGCACTATCACAATTTGCTGCTCGTCTTAATATGACCTTTAGATGTTGCCAGTACGTAAGACCCACCAAACAAACAACGTAAAAACAACCATAGTTTCAGAACCTACACTATTTAATCAGTGTTTTATTACGATTCAGTACCTCAGACCTCAAACTCCATATCGGGTAATGATTATATATGATATTTATTATATGTATATATATATATATATATATATGAGCCTGTCTCAAAAGGTGATAAACCTTCTTTTTTTGTCCATTGAAACGAGTGACACAAAAAAGCAGAGAAACGGTTACACTGAAAATACAAGGACATTTGCTTCAAATCAATATGTATTATAGTGGGATTATGAAACACCATGCAAAAAACAAATCAGTTTATCCTGAGCAAACGCATAAGCAGATAGTATGTTGATCATTACAATGGACAAAGCTTTGTCCCATATTGCTTAGCACCTTTTGAGACATTCTCATTATATACAGCATTCAAAATAAGAGCTTGCCCAGGACAAGTGACAATACAGACGGAAAAGTGAAAATGACACCAGAATCCAAGGATGTGGAGAAAACCTGTCAGTATGGCGTTGTACCCTCTAAATGTTACTTTGGTGGTTATCTTAGCTGACTGGTTGTGAGTTGGGTGTTAAGTGGGCTTTGGTTGCCGTGCGGATTGTGTCTGTAGCAGCAGAGTCGGTGAACTGTTTCATGTCCCGACTGGATGCATACTGGTCAAGCATTACGTATATCTTGGAGCCAGTGACAGTTGTTACAATCCACCACATCTGAAGAACAGTCTCCATTTCTATTAATTAAGTGTCTAACAGGTCCAAGGCCTATTATAGCTGTATCCTATTGATAGATTGAACACAAACCACCCCACCCCCACCACCTCACCATTACAGTTTACTAACAACTAACCGTCCTGGTGACTTTAGATGTTGCTAGGGTCAGAAACCCCGATAAACAAGAAAACTAACAGTTTTCAAAGCTCCTCCTCTACCACTAACTACACAAGAAATAGTTGCAATGATATCTAGCACATTTAAAAAAAAACCGGAGTAACAAAGAAGATCGATGTTAATGAATATATTTATGTCAATAAAGATTTCATTTAAATAACTATTAAAAAAAAGAAGCAACGATACCCCAAGTAATAACAGAAACAAGGACAACAAAGAACAAAGGGGGAAACTATCAAAATGGAAACAGAGTCCTCAACTCTTCAACAACAATACCAAGAAAAGAATAACCCGATTATTAAAGCAATGCAATGCATTGACACTTCAACGACAACAATAATACACTTGCATCTAATGTAGATTGAAGTGAAATTGTCATATCAAATCTTTTACATGAGATAAAATACCAGTTCAGGGTAGGACATACACTTTCTTCCGCCACTTGCCCAATCAGCAAGTGACTGAATTTTCTACTTTCCCAAGTGGAAAAACCACTTGCCCAAGCCCAAGTCAGCCAATTGAAACTGAAATCTGCTACTGCAGATTAGAAAAATAACGACTTGCCCGTTCAGGCAGGTCATTGAGAACTTCACCTACCCGACCGAGTAAACTAGGTGCCCCGGGTAACTGGGCAGTCCTTATTGTCCTACCCTGCTCACCTTCGTGTATCATAATGTATGTGTATTCATCACCTCTCCCTTGTTCCGATGTGCAAGCTGAAGCTGTAACCCGGCGTGCAAGATCACAGCTCCCCACCCCCCACCCCTCCTACACCCTCCTATGAGATGCAAGACTAAATCTAATTCTAGGAATTCTACATACAATTTTTATTCCAGAAACTCCAAAAACAACAAAATAGTTCTAGAAATTAAAATGAATAAATCTAGTTCTAGGAATTCTAGGAACATTTTTACTTCCCTAAATTTAGAGACAAATCCAATTCTAGAAACAATTTAGTTCCAGGAATTCTAGGAAAATTGTGATTCTAGGAATTCTATAAACAAATGTAGTCCACACAGACACCCCCCCCCCCCCCCCTTTGACGGGTATGGATAAGGGTGTGCTTTAAAGGGTATCTAAGTATCGACCGATATTATCCTGTGTCTTTTAATAATTCATCACTGTTATTTAGGCTGATCTCACGCTAACAACAAATGATGGGACATCTGCGTACTTTGCGTAATAGACTGCGTAAGTAAGGCACTGGGCAGGATGGCCCGTTGAGTAGAGCACCCGCTTCAACGGCGGAAGAGCATGGGTTCGATCCCTGGCTGAATAAAACCAAAGACTTACAGCATTGATACTTGTCGCTACCTTGCCTGGTGTTTGGCATTTCTAGGATGGCGCTAAATTGGCTGAAAAATGGGATACCAGTGGGTCAACACTATAAAGCCACCGCCAGAGCGCACTGTCACAAGTTGTCAGGACATAAAAGACATAATCAATGAATTAGCATAAGTAGGGTACGAATATGAAAAAAAAATCTATCAGAGCCACACCACGTGACCAAGTAACGGTTGTTTGGTTGTTGGTTATTGGAGTTTATGTCCTGGCAACATCTAAGGTCATATCAGGACGGGTACTGACTTGTGACAGTGTGCCCTCATGGTGACTTTATATTGTTTCCCCACTGGGAAATCAGGCCACCGGCTTCACGACCTGATATATAATGTACATTACTAGTCATTGTAGTTCATGCAAAAATGTGGAGCAGCACCGAGTAGAAAGTGTATACTCGGGGCAACTCAAACAATCGTTGAGGGTTACATTTTTTCTCTTATAAAACAGGGTAAGTTTATAGTTGACAAGGCATTTTGTCTGTCTTTTCAATGTGTTTAAACAGGTTGATAGTTGTGTAGGATGTTTAGTGTGTTGATGATTTGTTCATGATGGCTAAGGGTAGTGGCAGGGGAGGGGGGCCATTGGGGTGGGTGGTAGGGGGGGAGCCCACAGCAGAGCAAGCGAGAATGTGCGGGGGGGGACAGAAGCTCAGGGCTTTGCTCGTAATTACTGCCATAGTCATTCAAGGGCCTGAATAACCAGGTGGGCTCTACATGCATTTTTTCAGGCAAGTATTGTTTGTGTTTCTCTGACTCTGGTAGGGAGGTCATTCCACAAGACACTACCTTTGTAGACTGGTGCTCTGATATAATTATTTGTTGAAGGGTGTGGTACATTGAGGAGGGTGGAGGCCCCTCTTCTTGTTATTCTATTTGTGCGGTCAATGAATTTTTCATCTTTTGCACGTTTGTGCATTAAGGCCCATTCAGACCGTACCGGACACCACCGGACAAAGAATTGTCTAGTCCGGTGGTGTCCGGTGTCGAACTGTTGCAACGGCCGACAGACAAAACGGACGCTAAACGGAAAAGAAACGTACATTAACGAATAGCCAATGGACGAGAACCAGATGAGAACCAGACAAGAACCAGACGGCAAACGAGTGTCAAACGGACGGACCGGACACCAAACGGACACCAACCGGACACCTACCGGACTGTTCATGGATGTGCCAAAAACCGACGGACTAAATTCCCGCAGCACCATCAACTGACCCTTCAGGATACAAACCGGATACCTAACGGATGAGTAACAGACATGAAATGGACAAAACGGACTAAACAGACTTAAAACGGACACCAACCATACACTTCAGTCCTGTAGTGTCCGGTACAAGTTTTCTGCATGTTCAAAACTTGTGCCGGACACCACCGGACAGATAACGGACACGCCGGATGCCAGCCGTATATAAACCGTACATTGCCGTATTTCACTGGACAGTGTCCGTTTTCTATCCGGTTCCTCATTCCGGTGAGGTCTGACTGGGGCTTAAGTGCCATCAGGTGTAGGTCCCTTCGTTCCCAAGTGCCCTATCCTATTAATCATTGCCCTATCCTATTAATGCCGAGTACCAGGCTAGGAAGTAACTATCAATTTGATAAGTCATTGGTTTGACTCAAACCGAGAATCGAACTCCCGATCTCCCGCACGTGAGGCTCACGCTCTACCGATTCGTCCACCGCGCCCACTAACCAACTAAATGACGGTGAGTGTGGGTATGTGTGTGTTGGGTTATGCAGGCCGCGTTCAGGGTCCGTCTCGGAGGCGCCTCGGAGATGGCCATGATGTCACGCTAGTCTGAACTGCAAAAGCAGTTTGTTGTCTCAAAGATGGCCACCCCCATAGGCGGCGGCCATTTGCAATGGAAAAGCTGTGCTGTGATTGGCTGAAAACACTGAATGCAGCGGCCATTTTCGAGGCGCTTTTCATCTCCAGTCTGAAAAGGGAGGCGTCGCCGAGACGCACCCTGAACGGAAATAAGCCAAAAAGCATCGCCGAGACGTTGCCGAGGCACCTCCGAGACGGACCCTGAACGCGGCCCAGGTCGCACACAATATGGGCATTCCGAGTTCCACTGGTCCCTCGGGAAGGACCGAAGCTGTAACCCAGCACGCCGGGTCGCAGGTTCAGCTTACATGTCAGAAGGTGGGGAAGGAGGGTGGGTGAATAGATGAGATCATGGTTCCGACTCCGCATGCGCTGAAAACAGTGTTGGCAGCAAAGCAAATGCGAATGGCCATTGAGTTTGTCGATACACGTAGAGAAAAACTTTGATTTTATTCAAAATGAATAGAAATACATAACAATTTGGCATAAACATGTATGCACACATGCAATATAATGATCTGATGAATATAGCTAAGACAAAACTAGCCATAGTTAAACATTTTGAGCTAAGAAACATACAATTCCACACAAAACAATCAGTCACTTATTAATTCTTGTTCTAAATATTAAAATGCCAAATGTGTCAACCTACACTTGTTTCAGAGAAATACATAACCAATATCTGATTAACCCTACTAATTTTCTAGTTCTACATCTGTCATTAACCATAGGATATAAATAAAAACATTAATAAAATAAGTAAAACTGACTCTGGCTATGGCTCTAACACTAGTCTGAGTGCCCAGATTTGTCTAAATCTAAATGCACATGGCATAAGATGTGCTGAGTATATTGATTTAAATGCAATGCTGGATAACAGATTAATATCTTAATTTATTATATATCTGTTTAGTTAGTGTTCTATGTTTCAAACAAGAGCTGAGATGAGATCAAACTAGCCCATTTCACAACTGCACCAAGTGTTTTCGCATGTGCCATGTGCTTCTTGTGGGTTTGTTTTGCTTTGACGCATCCCACAATGCACCGCGTGGCTGGAATGGTGATGTAGTCTATACAGATACACCATGATACAGGAAGTGGTATTATATATATCGTCAACTCTTTTCTAGGACAGTTTAGTTGCAATCCACATTAGAGACATGTGTATATCGGCTACACAATAACTGAAAGTGATAAAACAAGGGGAACCACTATACTATTATTAGTATTACTGTCTAGTCATTAGACTTAACCGTTAAGGTGCAGTCACACTACGATGTGTTTTCCGGCATGCTGCCAACGCGCAAAATATTTGCTAGCACGCAACGGGGTTCGATGTGTTGTTAACGCGTCAGTAACGTCCCCTCCAACCCGTTGGGGCGTGTCGGGGCGCGTCAAAAGTTTTGTGCAAGCACAAAACGATCGGCGCAAGCCAGCGGGCGCCGACGTGTTGGAGGGGACGTTACGGACGCGTTGCTATCAGTGTACATATACGAACGCGCCAGTAATGCGCCGGTAACGTGCCGGACGTGTACCGACGTTTCGCCCAAAAACCCAACACGTCGTCACGCGTCGACCCGCGTTGGGCCGAAACGTCGTAGTGTGACTGCGGCATTATGGGCAGCATAAATACACCCATCATAAACAAACAAAAGAAGGAGCAAGAACCCTACCAAGTTTGGTCACTGGAAGGCATGTATGGTTGTAGGTGCAAAGTAAGTGCAAAGTGAGTATAAGATATCTGTTCTATAGTGAAGGCTAGGGCTGGGTCAGTCACTAACCCCAACTTAATTTCTTTTCTTGAAGATTTATACTGCCTATCATGGATAAGTCTGACTACACTTGTTTTTCACCATTAGACAGTCGGTCGATAGAAAGCCCGAGCCTACACGTTTACTGACCCAAGGGATTTTTAACCTCCCACACCACATAGGCATGGTATGAGAGCAACTGGCCTTTGATGACACTGTAAGTTATACACATCGGTGGAAATCCAAATTGGCAGAGGTGATAGGATGGGGACTTGTTGTGTGTAAGCTGAAGCTGCGACCTGGTGTGCTGGGTTGCAGGCAACTTCTGTCCTTCCTGAGGGACCAGCGGAACTAGTAAGACCCATATTAGAGATTGTCATTCAGGAGCAATTTGAGACAGGTATATGACCAACGGATGGTCAGTTCAAACTACCTGATGTCTGATGTAAATGATCGCTGGCTGGCTTCTCTTTGCGGGATGTCATGGGTTCAAATCCAGGCCGAGTCACGCCAATGATCGGCATTAATAGGATAGGACAAGAACTGGTTTGCTCAGTATCAGGATAATATGATTGAGTGAGATATCAGGTCATGGTGTCATGGGCTTTGGTCTCCCAATTGGGCAGCACTATAAAGTCACCATGCGTGCACACTGTCATGTGTCGGTAGGGGGCCTGTCCGTCCTGATGTGACCTTAGATGTTGCTAGGACATAAAACCCAAGCAACCAAACAAACAAAGTTGTTAGATAGTAGGTCAATGGACAGGATGGCCGGTTTGGGTAGAGCATCCACTTCAACGGTGGAATATCATTGGTTCCATCCCTGACCGAGTCAAGCCAAAAAATTGCATTGATACTTGTCGCTACCTTGCCTGATGTTCGGCGTTACTAGGATAAGGGCCCATCCAAAGTTGTCACCAGATGGGGTGGCCTGATCAAGTCAAACTAATCAATCAATAGTTCCGTCCTCTAGTCGAGGGTTGGATGCAATGGTTCTCCACTTGTACCATTGCTTACTATGGGTAAATACTTGGTAGGTTCCCCTTCCTTTCCAAGGTGACTGGCCACTTACTCATCTTTGTCAGATTGTGCCCTGATGAGCCACATCATCTTGCTGTTACACCTTCAAAGATATTGATCTTCTAACTCATCTGCTGCTCCAGTCTTCATGCACTTGAAGGGGTGCAAGTCAAACCAATGACTTAAAAATTGATACTTCCTAGCCAGGCGCTTGGCATTATTAGGGTAGGACAAGGACTGGTTGACTCAGTGTCAGGATAATGTGACTGAGTGGGATATCAAGTCATTGTGCCGGTGGTGTACTCTGCTAGTGGGGCAGCACTATAAAGTTACCATGAGTGCGCACTGTCACAAGTCGGTACCAGTCCTGATATTACCTTAGATGTTGCCAGGACGTAAAGCTCCAACAACCAACCCACGCGTTGTACGACCGTGAAAATGTTGAAAACTTTGTATCCCCCCGCCCTCCCCTAAAGCAAAGTCGGCTGAGGCAATGAGACTTAGTAGGATACTGGGTAGCATGGGATGTCCAGAGTAAGTGGCTGTAGAAAATAGTCTGCAAATCGCTATGGATACGCGGCCTGCGCATGCGTCGCGGTGCCTTGGTCTACTACTGCGCAGTGACTCACGTCGAACCAAATTAGTCACTTCCTAAATAATGAGGGCACACAGATCGGAGTCGTGGGAGGAGGGAGGAGGGAGGAGGGGAGGGAGTTGGTTGTTGGAGTTTTACGTTCGTGCAACATCTAAGGTCATATCAGGACGGGTACCGATTTGTGACAGTGCACACTCGTGGTGACTTAATAGTGCTGCCCCACTGGGAGACCAGGTTGCTGGCAGAATGACCCGATATCCCATTCAGTCACATTATCCTGAAACTGAGCTAAGCCAGTCCTTGCCCTATCCTAATAATGGTGAGCAGCAGGCTAGGAAGCGACATGTTTCAATGTTATAAGTCATTGGTTTGACTCGACCGGGAACCGAACTCCCGATTTCCCACACGCGAAGCCCGCGCTCTACCGATTCGCCCACCGCGCCCGGTGAGTCGTGGGAGGAGGGAAGAGGAGGTAGGGGAAAGGCGAGGGAGCGGGAGGTGGGTGGGTGGAGTGGTGGTGGGGGAGAGGTGTGGGAGGGGTGAGGTGGGGCAGGGGGTGGTGCGAACTGTGGCGATTTGACGGCGAGGGTTGGGACTTTGAGGTGACTGAGGTGTCGACAAGTGTGTAAGGGTTGTGGTGGAGTGGGCGCCAGGGTTATGGAGTAGGGTTGGGGGGGGGTGTTATGGCACACTAGGGGTACCTCCAGAATGGTCGGGTGGTCAGGGAGCGGAGAGCCAATCAGAATACCGAATGGTATACCATGCCGAAGCCAGTTCAAAACGCCGATCCAATTACCGCGAAGCGCCACTCGGCGGGTGGATTTCACACTAAGGGCTCTGGTTGGAGGTCCGGGAGGCAGTGTGTGCCTGTGTAGCTCATGTTGGATATACAACTTTTTGCCTTTTTTTTTCATTAAATGTCCCCCCCCCCCATATATACGAACTACAATACAACCTTTCTGAATCGACCGACCATGGGACCGACTTTAAATGGTCCATTTAGGGAGGTGATCAGTTTAGGGAGTTGTTGATTTCGGGCGATCGTTTTGGACCCAAGCAAAGCGATCGATATAGGGGGGCAGTGGTCGAGCTGTGGAGATGGTCGATTAGAGAGGTTTTACTGTATATACATAGACTATATGTGATGTGAGTCAATGCATTGTCAATGGCCATGAGCAATCTGCATACAGAAAGAGTGAAATATCTCTAAAACCACACCACCTAGAAACAAACCGTTTGGAACACATACAGAAAACATGTTTAACGTACAGATTATATTAAATTTATACAGGTAGGATTCTGCATTTCTATTAATTTTAAAATAAAAATGATGTTTTGCACTGGGCGTACCGGCAAACTCAATGGCAGTCTGCATTCGTTCTGCAGCCTCAATGCATTGTCAATGGGCATGATCAATCTTCATAGAGAAAAGGTGAAATATCTCTAAAACCACACCACCTAGAAGCAACCCACTTGGCACATATACAGAAAACATATTCAACAAAAGGATTATATTAAATTAAAAAGGTTAGGGTTCCGTATTTCTATTAATTTTGAATAAAATCGGCGTGTTGCACTGCGCGTACCAGCAAACTCAATGCATTGTCAATGGCCGTGCGTGGCGTGAGCAATCTTCATACAGTAAAAGTGTAATATCTCTCAAACTATAGTACCTAGAAACAAACCGCTTGGCACACAATAAGAAAACATATTCCACGAAAGGATCATATTAAATTCATAAGGTTAGGCTTCTGCATTTCTATTAATTTTGAATAAAATCGACGTGTTGCACTGCGCATATCGGCAAACTCAATGCATTGTCAATGGCTGTGAGCAATCTTCATAGAGAAAAGGTGAAATATCTCTAAAACCACACCACCTAGAAGCAACCCGCTTGGCAAACATACAGAAAACATATTCCACGAAAAGATTATATTAAAGTTATAAGGTTAGGGTTCTGCATTTCTATTACCTTTGAATAAAATCGACGTGTTGCACTGCACGTATATGCAAAATCAATGGCAGTGTGCCTTTGTTCTGCAGCCAAGGTGCGCGCACATACACAATGTTTATAAACATTGAAAGGGGTCTATATTCTTTTAATGTCAAAGACGCTAGTCATGATATATATGTCTGTATACACCAGGGACAATGCTTATCTGGAAGACTTTGCTGTATGATATTCACCTTGAAATACATTGCATCGGGTTCCAAGTAGTCTCGGATTAGAACCCGATGCAACGCATTTCGCTTGGATTGGTGAATAGACTATTTCCACTATCCCCGCTCTCTGATCACAGTGGTAAGAAGTCATTGTGTGGGTAGAAGTAGACTGTGCATCATGCTCTGTAGAAAATGCCTTTTAGAGAGAGGTTTTCCACTACCATCTCACTCTCTGATGATATTGATAGAACTAATGTTGTGGGTGATACTAATAGATCACTGTGCAGCATGCTTAGTGAAAAACATCTCCACCACCAATCTGCCCTCTGGTGGCAATGTAAGAACTAATGCTGCGGGTTGCAGCTCAGAGGGCGAGCGTGCTCTGTAGAATAGGAAGGTTTTTAAATGGAGTATGTACACACACATGTCCAGGGATGGAACCAATGATATTCCACTGTCGAGTTGTTTGTTTGTTTGTTGTTGTTTTATGTCCTAGCAACATCTAAGGTCATATCAGGACTGTTGAAGTGGGTGCTCTACCCAAACCGGCCATCCTGTCCAGTCACCTACTATCTAACAACTTTGTTTGTTTGGTTGGTTGGGTTTTACATCCTAGCAACATCTAAGATCACATCAGGATGGGTAGGCCCCTACCGGCACGGGACAGTGCGCATGCACAGTGACTTTATAGTGCTGCCCAATTGGGAGGCCAAAGCCCACGAGACCACAACCTGATATCTCACTCAATCATATTATCCTGATACTGAGAAAACCAGTCCTTGTCCTATCATATTAATGCTGATCATTCTGCAGGCTCGGCCTTTCTATCGACCAAATCTCTAATGGTGAAAACTGGTTTAATGCTTCCAAATGCCCGCGTACAGATGCTGTACTTACAAGTTACATATATACTGTAGTAGTCTGCACTGACCTCTCAAGCAAGTAACCACATAGACAGGTAGGCATGGGTAGCGTGGTGACATCAGGGAGCCTAGGTGGTGTAATGGTTAGCACACTGGCCCAGAATGCAAAGAGATGTGGGTTCGAGTGCTGCTCTAGGTGCAATATTTCCAATTTTCATCACCCCCCACGATAATAAGCATACACAAGATCGCTTCACCTACCATACAACATGCAGCTTGTGCAGGATCCTGCCCACAACACCAGTGTTGTCAGGGACAGGGGTGTTTTTGCAAATGGGAAATAATATGTCTAGACCCGGTTTGAAACCCATACTTCTTGCCACTTCAGGGCTAGCGTATTAACCATTTGATTATCTAAGCTCCCTGATGCAATCACCCCATCCACGTCCATCTGTCCATCTGGCTCATTGCCTGAGAGATCAGCGCGAGATTACTATTCAAGTTAGTAGAATTTATTTTGTCACTGGTTTTATGAGAAGAAAAGATCGAGAGAAAAAAAGGGTCCATCACATTTGTATCTTTACACAGAATTCTGAAATGGCCAAATAATAGCAACTTTTATTTCGGGCATAATTTGGAAAGGGTCAAATTTGTGTGAAGTGACAACAAAATTCAACTCACAAGACACAGAAGGGAGAAAGGAGGGAGATAAAGAATTATATATTCGATGCGAAGCACATCTTTTTTGGGTGGTTCCACCCTCCCCTCAAGCCCCCCCCCCCCCCCCCCCATGGGAGGCCGCTTCACTTCGCTAAATACAGCATTCGGTCGCTATAGCAACATATCGGTGATTATCCTGGCAACACACTGGTGTTAGAGCACCACTGACTAGTACAGCGTGAACTGGCAGCCATTGCCTCACAATGCGACACGCTCTGACGTTTAACATGCAGCCCACTCCATGCCAACTTCCTCCTCCTCCACCCCTCCCCCCTCCCCTCTCACCTCCCCCCCCCCCCCCCCCCCCCCCATATCCCCACACGCGCGCCCCCTAACGGGGATTAGATCTACGCGACCCCATTCCGATGAATCACAAGTGGGTAGAGATGGCGCTTGACGCCCACCGAGATGCACCGCCCCCCATTCATTACCCCCTCCCCTCCACACACACACACACACACACACATGCACACACACGCAATCCAGGGCACCACTGTCCATCCCATAATAGGAACGCGCGCCCGAGCACCGGGGCTGACTCTTTAGGCATCGTGCATAAAGCAGGTCACGCTTTTCAACAATCCCCTTCCTCCTCCTCCTCCTTCTTTTCCTCCTTATCTCCTTCTCCTTCTCCCCTTCTTATCTTCCCTCTCCTCCCCTTCTCCCCCTTTCCTCCCTTTCCTCGTTCTCCCCATTTTCGTCTCCTCCTTCTCCGCCTTCTCTCATTCTCCTCGTCTTTCTCCTTCCCAACCTTCACTTTCTTCCTCCCTTCCCCTTTTTCGCCTCCTCCCTTCCCACCTTCTCCTTCCCCTCCCGCTCTCGATCTCCTCCTTTTCCTCCTTCTCCCCCTTCTCATTCTCCTCCTTATCTTTTCCTGCCTCTCTCGATCTCCTCCTTTTCCTCCTTCTACCCCTTCTCATTCTTCTCATTATCTTCTCCTGCCGCTCTCGATGTCCTCCTTTTCCTCCTTCTACACCTTCTCATTCTCCTCCTTATCTTCACCTGCCGTTCTCGTTCTCCTCCCTTTCCTTCTTCTACCCCTTCTCATTCTCCTCCTTATCTTCTCCTGCCGCTCTCGATCTCCTCCTTTTCCTCCTTCTACACCTTCTCATTCTCCTCCTTATCTTCTCCTGCCGCTCTCGTTCTTCTCCTTTTCCTCCTTCAACCCCTTCTCATTCTCCGCGTTATCTTCTCCTGCTGCTGTCGTTCTCCTCCTTTTCCTTCTTCTACCCCTTCTCATTCTCCTCCTTAGCTCCTCCTGCCGTTCTCGATCTCCTCCCTTTCCTCCTTCTACACCTTCTCATTCTCCTCCTTATCTTCTCCTGCCGCTCTCGATCTCCTCCCTTTCCTTCTTCTACCCCTCCTCATTCTCCTCCTTATCTTCTCCTGCCGCTCTCGATCTCCTCCTTTTCCTCCTTCTACCCCTTCTCATTCTCCTTATCTTCTCCTGCCGCTCTCGATCTCCTCCTTTTCCTCTTTCTCCCCCTTCTCATTCTCCTCCTTATCTTCTCCTGCCGCTCTCGATCTCCTCCTTTTCCTCTTTCTCCCCCTTCTCATTCTCCTCCTTATCTTCTCCTGCCGCTCTCGATCTCCTCCTTTTCCTCCTCCTACCCCTTCTCATTCTCCTCTTTATCTTCCTATTCTCCTCCTTATCTTCTCCTGCCGCTCTCGATCTTCTCCTTTTCCTCCTTCTACCCCTTCTCATTCTCCTCCTTATCTTCTCCTGCCGCTCTCGATCTCCTCCTTTTCCTCCTCCTACCCCTTCTCATTCTCCTCCTTATCTTCCTATTCTCCTCCTTATCTTCTCCTGCCGCTCTCGTTCTCCTCCTTTTCCTCCTTCTACCCCTTCTCATTCTCCTCGTTATCTTCTCCTGCCGCTCTAATTCTTCTCCTCCTTATCCACCTCTCCCTCCTCTTCCTATTTCATCTCCTTCTTCTCCCCCGTTTCCTCTGTTGCCTCTTCCCACTCTTTATTCTCCTCCTCCTTCTCCTCTGTTCTTCCTTCTTCCCCCCCCCCCCCCCCATCCGTCTAGGTAGGGTTGACACACACAGCGTAGTTTTTGTATGGCCCCTCCATGGAAGGGCTGACACACACATGGCATTGTTTCTGTATGGCCCCTCCATGAAGGGCTGCCACACATGGCGTTGTTTTTACATGGCCCCTCCATGAAGGGCTGACACACACATGGCATTGTTTCTGTATGGCCCCTCCATGAAGGGTTGACACACACATGGCATTGTTTCTATATGGCCCCTCCATGGAGGGCTGACACACACATGGCATTGTTTGTGTATGGCCCCTCCATGGAAGGGCTGACACACACATGGCATTGTTTCTGTATGGCCCCTTCATGGAGGGCTGACACACACATGGCATTCTTTCTTTGTGGCCCCTCCATGAAGGGCTGACACACACGCGTCATTGTTTCTGTCTGGCCCCTCCATGGAGGGCTGACACACATGGCATTGTTTCTGTATGGCCCCTTGGTGAAGGGCTGACACACACATGGCATGATTTCTGTATGGCCCCTCCATGGAAGGGCTGACACACACATGGCATTGTTTCTGTACAGCCCCTCCACGGAAGGGCTGACACACACATGGCATTGTTTCTGTATGGCCCCTCCATGGAAGGGCTGACACACACATGGCATTGTTTCTGTATGGGCCCTCCATGAAGGGCTGACACACACATGGCATTGTTTCTGTATGGGCCCTCCATGAAGGGCTGACACACACATGGCATTGTTTCTGTATGGCCCCTCCATGGAAGTGCTGACACACACATGGCATTGTTTCTGTATGGCCCCTCCGTGGAAGCCCTGACACACACATGGCATTGTTTCTGTATGGCCCCTCCATGGAAGGGCTGACACACACACGTGACTGACAGTTGGAGAGCAGGGTTGAGGGACAGATGGCGTGCAGTTGCCTAGAATCGACCCGGGACAATGACCCGGCACCTCACTGACGCCCGCCGGAGGCAGGGGCTCCACTTCCCGCCGGATAAGGACATCACGTGGGTAGTGGCGTGCCTAGTCGCCAACACTGATTTGTCAACTCCAAGCAGCCAAAATACCAGACTGGATGGCCGAATGAGTTGAGGGTCCGTCTCCAGTTTTGGTAGATCGTGGGATTCGAACACACGGGTTCGAACCCTTGTCGAGTTAAACCACTGACTTAAAAATTGATACTTGATGCTTCCTAGCCAGGCGCTCAACATTATTAGGATAGGGAAAGGACTGATATGACCTTAGATGTTGCCAGGATGTAAAAATCCAACAACCGACCAACCTTTTAGCGAATCCAAACACGCCACGTTTGATTTAATTAAAGGTGATTGTATTTAAATTGTTTATACATTTTTATTTTGGCTGGATTCTGAATTATGCAATTGAATAATTATGTAGATCTATGTCAAATACATCTATGCATATACATATATGTACATATATACAAGACCTTAGATGCGACCAGGACGTAAAACTCTAACAACCAACCAACATACTATATACATGGCTTCAGTGATGGGTATACTCGATACCAGCGTCACAAGAATTATGATTTTACAAACAGAAGTTCACTCAGAAATTTGCTGGCGATGTGCATGTAAGGACATGTGTGAGAAGCAAGTGAAGGCCAATTTGGCAGTTAGAATGAAAAGCAAGGCCTCTTCAGATCAGAATGTATGGGGGAAATGGCATCCATTTTGGTACAAGTCTTCTGTTCATAATGATATCCCCTTTTCATCTTTCTCTTTTAATGTCAGTTTTATATTAATTAAAAAACAAATGGAATGCTTTAAAAAAATTAATTTAACAAATAAATCCACTGTTTCGTTCATGTCACAATCAATTTTGATTGAAAACCCCCAAAATATTGCTGTTTTGTATTGAATTTTAGGACATGAAGTTATGAGCAAAAGATTTTGCCCATTGAGAATTTAATGGCTATTCAAATTCAATTTTTAAAAGATTTTGCTCATTAAAGTGAATTTTCGGTTGAAAGAGATTCTAATGAACACAACCAATGTAATTAGAATACAATTGTGACGATTTGGATTTTTGACCTCTATGTAACACTCAAAACAACATGATTGAAGCCATACACAACATTTATACATACATAAATATATATACATATATACATATATACAAGCGAGTGGTACGAGTAAGAGGCTGAGTCGTGACAGCTGGATAGGCCAGGTGGCAGCACCAGGCAAGGCAAAGAACCTCGCCATTCGCCTGAGTTGTTAAGTGTCAATAGTTGTGAGGTGTCCAGATAAGGTGCAACCAGAGTCACCATTAAAGGATAATCAGTTTACAGATAATTATACTCGTATAATGCTTATACATCACATATATACTTATATATTCTTAGTAGGTCTAGGTGCAATGCAGTTGCTATTTCTATTTGTACATTGAAGTTATTTTGTAAAGCTGTGTGGAATACTCCTGTAAGAAATACATGTTGAAATCACGTGACTGGGGTTTTGAAGTGGGACATGGTGCGGAGTATGCTCCACCACTCGCACTGATGCAAAACACACGCAGCCACATCAGTAACCATGACAACCGGGATGGCCTGGGTAGACACATTTCCTTCGTGCGCCGCTAGCCAATTGTATGCAATTACGTGACTAGCCGTGCCTGACCTGTGGGAGATCTTTTCGTTCTTTCGTTCTTTCTTTCTTTCTTTCTTTCTGTTTTTCCTCTTTCTTTAATTATTTCTTTCTGTCTGTCTTTCTTTCTATCTTTTTTCTTTTCTTTCTTTCTTCTTTCTTTCTGTCTGTCTTTCTTTCTCTCTTCTTTCTGTCTTTCTTGATTTCTGCCTTCCTTTCTTTCATTGTCTCTCTTTTATCTCTCTCTTAATTCTTGTTTTTCTTGGAAGGCCATTGACTAATGCTGGCTTCAGCGGGTCCCCAGTAGATGGAACCATTTGTCACGCCTATGTAGTAAGGTGCATTCACCTGCCATGGGGAAAATGCCACTTACCCAGACAGACAAGGGCAGGGTGATTGCACCAGGGTGACCTAGATACAGCTAGTGGTTAGGACGTCAGCACTGGAATGGCAGAGATGTGGGTATGAGTTCCAATCTAGGCATATTGCTTCTGTTCATTTACAAACAGCACCGCGCACGCCCCTCTGATATTGGTGCTGTGAGCAGGATTATGTACTTTTCTGTATGGTAATTAACCTTCCTTGTGCATGTAATGAAAGTGTGCTATCTGTCTAGTTGTAATTGTAAGTATGAAACTCACAATTGTGGGAGGATGAGCGTAGTAAAGTGCATTCGTGTTTCCAGGTGAAATCCCACATGTACAGTTAGGCGTGTGCGTTTAGGGTTTGACAATTTTATGTTTTCATCAAATTATACAGATTTAATGAAGCATTTGAAAAAACCCATCGAAATAGTTATTTTGATTGTGTTGTACATTAGTTGATTAAGCAGGGGAAATTTCAATCGCGGAAAATTGGTCTTCCTCATTCCACTGCTCCTTGCCCTATCCTAATAATGCCGAGCACCAAGGTAGGTAGCAACAAGTATAAATTGTTATGTCATTGGTTTGACTCGGCCAGGGTTCGAATTGGCTAGAACACGGGAGGTTCAAAACTCGCGACCTACCAGAACAGGAGGCGGATGCTCAACTCATTCGGAAATTGTGTCTGGTTGTTTATGTTAATATAGGAGTTGTTAGAAAAACAAGTGTTTTATTGCTCTCCTTGCTCTAGCCCTACTGTACCCGTAGCCCGCTTGGGGGCGCTGTTTAATTGTTTAATTAGCAGCGGTCAGTTTATCATCCGGAAGTAGGTCCTATCTGGCAGGTTGTTAGCCCCAATAGACTACATCACCATTCCATCCGCAGTGCATTGTGGGATGCGTAGAAGAAAAACAAACCCGTGAGAAGCACATGGCACATGCTAATACACTGGGTGCAGTTGTGAAAGGTGCTAGTTTCAGCTCATCTCAGCTCCTGTTTGAAACATAGAATAACAACTAAACAAATATATATAATAAATTAAGATATTAATCTTTTATCCAGCATTGCATTTACATCAATATAATCAGCACATCTTATGCCATGTGCATTTAGATTTAGACAAATATGGGCACTCAGACTAGTGTTAGAGCCATAGCCAGAGTTAGTTTTACTTATTTTTATTAGTGTTTTTATTTATATCCTATGGTTAATGACATATGTAGAACTAGAACATGAGTAGGGTTAATCAGATATGTTGACAGATTTGGCATTTTAATATTTAGAACAAGAATTAATAATGGTGATGTGGATATCACTGATTGTTTTGTGTGGAATTGTATGTTTCTTAGCTCAAAATGTTTAACTATGGCTAGTTTTGTCTTAGCTATATTCATCAGATCATTATATTGTATGTGTGAATACATGTTTATGCCAAAATGTTATGTATTTCTATTCATTTTGAATAAAATCGAAGTTTTTCCCCACGCGTATCGGCAAAGTCAATGGCCAGATTCATTTGCTTTGCTGCCAACACCATTTTCAGCGCATGCACAGTCGGAACGGTGATCTCGTCTATATGTTCCCCTTGTATCTTCCGGCTATTTAGTTTGTGTTGTCATGTGCATCAACCCATAGATCACTAGGGTGTGCAGAGGGCATGTTTGTGCGTGTCTGGTGTTCAGCGACCCGATCTGATGGTCGGCGCAGAGGGGTCACCCGTGTTTATATATTAGGAAAAGAGCAGGGGACCGTCTATGTTCGCTAACTACTATCAGAGAAGAGCAAAGGACCTATCTATGTTCGCTACCTACCATAAGAGAAGAGCAGGGGACCCATGTATATTCGCTAACTACCATAAGAGAAGAGCATGGGACCCATCTATTTTCACTACCTACCATAAGAGAAGAGCAGGGGACCCATGTATATTCACTAATTACCATCAGAGAAGAGCAAGGGACCCATGTATATTTGATAACTACCATAAGAAAAGAGCATGGGACCTGTCTTTCTTAGCTACCCACCATAACAGAAGAGCTGGTGACCCACCTATTAAACTCAGTTAGCTGACGTAAGAGAAGTTCAGGAAACTGTCAAAAGAGAAGAGTAGGGGACCCGTCTATTTCTACTAACTGGTATAAAAGACGAGATGGGAACTGTGATTACCTGCAACAGGAGAAGCGCAGGGAATCTGCCTGTGTATACACTAACTCTCATAAGAGAAGGGCTGGGAACCCGTCTATATGCACTAACTGATATAAGAGAAGAGGCAGAGCCACTAACTGACAACAAATTATGGGATCCACTGTCGCAATGACTGATGTAGCACCTTTCCATACATACACACAAACACACACACGTATATATGATGTAAAACGCATTATATAAGTATAAATACAAGGGTAACATTTGCACATTATATTTCCTCTGTGGCGCATTGGTGGAGTGCCCCCCCCCCCAGCGGTCTGGGTAATTGGTGGGCGGGCACCCCTCTCGCGACACACATATATATATATTGACATGAGTGCACTCCTGTCAACAGGTAAAGTGTTAGGCCGGGTATCCCTGGCCACTGTTACATTGTGGCATGTTCCATTGTTCTGTGTTCACTTGTGACACATCACACAGATAATGAACATGTGTTTTGCTTAGTATCTATTCTCATAGGTTGGACCCAGGGACCATATGGCCTTGTGCATGGCACATGTCACATACTGACCGGGAGCATAGAGAATGAACATGTTCATTGTCTGTGTGGCACGTCAAAAGGTCACAAGCGAACGCGCAACAAGGAAATGCCCCACAAAGGAACAGTCTATGGATACCCGGCCTTATATAGACGGGTAGACATATAGTTTGCTACACTCACCTCACCAGGTAAAGTGCCACCTAGACAGGTAGGCGTTGGTAGGCTGATTGCATACGCCAGCCTGACGAGTCCAATGATAGAACATATAACAATCAACCTAATATATTTATCTATATAAAAAAAAGGCAAACACTCAGTCATCGCACTATGCAACTTACACCAATTAAAAAAATCATTATCTAAACATTTAGCTCTGCAAGCTTTAAGTTGTTTTTTGACAGTAAGTCTTTGTTAGTTTTTGACAAGGTTTACAGCAGCCCTCAAATTCTTCCCGATCAACCATAAGAGACATATTCTAAAAAGGCAAAACAAAATAACAGAAAAAGATCCGAACCCATGGACGACTTTTTGACAGGGTTGGGGTTTCGGTGGATGACCTAGATTCACCTCAATGGCCATTCCTACATCCTGACAGCGAAAAGAAAGCCAAACAAGAGCACACACAAAAACTAAACTAAAGACGCAGGGTTAGATAGTGAGGTGGGGGGGGGGGGGGGGTTGCTTGAAAGGAGTTGTTACAAAAAGAACCACCAGGAGGCGTGGGAGGATGGACTGAGACTAGGGTTGAATGCGCCCCCTACACCCAGCTCCCCCCCCCCCCCCCCACAAACACTCACACACAAAGACACCGGAGACGACCCAATGGAGAGGAGGGAGGGAGGGATGGGGGGGGGGGGAGAGCTCAGTCCCTGCTGTTCCTCTCCTGCATGTAGTACCTCTCTTCAGCAGCCCCTAAGGGCGAAACACCGTCTATGTGTGGATGATTTCTTAGATGCACAGACTGTTCTTGATCCTATCTTCATTTGAGGGTCCCTCCAGTGATACTGATAGGCAACTGCAATGTTACGACAAAATGGATCTTTCTATCCCTTTCTCTATTTTTCATTCTCTTTCCTTTTCCCCTTTTCTATAGTTCTGTCTGTAGACCAATAGATAACCAGCGAGAGATCAGTGGGCATCCAGGGGTTACTTGCAGGCAACCAGCGGACAACTAGTAGGCAACCAGTGGGCAGCCAGGGGTTACTAGCAGGCAACCAGCGGACAATTAGTAGGCAACCAATGGGCAGCCAGGGGTAACTAGCAGGCAACCAGTGGACAACTATCAGGCAATCAGTGGGCAGCCAGGGATAACTAGCAGGCAACCAGCGAACAACTAGAGGCAACCAGTGGGGTGCCAGTGGGCAGCCAGGGGTAACTCGCAAGCAACCAGCGGACAATTACGAGGCAACCAGTGGGCAGCCAGGAGTAACTAGCAGGAAACCAGCAGACAACTAGCAGGCAACCAGTGGGCAGCCAGGGGTTACTAGCAGGCAACCAGCGAACAACTAGCAGGTAACCAGTGGGCAGCCAGGGGTAACTACCAGGCAACCAGCGGGCAACTAGCAGGCAACCAGTGGGCAGCCAGGGGTAACTAGCAGGCAACCAGTGGGCAGCCAGAGGTAACTAGCAGGCAACAAGCAGACAGTTAGCAGGCAACCAGCGGGGAACCAGGGTAACTAGCAGACAAGCGAGAAACCGGTGGGAAGCCAGAGGTAACTAGCAGGTAACAAGCGGACAATTAGCAGGCAACCAGCGGGGAAGCAGTGGGGAAGCAGTGGGCAGCCAGGGGAAACTAGCAGGAAACCAGCGGGAAATTAGCAGCCAACTAGTGGGTAACCAACTGGCAACCAGCGGGTAACGAGATGACGCTGTGGGTGAACCCGGCGTACACAATTGATTTACGAAAGAGGACAGGGACAGGGACTGGTTGTGTCTAGCAGTGTTATCACGCGCCACACGTACAGCGAGCACCACCTCATACGGACAATCAAACATACTCACACCTCACATGGACAATTAATTACACCCACTTCATGTCACCAACATACACACTCCCAGAGTCCTGTACTCACCTCACACAAACAGGCAGACAAGCGCCTCTCGCATACACACATGAGTACTACTAGTACTACGGCACATACACACTCTCACACTCCCACCTCATCGACACAACCTTACGGATTACTACCTCGGACTGATAAACACACTTTGCCTGGTGAGGTGAGTGCAGCCCACTGCACACCTACCTGTCTATATAACACTTTACCTGGTTAGGTGAGTGCAGCCCACTGCACACCTACCTGTCTATATACCACTTTACCTGGTTAGGCAAGTGCATCCCACTGCACACCTACCTGTCTATATAACACTTTACCTGGTTAGGTGAGTGCATCCCACTGCACACCTACCTGTATATATAACACTTTACCTGGTGAGGTGAGTGCAGCCCACTAGACATCTACCTGGCTTTAACACTTTACCTGGTGAGTGCAGCCCACTGCACACCTACCTGTTTATATAACACTTTGCCTGGTGAGGTGAGTGCAGCCCACTACACACCTACCTGTCTATATAACACTTTGCCTGGTGAGGTGAGTGCAGCCGACTACACACATGCCTGTTTATATAACACTCTCCTTGTTGAGGTGAGTGCAGCCCACCAGACACCTACCTGTCTATAACACTTTACCTGGTGAGTGCAGCCCACCAGACACCCACCTGTCTATAACACTTTACCTGGTGAGTGCAGCCCACTACACACCTACCTGTCTATATAAGACTTTGCCTGGTGAGGTGAGTGCATCCCACTACAAACATGCCTGTCTATATAACACTCTCGTTGTTGAGGTGAGTGCAGCCCACTGCACACCTACCTGTCTATAACACTTTACCTGGTGAGTGCAGCCCACTGCACACCTACCTGTCTATATAACACTTTACCTGGTGAGGTGAGTGCAGCCCACTACACACCTACCTGTCTATATAAGACTTTGCCTGGTGAGGTGAGTGCATCCCACTACAAACATGCCTGTCTATATATAACACTCTCCTTGTTGAGGTGAGTGCAGCCCACCAGACACCTACCTGTCTATAACACTTTACCTGGTGAGTGCAGCTCACTACACACATCTATCAGGAATCCTATAAGTGTTAAATAGGTTTATGCTTACGGTTCCAAATATTCAGGGAGGGCACCTACATTACTCATAGACAAGGAAGACAGATTCACTAACTGGAACTGCCTGTACAAAACCCCGAGTACCGCACCAGCTTCAGTGGCCATTGCCAACATACGGGACCCACAGTCAGACTCACAGCCATCTATAGTTTCTGCCATTCCGAGGCACGTTAAAACTCTTACAGTCCGTAGGCTTCAGCAGTGACAGATTACATTGACTCATTTTTTCCCCTTCAACAGCAGAACATTCCATTCTACATGTGGAACGTTGAAAACGTCTGTAAATATTCATTGAATTACGCTGGATTAAATACCGACATTTTATTCAGTGAGAGTTCATTTATATCATTCCAAAGGCAGTTTATTGATGAAATATCTAGTTTTAGTCCTGGAACTGTTGACTGGATCAATACCAGACATCGCGTGACTTTCCCACCTTTGGTTCTCTCTGTTCATTCTCTGTATTCCCATTTAAGAGACCAGACGGGATGGCAAAATGAGTTGAGCGTCCGTCTCACACGTTTTTGTAGATCGTGCGATTCAAACCTGGTTGAGTCTAACCAATGAATTACAAATTGATACTTGTCACTTCCTAGCCATGCGCTTGGCATTATTAGGATAGGACAAGGACTGGTTGGCTCAGTGTCAGGATAATGTGACTGAGTGGGATATCAGGTCATGGTGCTGGCAGCCTGGTCTCCCAGTTCAGAAGCACTATAAAGTTGCCATGAGTGTGCATTGTCACAAGTCGGTACCCGTCCTGATATGACCTTAATTGTTGCCAGGATGTAAAACTCCAACAACCAACCCCTTTAAGATGCAGCACTCAGATGGGTTGGCCGAATCAATAAGAGCGCTGGCTGACTTTCCGTGTGGGAGGTTGTGGGGTTCAACCCTGACTGAGTCAAACCAATGACTTACCCAATTGATACTTGTCGCTACCTAGCCTGACACTCAACATGAATAGGAGAGGACAAGGACTGGTTGGCGTAGTATCAAGGAAAATGTGACTGAGTAGGTTATTGGGTTATGCCAATTGCCTGATCTCCCAGTGGAGCAACACTATAAAGTCGCCATGAGTGCTCACTGTCATAAATCGGTACCCATCCTGATTTGATGACCTTAGATGTTGCAAGGATGTAAAACCCAAACAAAGAACCCCACACAGGAAGCGGACAGTCTAACTACATCGCTACTTTGCATGGCGCTTGGTGTTACCAGGGTGGGGAAAGGACTGGATGGTTGGCTCAGTGTCTGGATAATGTGACTGAGTGGGATATTAAATTATCGTTCCAATGTTATCCCAAAGGGGAAGCAGTATAAAGTCGCTATGAATGCCCACTGTCACAAGTCTGCCCGTCCTGATACTGCCTTAGATGTTGCGAGGATTTGACTCCCACCGGATGTTATTGGGACATAAAACCCCAATCACTCACTCCGACCGGAAGGGCAGTTTCGCAGCTGCGCACCCATGGCGCCCTGGTGTTCTGATAACAAATTGTTATCGCACCAAGCACCCCCTCCTCTACCCTCACCCACTCCCAACTGGTAAATCCGATTGTGTGGTGTGAGACCTATAAACTACCCAGGTGTCATGTGACATCTATCGAGCACACAGCTAACACCTCTGGAGGGACTGCCGTTATATATATATATATCGTAAGGGTTAATTATTACTTTATTGTTATATATGTGATGTATAAGCATTAAGCGAGTATAAAGCCGCCTAAGGGATTTTCTATGTTTGATTATATTATATTATATTATTCCGATACTATATTTTTAGCCAATGGGCTCTCTGCATGTATTTGCTTCCTACTCATACGGGCACCGGTGGCTCCACCACCGCCGAACCATACTTCCGCCGCTACCATTGTCACTTGCACACACTCATATTTACACACATATAATGAGCCTGTCTCAAATGGTGATAAGTAATATGGGACAAAATTTGTCCATTGTAACAATCAACATACTATCTGCTTATGTATTTGCTCAGGATAAACTGATTTGTTTTTTACATGGTGTTTCATAATCCCAATAGAATACATATTGATTTGAAGCAAATGTCCTTGTGTTTTCAGTGTAACCGTTTCTGTGCTGTTTTGTGTCAATTGTTATGGCGGACAAACAAAAATTAGTTTCACCTTTTGAGACAGGCTCATTATATATACACATACATGTACATAGTTTTGAGCGTATAATTCTTATAATATATATCCTCATCCTGATATGACATTAGATGTTGCTAGGATGTAAAGCAACAACAACTATATATCTCTTGGCGGTACAGTGAGTGTATGCGGGGGGGGGGGGGTCTGCATGCACAGACAGGTGGCGCCCCCCAACGGACCTGAGGTTGAACAGGATGGGACAGTAGATGACTAGATCAAGGCTTCTCCAGTCGATGACTGAGGGAGTAGTTATGACTGAGGAGCAGATGGAAGCTTCCGGCCTTATTATACTCATATACTCGTGTATACAGCATGTATATGCATGCACATATACGCACATATATGTGCTCTATAATCTATTATGGCAATATAAACAAGAACATTAACACGTCTCAATTCTATCTCCTATATATACTGACAATTGCTTAACTACCTACTATCCACTGCTCCAGGGCTTAGTTCCATCTGCGGCCACATCGGCGCCACCTGCAAGTGGCCCATGGCTACACTGAACCTAGCTGTGTCTGGTCACATCACCACTTCCAGACCAGTGCTGGTGGTCAGGTTTTAAATATAGACACAAATAGTTACATTTGTTGATTTAAAATGGAAATTTCAATCACAGAGGATGATTGGTTGACCCCATTCCACTACTCCTTGCCGTATTCTAATAATGCTGAGCACCAGGCTAAGTAGCCACAAGTATAACATGTTAAATCATTTACTATATATATGTATTTGAAAATATGAATATATATATTTTTATAAAAAAAAAGGGAAGAAGGACAAAATGTTTGAAGAAATTCCAGAACCATGTAATACCATATAATGCATATTCACTTTTATTGAACTGGAATTGTATGTAGTTACTACTGCAGGTGATATTTCATGTATACTATGTATAATACTTTTATCATCGAACAGGATTTGCATGCAGTTATTATTACAACTGATAGTTTCATTTATGTATCAAGGAATTGCACTGTATGACCGGAAGACCAATGCTCGGGTGCTGACAAGATATTATTCAATGAATAAAATACATTGGTTGAGCTATATATATATATACATTTTTGTTGATACAATTTGTTTATTAGCAGAGAAACACGCTAATAATGATGGTTAGAATAACCATGCTAATAATAATAATTATGCTAATAATAGTGATGTAATAATGTGTAGTATAAATATTATTTATGCGAATATTATTGAGACTGACGGTTTTAGCTGGTTAGGTGGTAACTGATACAGATACTTGATGCTTCTATAGCCGTGTTCACACGGGCAATGTAAATCGAATTCGTAGAAATTGACTTGCCTAGTTCGGTTTAGATTTCTCGTGTGAACGGGCGGGTGAGCCGAATTAGGGCTGAATCGATTCCTGTGATCTGGATACTGTAAACCACCTGTCGAGGTAGTTTACGTGAGTCGATTTCTGTGAATCGATTTATTTTGCCCGTGTGGATGCACTGAGGCGGATTAAGCACCTCACACGCATGCGCAGTCGACACCTTAGTTTGTTGACTTTCCGGTCGATCAAAAGCGCATATTATATAATTTGGTCTATGAACCTGCTAGAGGTGCACAGATATTTTTTTCATCATTTATTTTTAGGGTTTCACTGCCCAGCAGAAGTTTTGACCATTCCAAACCAATACGATTCAGTACATACATATCTAGGTCGAACCCACTCTCTTGTGGCGATGTCGACTAACTGAAAAATGGCGCTGGTCAGACTGGACTTGCTCATGCGCAGATATCAATTTCCGGCCCAAGTACTGCCCGTGTGAACGGGCGTCTAAATCGATTCATATGATTCGCCTTGGCTGAATCGCTTTAGATTTTGCCTGTGTGAACACGGCTTATGTTTCTATGTATATATATCAGTATATATCATCTCTTCTGCAGAGTGAGCTATTTTCTGTGCTTGACTATCCATGAATGCACTTATTTTTGTGAAGTTATCGGTTGATTTGTTTGTAAACCTAGAGGCGTGTGGGGTAGATCCAGTGTAACCCCTCACACCTGGAGAGATTTTTCAGAGCCGGGTGGGCGATATTGGGTGGTGTGAGCAGGTGTGGACGGTGGGGGGGGGGTGGGGGTGGAGATGAGAAGTGTGTCTAATGGGTGTGAGGGAGTGGGGGTGTGAGTGTATAACATGTATAATACTTTTAGTATCAAACAGGATTTGCATGCAGTTACTATTACAACTGATAGCAGTTTCATTTATGTATCAAGAAATTGTACTGTACGGCCGGAAGACCAGTGCTCTGGTGCTAACAAGAGATATTATTCGATGAATAAAATTCATTTTATTAAATAATAAAAAAAATTAAAATTAAAGAAAAAGTGATGGTGGGAGCGGATGAAAGTTGGTATGTGCATCTTGGTTGTTGGAGTTTTGTATTCTTGCAACATATAAGGTACTGTCAAAACGGGTACTGACTTGTGACAGTGTGCACTCATGGGTACTTCATAGTGTTGGCCCACTAGGAAATCAGGCCGCCGGCACCATGACCCCGGATATCCCACTTAGTCACACTATCCTGACACTGAGCTAATACCAACCAGCCTTTGCCATATCCTATTATTGCCGAGCACCAAGCTAGGTAGTGACAAGTATAAATTTTAAAAGTCATTGGTTTGACTCGACTGAGATTCGAACTCCCGACCTTCGTGCGGGAAGCATGCACTCTTCCGGTGGATGGGTATAGGTTGGTGTGCGTGGATTAGTGTAAGATGGTATGTGTATGTTGGTGTGAGTGTGTGTATTGGTTGATGTGAGCGTGTGTTGGTTGATGTGAGTGTGTTGGCGTGAATGGATTTTTGTAAGTTGGTATGTGTGAGTTGGTGTGTGTTATTGGGAATGTAATGGTGTGAGTTGATATATGTGTAAGTTGATGTGAATGTGTTGGTGTGTGGGGGTTAATGTGAATGGATTGGCGAGTTGGTGTGAATGTGTATGAGTGGGTGTAGGTCTCAGTGAATGGGTGTGAAGAGCAGTGTACAGGTGTGAGTGGGTGTGAGCAGGATATATGTGAGTTGGTGTGAATGTGTCTGAGCGGGTGTATGTCTCATTGAGTGTGACTGAGTGTGAAGAGCAGTGTAAGGGTGAGAGTGGGTGTGAGCAGGATACTTGTGTGAGTCGGTGTTACTGTTAGTTGGTGTCATCGGATATGTACTGATCATTCCTCTTTATTTTAAATTGGTATGACATCCACCTGTGCTGGGTGCCTGGCCATGCCGGCATACAAGGAAACAAACGAGCTGATCGGGCTGCAAAGAAGGCGCTGAACTGTGATCTTGAACCGTGTCTGATCCCTCACTCTGATCTGAAACCACTAATAGCCACCCACATACAATCCAAATGGCAACATGAGAGTGATGAAAACATTAATAAACTTAAAGAAATTGAACCATCTGTGGAAAAACCACCACCGACTCATGCGGGAGGTCGCCGGGACCAAGTGGTCCTTAGCCGCTGCCATATTGGCCACTCGTGGCTTACACATGCTTTTCTGATCAAGGGGGAACCTCCCCCTGAATGTATTGGGTGTCAGTCCCCACTGACACTCAAACACATTTGACTAAGTTGTGTTGATTTTTTTGCCCGGCGCCAACAATTCTACACCGCAGACAGTATGCAAGACCTGTTTACTAAAGTAAAACAAGAAAATATTTTAGCCTTTTTGAGGGCAGCTGGACTGTACCACCTCATAAAGTTTACTAGATAAATTCTATCAATTATTAATAAAACCTTTCTTTTTCTATGGGAATTTGTTTCCCTTGGCCACAAATATATGATTGTGAGCCTTTTAATTTAATGACTGTCTATTGGCACATAATTGATTGTCTGCTTTTACATGTAAAAGCAATGGTCCGAACAAAAAAATCTCTCACCGTGAATATGGCCTATGCTGCCGACATGGCATAAAGCAACCACCGATCAATCATATTTTAAATTCATTGTTTTCATGAACGCACAAATATAGTGCCTTTTGAACATCTCACACGTACAAGTAAACTATCATCTTTCTTGTAATCATATTGAACATGTTATTTAGGATACCGTACACACTGAATATATTTGTTTCGGTGCAAACCTGAGAAGAAGAAATAAAATCCACCTTGGTTTCTTTTACAAACCAAAAAGATATTAGCTTCCCATGCACAATGAATACATTGGTTTCTTGTACAAACTGAAGAAATTGTTTTGCAATGGTATTTTTGTCCACCCAAAATCCACTGAATATGCTGAAGGTGTTTAGTATGGACAAGGAGTATAGCAGCACATCAGACGTGTCGATTTATGGTGAAGATAAAATTGGTGTCATACGAGTGTGGGGCCGGTGGGAGGGGGGAGAAGGATGAGGGGGGGGGGTGCGGGTGGTGGATGTGGGGGCAGGGGCGATGGTTGGAGGGTGTGAGGTCGTAGGGAAGGGAAGTGGGGGCGGGTGTGGTGCTAGTAGGGGGGAGGAGGGGTGGGAGGGGAGTGGAGACACTAGAGAGTGGGAGGGGTGTGGGTGCTGGTGGTAGTGAGATGAGGAGGAGGGGGGAGGACGAGAACTGGAGGACGGTTGTTACTGGAGGAGTGGGGAGGAGTGGGGGGCTGGTGGGGGAGGGGAGTGGGAGGTGGAGGGGAGGGGAGACTAGGAAGCTGGAGGAGTGTGGGTACTGGAGGGACGGGGAGGAGTGGGAGGCTGATGGGGAGGGGAGGCGGGAGGGGTGACTAGAGTTTGTGTGCTGGAGGGAGTGGGTAGGAGTGGCAGGGGAGAGGAGAGAGTTGGAGGAGTGTATGTGCTGCAGGGAGTGGGTAGGAGTGGCAGGGGAGAGTAGAGAGTTGGAGGAGTGTAGGTGCTGGGGGGAGTGGGTAGGAGTGGCAGGGGAGAATAGAGAGCTGGAGGAGTGTGTGTGCTGCAGGGAGTGGGTAGGAGTGGCAGGGGAGACTAGAGAGTTGGAGGAGTGTGTGTGCTGGAGGTAGTGGGTAGGAGTGGCAGGGGAGACTAGAGAGTTGGAGGAGTGTAGGTGCTGGAGGGAGTGGGTAGGAGTGGCATGGGAGACTAGAGAGTTGAAGGAGTGTATGTGCTGGAGGGAGTGGGTAGGAGTGGCAGGGGAGACTAGAGAGTTGGAGGAGTGTGTGTGTTGGAGGGAGTGGGTAGGAGTGGGAGGGGTGACTAGAGAGTTGGAGGAGTGTAGGTGCTGGAGGGAGTGGGTAGGAGTGGCAGGGGAGAGTAGAGAGTTGGAGGAGTGTGTGTACTGGAGGGAGTGGGTAGGAGTGGCAGGGGAGACTAGAGAGCTGGAGGAGTGTGTGTGCTGCAGGGAGTGGGTAGGAGTCGCAGGGGAGACTAGAGAGTTGGAGGAGTGTAGGTGCTGGAGGTAGTGGGTAGGAGTGGCAGGGGAGACTAGAGAGTTGGAGGAGTGTAAGTGCTGGAGGGAGTGGGTAGGAGTGCGAGGGGAGAGGAGAGCTGGATGAGTGCGTGCTGGAGGGATTGGGGGGGGGGGGGGTGGGAGGAGAGGAGAGACTAGAGAGATGGAGGAGTGTAGGTGTTGGAGGGATGGGGAGGGGACACTAGAGAGCTGGATGAGTGTGTCCTGAAGGGATGGGGGGAGTGGGAGGCTAATCTCTCTGTCACACATACGTAATCCTCGACCTAATCCCATCAGATCGCCATCCGCCTCCCCCCCTCCACACACAGACCCCCACCTCGTCCATCATAACCCTCACCTCCACGTGTACAACCCACCACCAGCTTACACTCCCACCGCACCGTCTACCGGGCGCGGTGGCAGAATCGATAGAGCGCCAGCCTCGCGTACGGGAGATCGGGAGTTCGCTTCCTGGTCAAGTCAAACTAATGAGTTATAAAATTGATACTTGTCATTTCCTAGCCAGGTGCTCGGCATTAATAGATTACGGAAAGGACTGGTTAGCTCAGTGTCAGGATAATGTGACTGAGGTGGGGGGGATATCAGGTCATGGTGCCGGCAGCTTAATTTCCCAGTTTGGCAGCACTAAGATTTGCCATGAGTGTGCACTGTCACAAGTCGGTATCTGTCCTGATATGACCGTAGCTGTTGCCAGGATGTAAAACTCCAACAACCAACTAAGCATCTAGAAATCTACCGCACCCATCCACCTCCCTGTGGATAGATGTTGCTCGGACGTAAAACAACAACAAACAAACAAACCTCCCTGCGGCCTGCCTCGTACTATTCAAAGGGCACATTCAATTAATCCATTTGGCAGTTGGCTGACCCTTGAGCCATTGGTAGTGGGCCCTGATGTTATGAATAGTTTGTGACGCTGTTCACAAGTTTAAAAAAAAAATTGTTTACGTTATTTGTAGTGCCTGCATTTTGTTTCACTGTTTTGTTGCAAACTCGTCTGAAGTTTAAGCTGCACTGCAAAGGGGCATGTGATATGTCACGGCCCACCAGCGGGATGCCCAATGGAAGGTAACCATGCCAAAAGTAGCCAGATAACACACCAGCTACGTACAAGCCTATGCTATGTAAATAGGAGTAGGCTAGTCTAGTAATAAGAGTAGAAAAATAAAAACATATATACCAAGAAAATCCAAAAAAACTAACATAGGCTACTAACCATACCAACCAATTATCTATCTGCTACTGAAATGCAGGCAATCAAATACCTTATCAGCAGCCACTGTGTGGTAAGATAACACCAACACTACAACTGGCCAGCATTGAAAACAAGCCTGGGTACCCGGGCTTATATGTTATGGACAGTATAAACACAGCCTCAATAAAAAATAATAAAAAAATATATATATAATTTTGAAGCGAGTGGTACATGCATGAGGCAGAACAAGGCTAGGAAGAAGAGGCCAGGTGGCAGCACCAGGCGAGGCAGAAGGTCTGACCAGTCGGTTGAGTAGATGAGTGTCATTAGTTGTGTAGTGTCTGTTGGTGTGAAATCGGTTTTCAGATAATTATACTCGTCTAATTGATTATACAGCACATATATATATATATATATATAAATTCAGTGCCACAGATCATCTACGTACAACGTCAGGGCCACAGATCATCCACATGCAGTGTCAGGGCCACAGGTCATCCACATGCAATGTCAGGCCAACAGGTCATCCACATGCAGTGGCAGGGCCACAGATCATCCACATGCAGTGTCAGGGCCACAAGTCATCCACATGCAGTGTCAGTGCCACAGGTCATAAACATGCAATGTCAGGGCTACAGATTATCCACATGCAGTGTTAGGGCCACAAATCATCCACATACAGTGGCAGGGCCACACGTCATCCATACACAGTGTCAGTGCCACAGGTCATCGACATACAGTGGCAGGGCCACATGTCATCGACATACAGTGGCAGGGCCACATATCATCCACATGCAGTGTGAGGGACACAGGTCATCCACATGCAGTGGCAGGGGCACATGTTATCTACATACAGCATCAAGGCCACAGGTCTTCCACATGCAATGTCAGGGCCACAGGTAAGGTCCCTCAACCCGGTGCCTTCGAGCCCTTTGTCCTGTGCCTACACAGCATGTCACGTGTCTGGCCTGTTCGTCACGTGGTGTCGCACACAATCAGGACAGTGCGCCCATAGTCACCGTGCTAGTGGCACATTAACACTGGTCCCTCGCACCGTCGCACTGGTACCGGGGCCCACCAGCCGTAACACTCCGAATACCAACCAATCACTGCCGGGTATCTGCGCAACAATCTCACCTAACGGCAAACTCGTCGCAAAGCCGCCTATTCCCTGTACTATCCTATCACGAGGGGTACTTTCAAAATAGGCTTCTTTGTAGTATGATCAGACAGGATGGCCGACTGAGTTGAGCGTCCATCTCCCTTTTTGGTAGATCGTGGGATTCGAGCCCATGGGTTGGAACCCTGGTTAAGTCAAGCCAATGACTTAACAAAATTGATACTTGTCGCTTCCTAGCCAAGTGTTCAGCATGATTAGGATAGGGTAAGGACTGGTTGGCTCAGTGTCAGGATAATGTGACTGAGTGGGATATCAGGTCCTGGTCCTGGTGGCCTGGTCTCCCAGTGGGGCAGCACTATGAAGTCGCCATGAATGCGCGCTGTCACAAGTCGGTACCCATCCTGATATGACCTTAGGTGTTGCCAAGACATAAAACTCCAACAACCAACCAACCTTTGTAGTATTTAATAGCTGAAGTGTCGACAAGTAGGGCTCGGTGAAAGTTAATATTGGTTCATTTTGCTTTAGGTCAAATATGGTCAGGATAGTGGGTCGCCCCTACCTACACGCACAACTGGTCGCGCCATGTCGACAGACGCCCCCTACTCCACCGTGTAAACACACTGGCGGCTATTGCGTGTGCCAGGGCCAGGGGGTGTTACTGTGTGCAGTTAGTGTAGCCATGCCCAGTACCCCAATTTATTGTCATGGAGTTTTCCAGTGTCCCAGGGTTCAGTATCTTTGGCGTAAATGTAATAGCACAGTCTCCCACCAGGGCTTAATGTCCCAGTGTTTAGTGTCCCAGTGTTTAGTGTCCAAGTGTTTAGTGTCCCCGTATTTGGTGTCCCAGTGTTTAGTGTCCCAGTGTTTAGTGCCCTACGGTTTAGTGTCCCAGTGTTTAGTGCCCTGTGATTTAGTGTCCTAGTGTTTAGTGCCCTGTGGTTTAGTGTCCCAGTGTTTAGTGCCCTGTGGTTTAGTGTCCCAGTGTTTAGGTCCCTACGGTGTAGTGTCCCAGTGTCTAGTACCCTATGGTTTAGTGTCCCAGTGTTTAGTGCCCTATGGTGTAGTGTCCCAGTGTTTAGTGCCCTACTGTTTAGTGTCCCAGTGTTTAGTGCCCTACGGTTTAGTGTCCCAGTCTTTAGTGTCCTACTGTTTAGTTTCTCAGTGTTTGGTGTCCCAGGGTTTAGTATCCCAGTGGTAAGTGCCCCATTGATTAGTGTCACAGTGTTTGGTGTCTGGGACACTGTGTCCCAGGTTCAGTATCCTGCGCTTAAATGTCTAAGCAGTGTCACACCAATGTTTGATGTCCCAGGGTGTAGTGTCCCAGAGTTTAGTGTCCCAGTGTGTGGTATCCCCATGTTAAGTGTCCCATTGATTAGTGTCCCAGTGTTTGGTGTCCCAGTCTTTAGTGTCTCAGTGATTGGTGTCCCAGTGTTTAGTGTCCCAGTGTTTGGTGTCCCAGTGTTTAGTATCCCAGTGTTTGGTGTCAGAGTGTTTAGTGTCCCAGGGTTCAGTATCCTCTGTTTAAATGTCTCAGCCCAGTCTCCCACCAGGGTTCAGTGCACCAAAGATTCACTGTTCATGGACGCAGTTCATGAGGTAAAGTTCTCCACGTTTTCGCCGATTTCCGAGATTTTATTTCAGCGGCAAAGTGGAGCATTCTTCAACAGCACCATGCTACAATATACCACTGAGTCGCACTACATTGAGTCAAGCCATTCATTTGCTATCCTAGCATAGTATCCTAGTAATGCCAAGCACCAGGTGATGTGACAAGTATGGCCCTTTTCTTCTTTGGTTTCGCTTCTTTTTAAAATAAAAAGAAAAGACTCAATCGGGCATTGTGCCCCGGAACAAGAAGCGGACGCTCTAATCGCTCAATATATCCTGTTTGGTTACATTGCAGAGAGAATACACAACCAGTTGGTGACGCTGAGACCTACGTTGCCTCCAACGCCGGTGTTGTAGTTAGTGTAATACCCCAGTCACACTACGACGTAATGAGGTAACGTAAGCTGACGTAGGTGACATTTCGTCATTACGTTGAGGTACGTCGAGTTAGGTCATGCTTACGTTAGACTGACGTCGATTTACGTCTAGTTACGTCAGGTTACATCATGTTACGTCGAGGTTTTGGACATGTTGAAAACTTTCGACGTGATGCTCTGACGTTCGGGTGACATCACACTCACGTTACACCAACGTTAGATGTGCGGGAGGGATGCGTCGGCTACGTTAGATCAATGGTGCATTACGTCATAGCAGAGAGCGTGTATAGATGAGAGGGACAACCCACATGGCAAACAAACAGTCTGAGAGATGTTTGTTGTTGGTTGGTTGTTGGTTGGTTGTTGGTTGGCTGTGGGTTTGTTGTTGGTTGGTTGGTTGTTGGTTGGTTGTTGGTAGGCACGATGCTATACCGACGTTACGCTCACATCAACTACGCGGCATTGACGTCCCGAATTTGCGTATTACGCCGAGATTTTCGACGTGTTAAATTTATTTTCACGTTGTCCCTACGCTGACGCGTTACGTCGTAGTGTGACAGGGCCATAAGCACGCCAGGTCCCAGCTTCAGCCCTCCCACGGGGACCAGTGGGCAGTAACGGTGAACGCAGGTAGTGGTGGCCGGCCATTTTGTCTCATATTTGGTGATAATAACAGTGATCTGTGAGTAAGTCAGTGCCACCTGGTACACACAGTGGTAATGGGTATTCAGTGGAGCGGCCATTTGACGCGGGGAGGGTGTGTGTGTGTGTGTGTGGGGGCGGGGGGGGTTATAACAAAGTGCGTTCAAACAAAGCAGGGCGGTGGAAATAACTCGGGTTCAAAGACGGAGGTGAAGGATTAGGCGCGACAATGCACGCTTTCACCCTGCAGGCTAATCAAGCTGATTGCGATACAGGGAATAATGCCTGGCGCTAACCGGACCGATTTGCCATCCCCAGCAAGCAAGCGGCGTCCAACAACAACAGCCACGTCACCCCGCCCTGCCCTTCACCACCTCGCTCCTCCCTCCTCGCTCCTCGCTCCTCCCTCCTCCCTCCTCCCTCCTCCCTCCTCCCTCCTCCCTCCTCCCCCACCCCCCCCCCCCCCCCCCCCCCCCCCCCCCCCCCCCCCTCCCCCCCCTGCACAACTTCTTCACCCTGCTCACGCTCTGCCACCTCCTCCACCTCCTCCGAATCAGCCTCTACCGCCCCACCCCCCCCCCCCCTCCCCTCCCCCCCTCCACCCCCCCCCCCCCCCCCCCCCCCCCCTCCCCCTCCCCCTCCCTCCTCCCTTCCCCCTTCCCCCCTCCCCTCCCTCCTCCCTCCTCCCTCCTCCCTCCTACCTCCTACCTCCTACCTCCCCCCCCTCCTTTCCCCTCTTCCTCCTCCCTCCTCCCTCTTCCTCCCCCTCCCTCCTCCTCCCTCCTCCCCCTTCCCTCCTACCTCCTCCCTCCTCCTCCTCCCTCCTCCCTCCTCCCTCCACCTTCCTACCTTCCTACCTTCCTCCCCGTCCTTCATCCGTCTTCCCTCCTCTCCTCCCTCCTCCCTCCTCCCTCCTCCTCCTCCCTCCTCCCTCCTCCCTCCTCCCTCTTCCCCCCTCCCTCCTCCGACATCCCACATCGTACGTCATACTTCTCACATCTCCCCTCACATCTCTCCTAGGGCGAGGAGGTATATTGTTTTTCCACATCACTTGGTCAATTATGAACATTGCTATGATTACTGTTGTATACTGATTATTGATGCTGGCTTTGTTGTCTCTGGCTCCATGAAGAACTTGTAAACACATTATTCCAACAATTTGAGGGTACAGAGTTGTACCCTCAGAAAATTTAATGGTATCTACAGAATTTGACCCATTTTATCCTCTGGCAAAAACCCTGATATATATATATTTATATATATATATATATATATATATATATATAAATATATGCTGTATAAGCCCTTATGCGCAAATAATAAGCCGGAAGATCCATCTACTCCCCAGGCACTAAGTCATCGGCTGGTTATGTCTACTCATTAGGTCATCTATTGGTACCTCATTACCTCCCCGTGTGGCGCCACCTGCTCGCCCACGCCTCAGCGGCCGTTATACTCACTCACTGTACCGCTGAAACCATCTACATATTCGGACTGGTACAAGCATAGGTTAACAGTTATTGAGGCAGACGCACCCAGGAGGCGCCACCAGTCCAACTGGTAGAGTCAGAGAGATGCAATCGACGACTGCGCATTCAAAGTTTCAGTCCACTTCCGGTATTTATACTCGTGTAATTCTTGTACAGCATATATATGCATATATATATATATATATATATATATATATATATATATAATATATGCTAACGGCGGGAAAATACCACCACACAAATTAAAATGGTGTCGGTCAGGTTTCGCAGCCATGATGGATGGAACGCCAGCTTAACCTATGGCCTGCCATTAATGGCTTACATATGGGCGGTGACAGGTCGGGCCAGACGACCATTGATTTTATGCCAAACACATCTGAAGGAAGATTAATGGCGGACGTCACCGGGACGTCACGGACTCTCCAGCAGCGTCCATGACGTCACGATTGATCAAAGTGCGCGCGCAGCCCTCCAGAACGCGCTGGTCCCCGGCGTATCCAGATTATCAATATGGCTGCTTGGAGTGTAGTGGAATTTGATTGGGCCCTAATGGAGCCGGGTTGCTATGGTGAATGTTTGGTTGCTGGAGTTTTACGTCCTGGCAACATCTAAGGTCATATCAGGACGGGCTATGGTGACTAGTGACTATGGTAACTGTTGTGACCATGGTTGTTTAGTGGAGTTTTACTTCCTGGCAACATCTAAGGTCATAACAGGACGGGTACCCACTTGTGAAGGTGTGCACTCATGGCGACTTTATAGTGCTGCTCCACTGGGAAATCAAGCCACCAGCACCATGACCTGATATCCCACTCAGTCACATTATCCTGACATTGAGCCAAACAGTCATTCCACTAACCTATTAATGCCAAGCACCAGGCTAGGAAGCGACAAGTATAAATTTGATAAGTCATTGGTTTGACTCGACCGGGAACCGAACACCCGATCTCCCACATGCGCTGCGTGCCCTCAACTGATTCGGCCAGCACGCCCGGTATATGTAAAAATGGAGGTTTCTGTGATAAAAGTAGGCTACAGGTAAATGGAGTAGTACCATTGCTACCAAGCAGGGTACACCTGTAATCAACAGCATTAACGGACTTATGGATGTAAACCATTTAAAAAAAGACTTATAATTCCTGGGGGACAAGTGTAGTAGTCTGCACTGACATCTCAGGTAAGGAACCACAGAGACAGGTAGGCATGGAGGACCAGACGGGATGGCCGAATGAGTTAGAGCATCAGTCTCCCGTGTTGGTAGATCGTGGGGTCGTGGGTTCGAACCCTGGTCGAGCCAAACCAATGATTTAAAAATTGATACTTGTTGCTTCCTAGCCTGGCGCTCGGCATTATTAGGATAGGCCAAGGACTGGTTGGCTCAGTGTCAGGATAATGTGATTGAGTGGAATATCAGGTCACGGTGCTGGCGGCCTGGTCTTCCATTGGAGCAGCACTATAAAGTCGCCATGAGTGTGCACTATCACAAGTCGGTACCCATCCTGATATGACCTTAGATGTTGCCAGGACGTAAAACAACAACAAACAAACAAAACAAACAGGTAGGCATGGATACGGTAATTGCATCAGAGAGCCTAGATCGTCTAATACTTATAGTGAGGACACCAGCACCAGAATGGCAAGAAGTGAGGTTATCACACTAGGCGTGATAGTTGGTTTGTTGCTTGGTTGGTTGGTTGGTTGTTGGAGCTTTATCTCCTGGCAACATCTAAGGTCATATCATGACGGGTACCACCTTGTGACAGTGCGCACCGATGGCGACTTTATAGTGCTGCCCCACTGCGGAAATCAGGTCGCCAGCACCATGACCTGATATCCCACTCAGTCACATTATCCTGACACTGAGCTAAGCAGTCTGGGCCTGATAGTGATCCCACTCTTATTGGACAGGATAGGTGACTATGTGGTGCCATGGAATATTGGTCATTGCGAATACGAAGAGTATTTCGGCTAATGTCAGGTGGAGGCTGGTCCGATATCGGGTTGATTGGACTGGGCAGGTGCTCAGGGCATTGTAATCACTAATGGCCGTTGCTGTAGATACATGTATTATCTACGCCATTCCGACATTTCATCAACTAACAGCTCAAGCCCTTGCTGGTTTCCGTCTGTAACTATCTGCCCGCGCCTCAGGTTTCTATTGCAGCCGCCAGGAGGTGACGTCACCTGACCGATGCTACCTGTCATTTTAGCGCATGCACCACTGACGTCATGCTTACTTGTGCGCTGAGTAAATCTGGACGACTGTTATTAAATCTGGACGACTGTTATAATGTGTGTGTGGTGGTTTTTTTCTTCAAATTTGGCAATAGCACAAGTTGGTGCTCGTTCTTATATGGCATTTGATAGTGTTAGGACATAAAGCCCCTACGTATGTACACATATATGCATGCATGCATATATATACATATACATACATACATACATACATACATGTATGTATGTACATACATATATACATATATGTATAGTGATGAACCCTTTATCGCATATAATCAGCTCTGTAGTGGTTCCCCCCCCCCCCCTCAGTGGAGTGTGTGTGTGTGGGGGGGGGGGGGGGCGACCAGCATGCACCTCGCCCCCCCCCTCTTCTCGGGGCGGGTTTCGCCACTCGTATATACATAAATGGATACATACATATATACATACATGTGCATGTATATACATGCCTATGTACACACATATATACATGCATATATACAAATGCATACATACGTACATGTATACATATGTGCATCATTCAAAAGGCAGAACCCCTCTTTTCCCTCAAAGATATCATTCTTTAACAAAATCTCACAAAGGACTGGTCCTACAGCCATCAAATAAAGCAGCTTGTGACGTTAAAGAGGGGTTCACTTTGAAATCAATGTCAATTGTTGACAGTTCTTTCAGTTGTAGTTAGGCAATAAATTGAGTAAATATGTGCTGCATTAAGTACAAATTATTTAGAAAAATCATCGGATACATTTAAAATAGGTCTTTTTATTTGTTTTTCAAATGTTGCATAGCTGGTGTTAGGTGACCTTTAAGAACTCGGAGAGCTCCCCCACCGTTCACTCCTGTGACGTCACTGTGTATTGATTTAGTATTGCATTGGGATTGCATTTCTCTCTCCGACACATCCTTCTCCGTTGGACCTGTGAAAAGGGTTTATTTACATGGGGCAGTATGCCCAGCCCTATAGGCGACAACTCTACTTCAATTAATGTTGTTAATGTGTATTGACTATGTAAAGTATGACTTGACCCGTTGAGTTGCATAGTAGAACTGACTTTATTAGCCGGCGACCTGCCCAGCTGACCTCTTGTGACCTCTCGTGACCTCTCGTGACCTGAGACCTTCTGCCTCTATACACACGACATCAGTATACACAACATCTTCCTTTTATTACAAAGTATTAGTTTAACATTAATCAGTAATAATCAAAGGGCGAGTTGAGCTTATCCCTGGCCACATTGCTCATGGCTACCCTCTCTCTTAAGTCTCTGAATAACTTTAATTTTAAATAACGTTACTTAAATCTAACATACATGTTTTATTTTCAATTTGCACTTTACTCAACAATGTGACAACCTTAACTCTTAACACCACCTCATCTTTTATATATCTGTAGGTTTGTCGCTATACTTCCTTTGGATTTACAGCCTCCTTATCGGGCGTACGATTCGACCATACCTTGTTTTGTATGCATCATTTTTTTGTTTCGTTTCGTCATTATTTTTGTTTCGGTCGTGATGTACCTGTTCTGTTGCACTGCTTGGACATTTGTATATGAATTTCCTGTTTCTTTGTATAATGTGCTCTGCCTTGTTCCTGATCTCGTAATCTCTGGGCCTCGGTGTTTCTGACTTTACAACCTGTCCTGACGCCCATTCCCCTTTGTAATCGAGGTATCGTACCTTGTCCCCCACGTTTAACTTAGGATGCTCTGTTCCTGCTTTTTTGTCAAAATAAGATTTCTGCTTTGATTTGTCCGCTATAATTTTCTGTTTTTTAGATGACTGGACCTTAGGTTTCAAATTCGCCGCGACAGTAGGTATTTTTGATCTTAATGTTCTCGACATTAGCAACTGCGCCGGTGAAGCATTCATGGAATGAATCTTGGCGTTCCTCATGTTAAGCAACGTTATTGAGATATCTCTATTATCCATTACCGCTTTTTTCATCATTTGCTTTACTGTCTGTATGGCTCGCTCTACTTGGCCATTACTTTGCGCATGCATGGGAGTTGAATACACTCGTTCAAAACCATACTCTGTACTGAATTTACGATACTCCTCACTCTGAAATTGGGGCCCATTATCTGACACAACTACTTTTGGTATCCCATGCCTCGCAAACGTTTCCTTCATTACTTTGATCGTTGATAAACTAGATGTTGATTTCAATTCAATAACTTCAGGGTATTTACTATAGTAATCAATTAACATAATATAATTCTTGTTATCTACATGGAACAAATCTGCACCCACCTTTTCAAACGGCATGTCTGGCACTGAATGACTTATTAATGGTTCTACATGCGGTTTGTTTCGGAAGCACTGACATATCTGACATCTAGATATTTTGTCTTCAATTTGGCTGCTTACTCCCAGCCAAAATACGTTATCCCTGGCTAATTGTTTTGAACGTACAATCCCCATGTGAGACTCATGAATTATTTCAATAACATTTGGTTGTAACGATTTAGGTATAATTATCCTGTTATCTTTCATCAACAATTCACCCTGTGTGGTTATTTCGTGTCTGTACGTGAAAAATGGTTTCACTTGATCTACTACTTGATGTGAATGTTCTGGCCAACCTGACTTGGTGAGTTTGATGATTTCCTGTAGTGTTTCGTCTTTCTTTGTCTCTACTGCAATATTCTCTGTGTATTCAGGTGCTATGTCTATTACCGCTATGGACAACTCTTTGTCAAACAAGTTGCTTGGCGAAGTGCTGCTTGTATGGGCCCTGGACAACGTATCTGCAAAATATAGATTAGCACCTTTAACGTATACCACTTTGATATCATAATTCTGAAGCCTCATTCTCATCCGTTGCATCCTGGCAGACAAATCATGCAACGGCTTAGTCATAATTGATATTAACGGTTTATGATCTGTTTCTATCGTGATATCTTTTCCATAGATGTACTCATGAAAACGCTTACACCCAAAGCACATAGCGAGCAACTCCTTCTCTATTACAGCGTAATTGCTCTGAGTCTTATCCAGTGCTTTCGATGCCATTGCCACTGGCAAATTATTTTGGAACAGTGTGGCCCCCAGGCCTGATTGTGACGCATCAACTTGCAACGTTATTGGTTCTTTAGCATTGTAATATTTGAGCACAGGAGCTTGCATTAACAATGACTTTAACTTCTCAAATGCTTGTACCTGCGGTTCTTGCCAGTGCCACGCTACATCTTTCTGCAATACTATTCTCAGGGGCTTAGTGATTTCTGACAATCTGGGTATAAATTTGCTCACGTATCCGACCATCCCTAAAAATCTTTGCAGTGCCGTTTTATCTGTCGGAGCTTGCATATCTACAATAGCCTGTACCCTATTCTGATTTGGCTTTAATCCATCAGCAGTTAATAGATGACCAACATAATTAACTTCAGATCTGCAGATTTTAGACTTGCTCGGATTCAACTTCAGATTAATTTCCCGTGCCCTGCTCAACACAGCTTCGAGCCTCGTGTTGTGCTCATTGATGTTACTACCGTAAATCAAAATATCATCAGACACTATCTGCACCCCTTCTAGATCACTTAACAACTCATTCATTTGCAGTATGAACAAATCCCCGGCAGTCTTTATACCGAAAGGAAGCCTTGTGAACCTGAACCTGCCCCATGGTGTATTAAACGTGCATAGAATAGAGCTGGCTTGATCTAGCTGAATTTGCCAATACCCCGAGTTTGCATCTAGCACTGAGAAGTATTTTGCATTATGTATTATAGCTACAACTTCTTCCACTGTACGAATTGGGTAAGGCCCCCTCAAAATAGCCTTATTTAACTTGGTTGGATCAAGACAAATTCGAACTTTACCCGGTTTTCGCACGATAGTAATAGAGTTAACCCATGGAGTAGGCTCTGTCTGACTCACAATTACTCCCATCCTTAACATCCTATTAAGCTCCGCTTTCACGTCATCTACAATAGCATGCGGTATACGCCTTGGCGGATCTACTACTGGGCTTACATTTTTATCAATATGTATCTTTGCATTTACTTTAATGACACCCAGTCCTTCAAACACATCTTTAAAGTTTTTTACCGTTTTGTTCGCAGCAGCTGTGGTGTCATTGTCCACTGTTGGTTTGCCCAGTTCATCGATGCGCGCTACCAGCCCGAGCAATATGCACGCCCTCCGTCCTAAGATAGGGCTGCCGGTCTCGGTGATTTGGAACTTGAGGTCCCGTCCGCGCACTCTTATTGTAGCTTCGCCCTCAGGTTTCACCCTCTGTCCCGTGAACGTGAGGAGCGTACATCTCGATGGCTCCATCTTGACACTTCTGAACTTGTTGAACACTTGCCGCGGAATGAGGTTCGCCTCAGCCCCAGTATCTATCTTAAATCGAACTGCCTGCAACCCTATGGTCACGTCAGTAAACCATGGTTCCTCGTCTTCTGCGTCGTCTGTCAACACCGCCCCCACAAACAAGTCATACGACAACTCGTCAGCTGACCCATGACTATCTCCACCGTCATACGTGTTATTTGGATCAACACTAACCTCATTCACCTCTGCTGCCTTGTTCAGTTGCGACCTACATACCTTCACAAAGTGCCCAATCTTATGACACCCAGCACATTCCTTCCCCTTTGCCGGGCATTGTCCACGTACGTGTGAATACCCACACCAACTACACTGTGCCTTCCCCATGCTTGTATTGGTTGTTCGTCCCAGGGGGCGTTTCCATGCTGGGGGGCGTGTCTGTTGTGATGACCTCTGGCTGCCCACTGACGATATGGCGTCCACATTGTGTTCACCGGTGCTTGTCGCCCCCGGTGTCGCCCTGAGTGTAGCTGAAGTATGCTCACTCAGCCTACACATGTCAATGCACTTTTCAAGCGACAAACTTTTTGTTTGCAGCAATTTGTCACGCAGCACATTACTCTTCACACCACATACCAGACGGTCACATAATAATGAGCTCTCCAACTCACCGTATTCACATTGAGCCACCCGAGTTCTCAACTCCCTGATATACGTTTCCATATTCTGCTCACTCTGGTTATATGAATGACACTTATATCGTATTACAGTTATATTGTCTTTGCCTTCACAGTACTCTCTAAAAGCCGTAACCAAGGCCCTATGCGGTCTCTCTCCGACGGGTCAATTTCCATAGTACGATGCACTTTTTGCGCTTCCGCACCCGCAACATGCAAAAATATAGCACATTGCACCTTCTCCGCCTTACTTGCAGCTCCTGTAGCAACTGCATAAATCTCATAAGCCTGTATCCATGTTCACCAATTCATTCCTATATCGTCTTCCAAATTCAAAGGCGCCGGCGCTTTTAAGCCTGTGAGCGACATGTCTTGTTCGTTCGTCTCCTCGTCTGACACCATGTAAAGTATGACTTGACCCATTGAGTTGCGTAGTAGAACTGACTTTATTAGCCGGCGACCTGCCCAGCTGACCTCTCGTGACCTCTCATGACCTCTCGTGACCTGAGACCTTCTGCCTCTATACACACGACATCAGTATACACAACAGACTATGTTGATTAAAAATGTTATAGCCCTTTTATTCAGTAGTTAGGCAGTCAGTGAGTGATGGTGATTTTACCCGCCCTGATATCACTTTAGATGTTGCTAGGACGTAAAGCTCCAGCAAACAAACTAGCAAATTTACGCCATGTCGGAAGTAAATGCCATATACATGGAGAGACTTGCGTAATCTTCATTTCTATGTCTTATCAAAAATCTGTTAACAAAAATAAAAAAATCTTTAAAAAAAAAATCAATTATGCAATTCTACTAAGAATAAAAATGATCTGTTCGCAAACCCCCCCTGGTTCTGGTTACTTTCGCTAGTAACTGAAATGTCTGCATAATTTGCATAAAAACATGTTTCTATATGAGTCATCGTGTAATTATATTATGCAGCGCCTGGTAGTAAGGGTGCTATTTAAAATGATTATTGTTTTTTTGTGTTATTATTGAAATTATTGTTATTGTTGTTGTCGTTGTTGTCATTGTGCATGTTACGAAAACATGGTTAATTGAATGCGTGTGACCGACGTCTCATTACGAATGGATACAAAGCATCTGAACTCCGCCGCCGTGGCGCCTTTACGCTTCCACCCAGCGTAGAAATTAACGTTAACTAACTAGCCGCCTTTTTTGGTTTCACTCTGGCCTCGACTGCGGTCTATTCAACATCTACTACGCCATTTGGTTTAAATATTCAACATCTACTACGCCATTTGGTTTAAAGTTTTGGTTTAAAGTTTGGTCTAAAGTCACAACACGCACAATGCCGGCAACAAAGAAGGCCCGCTCCAAACGTACCCGAGATTCCACTCCACCTCGGACTGCAACCACATCACCAAAGAAACAGAAAAAAGGGCGAGGAAGACCGAGGTCAGTTGTCATTTCTTCCATTACCGCACCTGTCAAACTTCGTTCAAGCCGTACCGTGGAACGGCGCGAAGAGAGCAATGGTAGTACTGATTCTGTCCCAGGGACACCGACAAGGGAAGATAAGGGGAATTCACAGGCTTCTCTTGCATTTGTTCTTGCGGGGATACAGAGGCAAATCTCCGACTTGTCAGAAGGGTTCGACGCGCGAATCGACGAGATAACAAAGAGGGTCGACAGCCGCCGGAGATCTAGATCTCCCACTCCACCACGCAGCGACAGAACAAAGAGAGTCAACAGGCGACAGAGGTCCAGATCGCCCACCCCAACACGCAATCACAGACACCTATCGCCTCGCGCTGCCGTGTCACCTCAAGGCACCCCGGACGGTGCAGGCAGACACAGGCCCCGCGACCGTACGTGTACAAGTTCACCATCACCTCGTCACACAGGCAGACATCACGACGGCCAAGAGGCCGACGACAGACGGAGAAGATCGGGAAGTGAGGTCGCATCCCATAGACCCGACCGGCATCATGATCGTGAACATAACGACAGGCGAAACCAGTCCAACCCCGGCCTTTCAGTTAATATGGACAACAGTGATGTGGCACGAAGCGACGCGGTCAATGAATTACTCGTCGCGGCCGGCTCGGCACTGGGAAAACGCAGAGGTACCAATATTTTAGCGCCTCACAGATATGTCATAAGGGGAAGTCGTAATGAGAGGATTGGGTTGGAGGAGGCATCGTGGCACGAGTATTTTGCGGCTTTGTACAGAATGTCAAAGGACAAGAAACTACCTTACGGCTGGTCGGACCAGATTGGTGAACATATGTACCAGCTCTCGGTCATGGCCGCCAACTGGGATTGGCATACGTGCCGACAATGGTCGGAGACTGTGTTTACAATGATTGCAGACGGACGCCTTCCAAAGGGCTGGAAAGATGCATACGCGATCAAGGATGTCCAGCGGGACGTCTGTGCGATCGGGAACAGGGTGGAAAAATCAAAGCAAAATTCACGCAGTGCCCGACGAAATGATGGGGCGACAACTGCGGCATCAGCCGCAGGTTCTGAGGGGAAGGCCAGCACCGACCACACACGCCCGTCATACGACAGAGAAGTCGACGGAAAGCCGTGCAACCAGTGGAACTGGGGTGAAGATTGCGGGTTCCCGACATCGCATGGCTTGCAGCCGGACAGGAAAGCCCACTTGTGTGCCTGGTGTGCCAACAAATACAAGCGCGCTAACGCACATCAAGAAAAGGTATGCTTCAATAAGAAAAGGTATTTAGATAGAGTAAATGGTCCAGCAAAAGAAAAGACGGATTTTTAGGTAGCGGTTGTACTGATCCCGCGCAGTTCAACTTGCAAGCACCAAGAAATAATGCAGGAATCGAAGTTACAGAAGCCTCCATCAACGTACAAGAAAAATGTGAACGGGGTAAATGTAACAGTACTAGCACCGTGCAAGGGAAGTGTGAATGGGGTAAAGTTGACAGTACTATCGCTGAAGGCAGTAACAGCATACAACAGTTAAGAAAGCGTAAAAGTGACATGGATACTCAAACAACACATAAGCGCCATGCATCTGCACCAATACTCGCAGAGCAAGAGACGAACATCGACTCATCCACATTCATCCGCTGCGAGGCAGCCAAAATCAACGACAACTTCATACAACCGCAGGCGGCGGCACATGACGTCACCGCTACACGCGAGGAGCGGGCAGAGGGTATGAAGGTCACGTCAATCACAGCGCACGCGGGGAGCCGAGATGACCCCGTTACCAAGGGCGACGGCGGCGAGGCCGGTGACCTAGATGGCCACATCGTGCGTCATTGTAGCAACACCGTAGACGGGCCAGACAGCGCGGCAGGCGCTGCCGGGGTCGTTGTAGGCGGTGCACACGTTCATACGGTGACCCAATGTGAAATATATAACAAGGCGAAACAGCTATTTCACGGAAGCCCACCGCGTTGTGATGATAGGCCTTTGGACAGACTCCTAGTAGAGGATCACGTCGATACGGATGGGATCGATCACATACTCGACATGATATCGGTCGACCAAACTCCTCACTATGACCCACCTCATACCCCAGCCACATACAGGCATACCCTAAATACCATCTGGCCGTTCACTGATGACAAACTTTGGGTAAATCACCGTGAGTACATGGCAACTTACACCCAGGTTCGTTTGTCAGCCATTCCAAACTACATTGGCCAGCGCATAGCAATACCCTCGGGGCTTAAAATCAGGGCTTGGAGGAAGTTGCTCAGGGATTACCATGATAAACAGCTCCCTGATTTCTTGGAATTTGGGTGGCCTGTGGACTATACCACTGACAACCCTCCAGTATCATCAAAGGCGAACCACCACACGGACACTGAAAGCGTAGCCCACATGCAGAGTTACATTGACACGGAGCTCGGGCATGGCGCAATGCTGGGTCCTTTCAAGGAGCTTCCCTTCACTCCCTGGACCCAGGTCAGCCCTCTCATGACTCAGGCAAAGCAGAGGTCCAATAAAAGGAGGATCATAGTTGACTTGAGTTTCCCCGGTGGAGCGAGTGTAAACGCAGGCATCAGGAAGGCTCAATACCAGGGACAGCCAGCAACATACACCCTCCCGGGCATCCTCGATTTGGCGGATGAGGTGACCAGACTGGGACAGGGAGCTTTCATATGGTGTGCAGACCTCGCCAGGGCGTATAGGCAACTCCGGGCCTGCCCACTTTCTGCCCCATTGCTGGGCATAACTTTAAACGGGAAAATCTACATTAACATTTCCCCTCCTTTTGGCTGTCGCACGTCCTCCATCGCATGTGCCCGCACAACAAATGCGGTCGTCTACTTAATGAGAAAGCACGCCCATCATGCTTTATGTTACTTAGATGACTTCGTGGGGGCGGCGGCGACGAAGGGAGAGGCTGAGAAGGCTTACTTGGATCTGTTCCGCTTGGCCAAGTACTTGGGTCTCGATCTCGCTCTGGACAAGTGCCACCCTCCCTCCACCGAGGTCGAGTGGCTGGGTTTCACAATTTCTACGAAGAATATGACCGTAAAAATCCAAGAAGAAAAACTACAACAAGTAATAAATGAATGTCAGGCATGGAAAGACAAAAAGTTTGCTTCCCGCCGAGACTTACAATGACTGGTGGGGAAACTACAGCACGTTGCAAAATGTATCCGACCGGCGAAAAGATTCATGTCCCGTATCCTGGCAGCACTCAGAGCGGCACCTTACAGGGGCAAACACGCGGTACCAGAGGACTTGAAGCTCGATGTCTCATGGTTCACGGAATACGCAGCACATTCCAATGGTATTGTCCTCCTACCCACGGAGGAGCGCGCAGTGTGGACCATTGAGTGCGACTCGTCACTAAAGGCCGGAGGCGCACACTCCCCCACATCTTTCTACGCGGAAGAATACTCACGGGCTCTCATCGCCGAGCAGCACTGCATCGCCAGGTTGGAAGCGATCAACCTGGTAGTCGCACTAAAAAATCTGGCGCCACCAGATCCGCACCGCTATACTATATACATAAACACTGACAACGCCACCTCACAGCAGGTCCTCAGCACAGGATCTGGGCGAGACCCCATAATATGTGCTTGCGCCCGGCAAATCTGGTTGTTTGCCGCAAGGTTTAGTACAGACGTGGTCATACGACACAAACCGGGTAGGGACCTGGTCCTGGCGGACGCACTCAGTCGTATGAGTTTCGATACTGCAGCTGCAGAACTCGCCACAAAAATTACATCTGAGCTCAACCTAACACCGATCACTGTCAGCCACGATGATGCCCTCACCCCAATCCTCTGAGTAACCTATGATTCGCACCTAATATCTTGCCTCTTTCATAGGTTACTCCCAACATCACCACAACCGACTCCTCACCATCATGGCGGCTGGATTGGCCCCGGGAACCTGGAAAAACAAGACGATCCAAGTGAACGAGTACCTTGGTTATATGAACAGGAGAAGGTATGACCCTATGAGGCCGTCACAATATGAAATCATGTCCTACTTACTCCATCTCCATGACACCAAGACGCCCGGCACGGTCCTAAATTACATCAGCGGGGCCCGCACGTGGGTACGGGTGATGGGCTATCCCACTCTGGCGTTTGACACATACATGGCGGGTCTGGTCAAACAGGGGATACATCGTGACTCATCACATGTCCCGGCACAGGCTCCCCCCCTGAGTCCGTCAGATGTGAAGAAGGTGGTTGCGTTTTATGGCGCAGCGGGGGACAATGGTCCGGTACTAACGGCAGCGCTCTTGTTGGGGTACTTCACCCTCTTGCGTCAAAGCAACCTTCTCGCCTCCCCAGCTGCTACTGACACGGGGCACGCGCTGCGTGCACAGGACATAACACCAACGCCCGCCGGCCTCAACATCCACGTTAGATCATCAAAGACACTCCTTAGGTCCGCCCCGCTGCGAAACATCACGGTGCCAGCCATTCCGGGCTCCACTTATTGCCCGGTCCGGGCTTGGAACAAATACGTGTCCAGGACACAGCCTTACCTCGGAGGCCCTGCGTTCATCACGACCGATGGCCTTCCCTTACGACCACGAGCCCTTCTCGACACACTTAGACTGGCATTGGCCACGCAGGGGCACCCGGCACCAGGTGCCATAACCTTGCATAGTCTTCGTCGAGGTGGGGCTCAGGCTTGTGCCTCCCTGGGCTCATCACTACAGGGCATCAAGGACTTGGGTCATTGGACCTCTGGGGCAGTACACGCCTATGTACCGAGACATTCGATTTCTTCGGCTCCCAGAACTCTAGCTGAAAACTTTGGTCAAGTTCTGTAAGCCTCGTAATCATGACATCAAAAATCAGACATGTAACAGTCAAAGAAAAATATGTAATAAATCCCAATATTAAAGTCTGTCGGTCTCGCGTTATTTCAATTGTGCATGTTACGAAAACATGGTTAATTGGATGCGTGTGACCGACGTCTCATTACGAATGGATACAAAGCATCTGAAACTTTACCAACGCCGCCGGGCGCCTATTTACGTACTTAACACCCACGTACGAAATAAACGTTACACTAACTAGCCGCCTCAATTGTATATCATCACTCAGGCCATGCGACTGCGACTAGTTCAACATCACTACTACGCCATTTGGTTTAAAGCCATCCCACCCACCCTATACTTATTACTCTCAGTGGGGTCAAGTTCTGTAAGCCTCGTAATCATGACATCAAAAATCAGACATGTAACAGTTAAAGAAAAATATGTAATAAATCCCAATATTAAAGTCTGTCGGTCTCGCGTTACTTCAATTATCGTCATTATCATCATTGTCATCATTATTATCATTATCATTATCATGATTACTGTTGTTGTTATTATTAAGCTTTTTTTGTACAGCACCTGCTCGTAAGGATACTATATTAAATTAGTATTAAATGTTTTATTGAACAGCATCTGCTAGTATGGAGTGCTATATTAAATTATTATTATTATGAATATAATAATTATTATTATTAATATAATAAGTATATAATTATTATTATTATTATTAATATAATACTAATTATTATTATGCATTTTATTGTACACCACCTGCTAGTAAGGGTGCTATTTTAAATTATTATTTTTATTATTAAGTGGTTTATTGTACATCACCTTCTAGTAAGGGTGCTCTATTAACTATGTATTGTTATTATTAATATTATCATTATTATTTTATTAGTAAAAAATAGATTAATTAGTATAAAAAAATAGAAAAAGAATTAGTTTTTTTAAATCACAAAATCTAATTTTGCCTGCATGCGTGGAGCTGGATGAATTTGACATTGCATGCAATGTGGGTATTTTAAGTGGCTCGTACTTGGTGTAGTTTTGCAATCGATTATAGCATGCAGTCTGCAAATCACGTGATCCACTGAAGCACAACCCACGCCTCTACATTAATGACAGACTTAAGGAACACACCCATGTACAGGGGGCATTGTTCCTGCAATTAATTACCTCTATACTATTAATGTTACTCACAAAGGTTATCGAGATATGTTTATTATTAATGTCAGCCATGCACATGACCTACATATTACATTAATGTCAGTCATACAGATGACCTGTATATATCCCATCAATAGCATCCATAGTTATTCATGGCTGCCATAATGACTCATATATTTAATTAATTACTACCATTGTGAGGACATGTATATCTCATGAATGGCTACCATAGTGATGATCTGTATACCATTAATGTCTACCATAATGATGTCCTATATATCATATTAATGGCAATCACAGTGATGACCTACATATCATTAATGACTACCATAATGATGTCTTATATATCCTGTTAATATCATCCATAGTGATGACCTATATATCCTATTAATGGCAGTCACAGTGATGACCTATATATCCTATTAATGGCAGCCTTAATGATTACCTATATATCCTGTTAATATACAGCCATAGTGATGACCTATATATCCTGTTAATACAGTCATATTGATGACCTATATATCCTGTTAATATCATCCATAGTGATGGCCTATATATCCTATTAATAGTAGCCATTGTGATGACCTATATATCCTATTAATGACAGCCATGCTGATGACCTATATAAGTCATTTAGGACAGGCATACTGATAACATATATGCCTCATTGATGGCAGACAATTTGTATGCCTATCTATCCCATTGATGGCAGCTATAAAGATAATCATATATATATATATATATATATATATATATATACACATATTCTTTATAGTGTGTATGCAGAAGCAGTTTACAGATACACCAGTGGAGGCAGAGATCTGGAAACAAACCCACTGTTTCTGCAAAACCTTATCGAGCTAATGCAGAACTAGACATGCAGATTTTTCAAAGTAGGTAAAATATGAAAGTTGTGTGGGTTAGAACAAAGCAAAGCAAAACAAAACAAAATCCCATATATAATGCAAAGCATGGCTAAAATTAGATGAAATTGACTGAATTTTACTCCATCCGACTTGGCTTCAGGCAGGGTATTGATTTCTGGTCCAGGGCGTGGCTATGGCGTCAACTGGGTATTTATTGGCACGCAACATTTAATTGTGGCTTTGAATTTTTAGATTATAATAGATCTCCCAAGAAATAGGTCACTCCGAGTTACCCCTAGTTGACTGCTTCGCTGCTTGTTCTCAGCTTGTAGGAACTATGTGGCAGTGTGGGTGGCAGCTGGTATGGACTGGGTGGCAGTGTGGGTGGCAGCTGGTAGGAACTGGGTGGCAGCTGGTAGGAACTGGGTGGCAGTGTGTGGGTGGAAGCTGGTAGGAACTGGGTGGCAATGTGGGTGGCAGCTGGTAGGAACTGGGTGGTACTGTGGGTGGCAGCTGGTAGGAACTGGGTGGCAGTGTGGGTAGCAGCTAGTATGGACTGGGTGGCAGCTGGTAGGAACTTGGTGGCAATGTGGGTGGCAGCTGGTAGGAACTGGGTGGCAGTGTGGGTAACTCAATGCCTAACAACACGCTTAGGCCTTTTATTTCTTTGAGGTTACATTCTTTGATTAGGCAAGGACAATTTCAATCGTTGGCAATTGGTCTTCCTCGTTCCACTGTTCCTTGTCCGTACATAAGCCTCACCACCACACAGTGGTGGCAGGGACTACGCTGATTGCCTTTGCTGCTTCACAGAAAATAGGTGGCCGCAGGCTAGCCAGAGGCAGTCCCTGTGTCTTGACTAGCAGCCACCCCCCAACCCCGCCGTGAGAGGTTACCCGTGTCCTAGCTGAACAGTGGACATGGCATTTGTGTTGTGTGGCCTGTGACAAGCGGAGAATAAAAGACCCGTAAGAGAACCGATTTGGAGTGTTCCCTCATTCTACTGCACGGCACTGAATACTAATAATATATTATCCCAGATGATAAAAGGTGCGTCTATTAATATTTTAACCTTTTTCCAAATTCAGCACTGTATTAGTGCGACCAGACTATATCCTCAGAAGGTGCCATTACAATGCACTTGCAAAATAAAAGTTCTACTTCTATGAATGCGAGAGGTGTCCTGCTGTAGGCTCTCAGGTAACTCTGCAAATGCACATGCATTCCGCATCCTGGTCACGGCACCAATGACTTGTTGCTGATCTGAATGCGGAACTACTGGCTACACCTACACTCAAACCTGGGGTTGTTCCATTCCGAGGCTGGTTTCTACACCACTAGCCCATGCAGGCAGCCCGATCCTACTACGGCTACTACTACCCTGCCAACCCTGTTGTGGTTTTGTGATCGACTTTACCACACTCTGAAATGGGCATACATGACTGTCTGCTGTAGCAATCTTCAATGCCCCTTGTAATTGCTGAACCCATGTCACTTGTAGGCAATTTTTCAAGATGCAAGCAGCAATTTCTCTAATTTAACTGTCCTTCCGATGACAGGACACTCGCGACATCAGAACAAAGTTGGTATGGATCCAAAGTTCACCTGTTGTAGGTTGGTTGGTTGTTGGAGTTTAACATCCTAGCAACATCTAAGGTCATATCAGGACGGGTACCGACTTGTGACAGTGTGCTTTGTTTGTTGTTGTTTTACGTCCTAGCAACATCTAAGGTCATATCAGGACCGGTACTGACTTGTGACAGTGCGCACTCATGGCGGCTTTATAGTGCTGCCCCACTGGGAGACCAGGCCGCCAGCACCATGACCTGATATCCCACTCAGTCATATTATCCTAACACTGAGCCAACCAGTCCTTGCCCTGTCCTAATAATGCTGAGCGCCTGGCAAGGAATCGACAAGTATCAATTGTTGAGGCATTGGCTTAACTCGACCAGGGTTCGAACCCACAACCCCACGATCTACCAACAAGGGAGACGGACGCTCATTCGGCCATCCCGTCTGGTCGTGACAGTGTGCACTCATGGCGACTTTATAGCGCTGCCCCACTGGGAAATCAGGCCACCAGCACCATGACCCGATATCCCATGCAGTCATTATCCTAACACTGAGCAAACCAGTCCTTGCCGTATCATATTAAGCCGAGCGCCAGGCTAGAAAGTGACAAACATAAATTCTGTACGACATTGGTTTGACTCGACAAGGAATCGAACTCCCGATTTCCCGCACGGAAGGCCTGCGCTGTACCGATTAGGCGACTGCATCCGGTCACCTGTTGAAGACAGGTAGAGGTCTCCTCACTGTACATTAGACACTTTCAGGTGTCGGCTTCCATTGTGTCACCTGGTCACGTGACTGATAACGAGACCCCCTACCCTGATGACATGCCACACTACACCAACCTGGTACCCGGACTGTGCTCTACCACCTGTACGGAGCCACCGTCCTATGCGAGCGCAGATCTTGTCTGCACTCCTAATGCGGATGCACATTTATTTAGTCTGGTTCTCGTGAACCAGCATGCTATTGCTAATGGATCTGGTGACTACCGCCATTTTGGACGACAGTCAATTCTGAATGAAGAACATGTTTAGAAATGCGCCCCTCGAGTAGTTATTATATATAGATATATGCATCCAAAGGTGTTTAAATACGCTCTTGAAGAAACTGTGTAGAATACTCTCTGAGGAAAGTGTTTTGATACATGCTCACAAAGATGGCATTTAAAATGCATTCCAGAAGAAAGTGTTTAGAAATACACTGCTGAAAATTGTTTATATAATTTTTTTTTTCCATTAATTAAGAAAGGAAAAGGGCGCCGGATCCATGACCTAATATCCCACTGAGTCACATTATCCTGACAATGAGCTAACGAGTCCTTGCCCTATCCTAATAATGCCGAGTACCAGGTTAGGCAGCGACAAGTGTCAATTTTATAAGTCATTAGTTTGACTCGGTCGAGATTCACACTACTGACCTTCTGCACGGGAAGCCTGCGCTCTACCCATTCGGCCACCACGTCCAATTGTGAGATTAAAATATATTAATTTGAGATGCAATGTAGAAGAAAAACCAGACCAAAGCGCTGTGCCGTCCTTGAAGTCGTCAGCTAACACTCAAGTTTTTTTTTTTTGTGGTTGGATATGATTATTTATTGGGCTTCAAACCAAGTGTCTTCATTATAACCATTCATTCTAATTAAACTCACAATTTCTTATCGTGTCACTCATCTCAGTCTACTTCCGGTTGGCGAGCAACCATTGTTACACGTCCACGCCCTGACACATTGGGGGTGATTTAAAGCTGCATAGTCCGATAAAAACATCACATTTTCAAAACCAAAACAATTACCTAGATTTGATTCTACGTAATCTAACGTGTTGTAACATAGAAGGGAATACTGAGGCAATTTAAGAGAACCTGTTACTGCAGATGCCTATGGTGTCAGACTCAGAGTTTTGGCATGCTTACCAAAACTGCAGAAGCCTATGGTGTCAGAATTTTGGCATGCTTACAAAAATTAATTTGGGAAGTTTGCACTTCAAATATCTCAAAGAGTTAACTATTTAATATAAAAGTTACTTCAAAATAATGTAAGGTACATTATAACGATCAACATAATATAGTTATCTTGAAAAATGTCAGAAACTCAAAACCATCGGACTATGCAGCTTTAAACAAACTACTTCACCTTGATTATAAGAAAAGTGACCAATCCGGTGTCTTTGCATTTCTACACTATTACACACATACACACACGTATATATATATATAGTTTCCTTGTTGTTTTAGGTCCTAGCGACATCTAAGGTACAATCAGGACGGATACTGTCTTATGACAGGGCACACTGATGGCGACTTTATTGTGCTGTCCTACTGGGAGACCAGGCCACCAGCACCATGACCCAATATCCCACCAGTCACATTATCCTGATACTGAGCTAACCAGTCCTTGTCCTATCCTATTAATACCGAGTGCCAGGAACTCCTGACCTTCCGCACTGGAAACCTGTGCTCTACTGATTCGCCTCTCTCTCTCTCTCTCTTTCTCTCTCTCTCTCTCTGGGAACGCCCGTAGTTAGGGTCGGGGCCGAAGGTGGCGCCACCAGTACCAGTATGTAGGATAGGAGGTGAGTAGATCGAGGATAATGGTTGGTAGATAATGAAATAGAACAATAACAATAATAATTCCCTTCCGCCCCTTTATACTCGTATAATGCTTATTTATTATATATATGTGATATGGGTACATTAGTTGTTTAAGCAGGGGAAATTTCAATCGTGGACGATTAGGCTTACTCATTCCACTGCTCCCTTGCCCTATCCTAATAATGTCGAGCACATGGCTAGGAAGCGACAATTATCAATTTTTAAGTCATTGGTTGGACCCAAACAGGGTTCGAACCCATGATCTACCAACACAGGAGACGGACACTCTAACCTAATCGGGCATCCCGTCTGGTTTTCATCGGCGTATGCAATTTGAAATTAAAACACACATATATAGTATATATTATATAGAAGATATGTGTATATATGGTGTTTATTTGGTTGTCTAACGACCCCCCCCCCCCCAGCACAAAAAGTAGACATCGGCTATGTGTAGGCCCATATGTGTGTATGTACATATATAAATATGTGTATATATATATATATATATATATATATATATATATATATTTATGTATATATGAAGGAAAATCACCATAACTTATTTCTAAAATAATACAAACACTGATTAGCTAATAAACAAAATAAAACTTACCTAAATTAATTTGTTTTAACTCAATCATATAATAACAATCACCTACTCACCGATTTACAGAGCTATGTCTAAAAGATATAAATAAACTATAATAAGCAATACTTCTAAGAAAGCAGCGTTATACTATATATACTATATATACTATGCCTGTCAGAGAAAGGAAACGATCGGCGATGTGTTAATAAAGTGTCGCCCGATACGTCTCAAAGGGAAGAAGACCGAGTGGATTGGCAGCGTCTCCCTGACCTAGATAGGCTCGGCGGACCAGAACGAGGTTATCGTACGGACACGTATTAAATCACGTGGTCGCCCTGTTTGCCGTTGTCGTTAAATCACTACCGAAGCGCCCCGACCGGCGAATGTAGACACTAGTGTGGGAGATGGGAGAGCGGGAGGGGAGGGGCTGTGTGTGTGTGAAGGTGGGTAGAGAGAAGGGGGGGGGGGAGGGTTATAACCATAACCGCAGTTTAGATGCAGTCTGTAACGTCCATTTATGTCAGGCTTATGATTGGAGTCTTACACCTCAGCAACATATGAGGTCATATCAGGACGGGTACCGACTTTGTGTGACAGTGCGCAGTGATAGTCTTCCATTGCAATACTGTGCTGGCGACACTATTATGCAATACTCCATTCAGTCGCATCTTCTTCTTTTTTCTTTCATTTTTCTCCTCCTTTTTTTGGTTTACTTTTTGTACATTAATTAAGCAGGAGAAGTTTCAATTGCAAACAATATGATCTTCCTCATTCCACTACTGCTTGCCCTATCATAATAATGCCAAACGCCAGGCTAGATAGTGATAAACTATAACTTCTCATCACATTAGTTTGACTCAGCCGGGGTTCGAACCTGGGGGGTTCGAATCCTATGACCTACCAAAACGGGCAACGGGCACCCAACTCATTCACCTATATTGTAAATTAATAGCACTGTCAATTTAACAAAGCACCTTTACCGGCATGAATGCTATACAATAAAATCATAACATGGCGTATTTAGAATTTGGTTTTAAGAAATCTGAAGGATGGAGAAATTTCAGTAAACCAGAAAGAAAAGGTATCTTAAAAAGGAGGGGGGATCTTGAGGACAGATTAAAATTGTTAAAGAACCAATCAGTCGTTGTTCTATGCCGCTAGTAGTAGTAGTACCCGCAGGTGAGGTGGCACCAACATCTGCTCATTTTCCAAGATGTTGGTGTTAGGGAAATACATGGACTGATATTGATAAAAAGGTGCACATTGCTACCGTAGTCCTGTCTTCAACGGACAACTCTGCATCCAGACCATTGCTGCCCTGACTAACAGACCAGGTCTCCTGTGATCAGAGTGACAATCAAGTGAGACACAAGCAAGTTGTTCATTGAACAAAATTGTCTGCACATAGCAGGGGGCCGCGGAACACAGTGGTCGGCGAAGAGAGGCACTACTGTATTATCGGTTCCTGGTTAAATGCCACGATTATATATACTACTAGTGCACCCAAGGGTATTTATTACCCTGAAGGCCCAACAGTGGCCAGCAGCAGTACATGTATATAAAAGCACTAAGCTTTGGCTTACAAGGACTTGCTATCCGGACCGCACTTCGTCCACACCTCTCTCTATCTCCTCTCCGCTGGCCTTGCTCCTTCTTGATATGTCTAAAAAGAGTTCCAGGAGGGGGAGGCCGCCAGCATTTCACTTTCTACTCTTACTCTGTCCGTGTCTTTGGCTCGTCGGCTCGTCACCATAGAGCAAATAGACACAGTCCTTTGACTCAACTCTCCTCATTTCTCTTTCCTAGACTCTACCCTTTTTTTTCCTCCCAGGTATACTCCTCACCCTGACCAGGGGAGTTGTGTGTTTAGGTGGGGCCCTTTACCTTTAAGTTTCTCTCGCTTAGTTCTCATTGCTGGAACCACTGCTGGACCCATCTTTACCCGCCCTTCCTCAAAACCCTTGCCGCTGTCTGCTGGATACAAGTGCTGTGCTACCGCCAGACTGGAGTGATTCTGGACTGCCCCAACGACTCATCGTTTAATCATTGTAAAGACATCCCCCAGCTTCTACAACCGTCCAACCAGAAGATTATTCTTCAACCAAAGATGGGGCCGATTTATCAGAGCCACTCTATAATGTTGCAGTTCTGCAACTGGTCACCACCGTAAGGTTACAAACAACCCAGAAGTCAAGGCTTACAAGTTTGGTTGGTTGTTGGAGTTTTACATCTTGACAACATCTAGGGTCATATCAGGACGGGTACTGACTTGTGACAGTGCACACTGATGGTGACTTTATAGTGCTGCCCCACTGGGAAATCAGGCCACAGGCACCATGACCCGATATCCCACTCAGTCACAATATCTTGACACTGAGATAACCTGTCCTTGGCATATCCTATTATATTAATGCAGAGCACCAGACTAGGAAGCGACCAGTATCAATTTTATATATTATTGGTTTGACTCGATCGGGAACCGAACTCCCGATTTACCGCACGCGAGTCTCGCGCTCTACCGATTCCGCCACCGCGCCCGGTGTGGAATGAGGAAGATCAAGTATTCATGGTAGAAATTTCCCCTGCTCAAAGCTGCATACTCCGATGAAACCATCAAATTTGTCAAACGAAAACAAGTATCTTGATTTGATTCTACTTATCTAACTTAGATACTGCTACACTTGTTAAACATTTGTCAATACATAGAAGGGAATACTGAGGCAATTTAATATTTAAAAAAACACGTATTACTGCAGATACCTATGATGTCAGAATTTTGGCAAGTTTACCTAAGCTAATTTTGCATGTTTGTACTTCAAATAATTAAAAAGTTAGCTATTTAAAATAGAAGTTACTTCAAACTAAAGTGAGGTAGATTTTAACGATCACCCTAATATGTTTATCTCAATAAATAACAGAAAGTCAACACCCATCGAACTATGCAACTTTAACCAACGAATGTAATGAAAATCCAATTGATTCCAGATCGAGAACAATATTATTCCATATTCGGAAATTCTTAATCCCCCGACTCCATTTCCCACCCACCTCGGTGACCTCTGACCTCTGACATGTGCGTCCCAATAGCTGGCGACCAATCAAAACCAGCCATATCTTCTTAGATGTAGCCCTCATAGCACATTGCCAATATCGACGCCCCCCCCCCCCTACACACACCCATAAATTAATCAATACACCGCCGGAATCTAGGAAAGGAACTTGTAGATCAACATAGCAGCCGTTCACAGACAAAGTCGTGAATATTGAGATTGTTACTTGTAGCAGTCTGAAGGGTTCAGGCGCAAAACCTAGATAAAGGATTCACCCGGTACTCGCAGTACACGGGTGAATACCAACCCTATATAAAAGCGGTCGAAGAAGCGGGTTTAAGAATTGAGAGCCTAATTTCACAATCAAAGAAGGGACAATTATTCTTTACATATGTCTTATTGATAGCCCGCTACCTTTGAGTTGAAAAATATAATATAATATCTAGTTTAATAAGATTTAAAAGTGAAATCGAAGGCGTTCTGCAGCTGCCATCTTGTCTTTTTGCATTCTCTCCCATTTCACCAACTCTGTTCTGATATAAGTAACCATTTGACACTGGTGCCAGGCATTCTACTTCTTGTTCCATACTAACGCTATTTTCGCCCGTATTTATATAAAGCTGGTCTTCACCCATGTACTACAAGTACCGGGTGAATCTTTTATCTACGCCAAACCCAACAAACGCCAAAATGAGACCATGACTGCCTCATTTGAGCTGAAGCTGCCATCATTCCGATAATCAAATCCATTTTTCACAGAAGTTGCCACATCCCCTATATAATACCCCACTCAATATGAAAGTATACACTTTACCTGGAACGCACAATGCACTCTATTTAATAGAAAACAACTCAAATGGATTTGTCGGTGTTTTCGCCTGAACCCTTCGCTTTTTTAATTACTAGTTTCTGGAATTGTAATTCCCTAATGACGGTTGCGGGTGACGGGATGAGAGGTTCTCTGTTCATAGGTGGCGCCATGGTGTCAAAATGCTCAACTAAGCTAGGTATAGTGTTATCAAACATACCTGATATAGCAGTGAGATACTGTGTGGAAGAGTGGTTTGTTTTTATTCACGTAATTACATTTTATTGTATCTATATTTCTTTGATTTTGCGGGTTGGGGATCTGATCCATTGAATGGTATTTATGGCGTAGGAAATCATTTTCTGTGTAAATAATCAAACAAGGCAGTACATATGCAATAGAAATTAATTATCTCAAAATAGCAGCATTCAGGGAGACAAGGAAGCCTGGGAGGGTGCAGGTAACAAAAAAGGCAACAAGAGGTAGTGATGGCCCCAGACTGATAAGAAACAGAGCCAAAAACAGATCATATGAGAGGAGTACCGAGTACATGAAGGCAAGGGAATGGAATACACTGGGAGTAGAAGAAAGAAGTGCAGGGACAATAGAAACATATAAAACATTAATCAAAAGAGAGCTAAATGCACTGCTAGACTAATGCCAACAACAAATAAAATGAATTAAAAAAGAAAAAGAAAGATAAATAAATAAATAGAAAATACACTGATAATTCAAGAAAAGTTTTACATACAAAAGGTCAACTTTAAACTTAAAATCAAACCTAATGACCACTAACACAGCAAGGTGAAGACATTCAGAGAAATTAGCTATTGGTAACCAAACAAATATCCGATTGTAGAACGAACAAACTCACAGAGATTTGGGGGATATGGGAGAATGCTTACAAACAGAGAAAGAATGCATGCAGTAGTTAGCTACACAACAACTGAAAGTAATAAAAAGAAGGGAAGTCACAAGACTCTTACTGTCTAGCGGGGAAAACAAGTCATTAGACTTAACCGTTATGGGCAGCATGAATACACCCATCACAACAACAACAAAAATACAACAACAAAACTACAATGATGTGGACAGCCTTTTTTTTCAACAAAAATTAATGTATTCGTTTATTTCAGTTGTGTACAATTGGTCTTCCTCCTCCTTGCTCGGAAGTTCGAATATCAGCCGAATCAAAGCAATGACTTATCCAATTGATACCTGTCGCTACCTAGCCTGGCATTCGGCATTAATAGGACAAGGCAAGGACAGGTTAGCTCAGTATCAGGATCATGTGACTGTGTGGGATATCGCGTCATAGGGCTAGCGGCCTGGTCTCCCAGTAGGCCAGCACTATTTGTTCCATAAAGTAGGACCTGCCACACAAAAGGCACAACCCCGATATGATTTGATTCTAGACACACAATATAACAAAATGTAGTAATTAATATCTGACTGGATGACCTGAGAGTTTGGGATGACTGTTTGAGGGAAAGAAGATTACACAGATATCCCGGTGCTTTACCATTGCTAGCTTTATACTATAGGCAGTGAGTAAAATCCCGGGTTCAATGTGTTGTTTTACTGGCAACCAATGACTTAAGAATTGTAACTTGTCGCTTCCTAGCCAGTTGATTGGCATTATTAGGATAGGGCAAGGACTGGTTGGCTCAGTGCCAGGATAATGTGACTGAGTCGGATATCAGGTCACGGTGCTGGCGGCCTGGCCTCCCACTGGGGCAGCACTATAAAGTCAGCATGAGTGTACTGTCACAAGTCGGTACCCGCCCTGATATCACCTTAGATGTTGCCTGGAAGTAAAACCCCAACAACCAACCAACAGTCTTTCTTCAGGAACCAACGTCTGGCTTTGAATTACCTTAATGCTGCCGCACACAGCACTTTTCTAATTACTACACACACACACATCCTACAACCAACTGACTGAGTCCAAAAACCCTATAACACTAAGACGGCTCACTGCCTATCTCTCCCATGGTAATGTAAATTTTGTAGTCCCATCTTGTGGTGGGTTTGATCAGCCCGGCTGCTGGCTGGTGTTTCACATGTAAACACATATGCCTACAAGGTGAGATGGTGAGTTTAAAATTTTTAAAAGAGAGATTTCCTGTCATTTGGATTTGGCCAATGTTGTGCCTACTGCCTGGGCCACACCTCCCTCTGCCCTTCCCTCTTTCACTCACCCCTACCCCCTCCCCCCTCCCGCCATCCGCTCCCTCCGACCCTCCTCCCGGCTTCACCACCCTTCCCCACTCTCCCCTTCCCTCACTCCCCTTCCATCCCCCTCCCCTCTCCCTTCCGTCCCACGCTCACTCGGCCTCACCTCCCTTCCCCTCCCCTTCCCCCTCCAATCCCCACCCTTCCCTCTCCCTATCTCCCTCCTCAGCCACCTTACCCAGTAGACTCCCAGTGCTCTCAAACCACACCTCCCTCCCCTCCCCCTTCCTCCTCCTCCCTCCCCCTTCATCCCTTCCTCTCCGCCTCCCCCACCCCCTTTTGGTGTGTATGGTGGGGTTGTAGGTGGGTGTGGTGGGTGTGTAGAGTGTGTGTGGTGGAGGTGTAGGTGATTTGTGGTGGAGTTTTAGGGGTCTTTTTAGCATCACTAAACCCCCACCACACACCTACACCCTCACCACAGCCCTAAACCTCTACCACACACACCTACACCTCAACCACACACACCTACACCCCCATGACACACACACCACACACTTACACCCCCAACACACCCACCCACCACAGACCTACACCACCAACACACACATACCTACACCCCCACCACATCCCTAAACCCCAACCACACACCTACCAAGCGACAGCAGCGTTTCTTCTGACACTCCAATGCTATCAAAATGATCAAACCCACCACCTGGTGCGTGGGCTGTTCTCTTGATTACACAGTACAGGCTGAGTGAGCCGTCTTAGTGTTATAGGGTCTTTGCTGAACCTCACCCACTACTACCGGAAATGGCACCACACACTAATCAGAATCATGTCACCGTTCCATTTAATTTAATTAAAGCTCACCCAGCCTCGCTTTACGCGCGAATTTTCGCGCGCTTAATCCCAATAATGCCTCCGGTGAATTGGATTGTCGTCTGGCAGCCGCCAATCTCGGCGATTCTCGGTGAATCTCGGCGAGTCTCGCACCTTCACAAGGGTTCGTGATATAGGGTCATACCCATCTGGGGTAAGCGGGCCCGGTGGCCGAATCGGCAGAGCGCGGGCCTCGCGTGCTTGAGATCGGGAGTTCGGTTCCCGGTCGAGTCAAACAGATGACTTATAAAATTGATACTTGTCACTTCCTAACCTGGTGCTCGACATTAATAGGATAGGGCAAGGCCTGATTAGCTCAGTGTCAGGATAATGTGACTGAGTGGGATTTCGGGTCATGGTGCCGGCGGCCTGATTTCCCAGTTGGGCAGCACTATAAAGTCACTATGAGTGCACTGTCACAAGTTGGTACCCGTCTTGATATGACCTTAGATGTTGCCAGGACGTAAAACTCCAACAACCAACCGACCAACCCATCTGGGGTAGTGGGTGGGTGGGGAGGGAGAGGGGAGTATTGCTAAAGGCGGGTCGACACGACCAAAAACACTCAGCATATCGTAATCGAATGTAGCTAGCCAGACGGAATGACCTAGTGGTTAGAGTGTCGGCCTCTGGCGCGGAAAGCCGGCAGTATGTACAATCCCCAGCGCAGTCCAAGGATGGGGTTTTTGTTGTTATTTAATTGTGTTTAATTCTTTTTAATTCTTGGTTTGGATGCTGGGGTATTTATCACGACCTCGTCCGACTTTGTTCGTTTGTTTATTGTTCCTTATATGGGCATTACGGGATAAACAGTTTTGCAATAACAACATGCTCATATGTTAATTCAGTTCACATTGGGACCAGGCTGTAGAGCTTGCCACAAAGGTAATTTCAAACGAAATAACACAATTAAAGATGAAACAGGCCTATTAGAACGACCCATGAAATATTTAGATCGCCTCCGTGAGTTTCACAGTTGGTTCTTGGAGATTTACGTCCTGGCAACATCTAAGGTCATATCAGGACGGGTACCGACTTGTGCCAGTGTACACTCATGGGGACTTTATAGTGCTACCCCAATATGAGACCAGACCGCCAGCATCATGACCCGATATCCCACTCAGTCACATTATCCTGACACTGAGCCAACTAGTCCTTGCCCTATCCGAATAATGCCAAGCACCTGGCTAGGAAGCGACAAGTATACAGTTGTAAGTCATTGGTTTGACTCGACTAGGGTTCGAACACATGGGTTCGAATCCATCGATCTACAAAAACGGGAGACGGACGCCCAACTCATTCGGCCATCCTGTCTGGCCCCAGTTGATAGTAGCAGTTGATAGTAGTTAAATGTGTAAAGACGTTGATTTAGCCGCTGCATTATTAATAGCAAATGAAAAGGAATACAACGCTGCAGATGCCCTTTTTTTGTTTGTGTGTTTTGACTGATGTGGCCGGCGCCAGAGAAGGTGTGCAATGAAGCGTCCCATGTGCTGACTACGAAACAGCGCTGTATCCTATTTCATACACACAATTTTAATTTACTAAATTAAAATTGAGTAGAGCGTCGGCCTCTCTCTCCTGTTGATAGGTCATGGGAACCCCTGGGTTCGAACCCTGGTTGAGTAAGCCAATGGCTTAAAAATGTATGCTTTCTGTTACCTAGACTGGCATTTGGCCTTACTAGGATAGGGCAATGAGCAGTGCAATGAGGAAGACCAATTGTCCGTGATTGGCATTTCCCCTGCATAATTAACTAAAAAGAGAGACTATGAACTAGCAAATTAGTGCGATTAGTAGAAGAAACAGATTTTCTGGCCAGATATATAGATATAAAATTATTGTTAGAAAATGGAGGAGAGACAGATTAAGGGGGAAAGGGATGGGGGCATTATCAACATTCTTTATGATGATTGAAATTGCGCAGTTTTGTTGTCGCTGTGATGCGCCCCTCCTCTGCCCCGCTGAAGTAACACCCTCTACGTCATTAATGCCAGTCCATTCCCTCGTATTGGCGTCGGTGACGTAGGGCGGCCTAGCTTCGCGGAGAGGCCATTAGTTTGCTTGGCGGCCCCTAGGGGGGGGTTCCCTGGTAATTAACGTCACTGCGCATGTCCAGGGCCCGTTAACTTGGAACGGGGGCCAAACCCGTACGAGGGTTGGGCAGCGGAAGCCTAGTCTCGTCTTCCTTTCGCGCCATTGGACCTTGATCAGTTTATGCGATGTCGTCTGCTCCGACCGAATGTCGTCTGCCAATGCGTGTATTCCGAGTTGTTCTCAGCCAGTCTCCGAGGCACCTATAACCACCTGCTTCCTGATGACAAAACTTGGTAGGGTTCTTGACATACATTTGTTTCTAATGGAGATTGCAGTGAAATTGTCCCGGCAAGCAAATATTTTACATCAGATAAAATACCACTTCCTGTATATATAGTGTTCACCATTTCCCCAACCCTCTGACAGTTGCCGGTACCCCAGCTACAGAATGGTGTCTTTGGTGATCCACATGCGTCTTAATTAGTAACCATAGCAAGTTGACTTCTGCGGTGTTTGTAACCTTACAACGGTTACCGGCTGCCGAACTGCAGCAATATAGAGAGGCACCGATAAATCAGCCCAATCTTTGGTTGAAGATTAATCTTCTGGTGGGATGGTTGTAGAAGCTTGGGGATGTCTTTACAACAATTAAACGATGAGTCGTTGGGGCGGCCCCGAATCACTCCAGTCCGGCGGTAGCACAGCACTTGTATCCAGCAGACAGCAGCAAGGGTCTACGAGGAAGGGATGGTAAAGGTGGGTCCAGCAACAAGAACAAAGCGAAAGAAACGATAAGGTAAAGGGCCCCACCCAAGCAAACAACTCCCTTGATCAGGCAGAGAAGTAAGCCTGGGAGAAAAAAAAAGGGTAGAGTATAGGAAAGAGAAATGAGGAGAGTTGAGTCAAAAGACCGTGTCTATTTGCTCTATGGTGACCAGCCGGCAAGCCAAAGACACGGACAGAGTAAGAGTAGAAAGTGAAATGCTGGCGGGCTCCCTTCCTGGAACTCTTTTCAGACAATATCGAGGAGGAGCATGGCCAGCAGAGAGGAGATAGAGAGAGGTGTGAACGAAGTGCGGTCCAGATAGCAAGTGAACCATAGCAACATACCCACCCACACATATTATACCCCGTGTGCAGGCAGCAGGGCCTACTCGAACACGACTAGTTCACCATACACACACACTGTCCATTCAGTGTGTGCCCGGCAGTTTTCTGGATTGATGCAGTGTGCTATCAGTATCACCCCACTCTAGCAGGGCCAGGAGCCCAATTAATGGCCTGCTGGACTCCACAGGGATGCCAACCCTTGCGACTTTGCCGTAATGTGTACACTATTTTATGTCCCGTCATCACCTTACGCCACTCTTCCTGTTTTTCATTTTCCAATGTTGGCTACCCCTGCAATACCATTAGTATAGTAATATTATATAAATCTGATGGATTATTTGTAAAAAGATTTCTGGGGGAGTACTCCCAGACCCCCCATTATAACATCCCTTAAGATCAGCTGGTTTTTCATTTTCCAATGTTGGCAACCCTGATTCTGGTATCGGTATCTCGAAAGACTAGTATTGGTGGGACCGTCTAATTGTTGAACGGGGTTTTTCAATGAATGTCATCTGCTGTCGAGTTATAAGAGCAGTTTAGTCTGTGTGAGTGATGTAGTGTGCATTTCTCACCTTAGTGACCGGTAGGGGGACAATTATGTTAGCGGAGCACGCGGCAACCAGCACGTTGGGATGATGGCGACCGGGTGACTTCTTGAACCCTGTTCACACATACACGTTAAACCGGTTTAACAAAACTGGTTTAACTAATCCGGTTTGAAACGAATGTGTGAACGCGGCGCTAAATTGGTTTAGCCATAAGTCGACTCAACTAGTTTGCAGGGCCAGTTTGTGAGGTAGATTAATTAAACCAGTTTAACTAAAACGGTTTAACTTTGTACTTGTGAACATGTCTTTGGACCAGCACAAGAGACAGATTCATATAAATCGCCTTGCCTAGTTTGCCTCACATTTGCCATGTGAACGCAATGCTGAGGCGGATTAGGGCTGATTCGATTCATATGATTCACTTTATATAAACCACCTCGTGAGGTAGTTTATATGAAGCAAACTAGCTTAGCGCTGGTAAGTCTGGACTTGCTCATGCGCAGATATCCACTTCCGCCTTAAACCGATTCAAAGCACTGCCCGTGTGAACGTGAAACTAAATCGATTCATATGATTCGCCTTGTCTAAATTGCTTTATATTTTGCCCGTGTGAACACGGCTATTGATGCCAGATCTCTGAGATTTCGTTGATCTCCACGATTTTTTGGGCTTCTGTTGTTTTTTGTTTGTTTTTGTTATCGGCCTCTTGCGGGATTGCGGGATGGAAGGAGGCAGAGGGGGCTGGGCGGCCGGTAAGTTTCTTTGTTGGGGTTTTACCGAACGGACGGGGCTGCCCTCTATGGAAGATCTTCTGATCAAAAAGAATCTCCGGTGGACCTCATGAGGATGTCATCAGACAGGCTACCAAAGCAGATCCTCTATTTTCAACCTTCTTCTGGTTACAGAAAGAGAGGGCGCCCTCGCCTCCGGTTCAAGGATACCATCAAGAGAAACCTGAAGCTGAGAGACATTAAGACCGACTCATGGACATCACTCTCACAGCAGAGAGATAAATGGAGAGCGGCAGTCAAGTAATGAAAGCAGTCTTTGTCGCATCGCGACCGATAGCATGATGATGATGATGACCTTCTGGATATGTCTAAAGGAAATATCAGGATGGATACCGACTTACAGCAGTGTGCACTCATAGCGACTTTATAGTGCAGCCCAACTAGGAGACCAGGCCACCGGCACCATGCCCCCCTTTCCCCACTATGTTCGCTATATAGGATCAAATCTATGTAAATATTTCAGTATTGAACATTTTTGAACATTTAGAAAAGTTGATGCTTTCATCGGATTATACTATACAGCTTTAACAGAAGATGGCATTTAACCAGAGAAGACGACACCTGTGGGTCAGGTCGTTTTAGTGCGGTGCTTGACGGGTAGAGGGCGCGTGGGGCGTTGGGGCGGGGGAGGGGTGGTGGCCAGCTCCCAAGGTGAGACCAACGCTACATTTGTACCGGGTGCTACTGCCCAGTAATTACGTCTGGCGGTGCGCCAGCCCGACTCCGAAAAGCGCGCCAAACTGCACCGGAACTCCGGCCCCGACGGCCTGCCCATCGACCGGAAGCGGCACAAAGTCGTCTGCCCTTTTCAATTATTCATTAGTTTTGCCGCTTTAAACTTCAAAGTCGCCGCTGAGAGTTGACTGGGCGTTGGTTGAATGTGAAGTGTGTGTGTGTTTATGTGGTGTGTGTGTGTGTGTGTTCGAAGAGAATTCGAAGCCTTCGGGATGATTTGGTTGGCTGGTTGTTGGAGTTTTACGTCCTGGCAACATTTTGGGTCATATCAGGATGGGTACCGACTTGTGACCATGGGCACTCATGGCGACTTTATAGTGCTGCCCCACTGGGAGACCACGATGCCAGCACCATGACCTGTTATCCCACTTGGTCACATTATCCTGACACTGAGCCAACCAGTCCTTGCCCTATCCTATAATGCCGAGTGCCCAGCTAGGAAGCGACAAGTATACATTTTTAAGTCATTGGGTTTGACTCAACCCGTGGGTTCGAATCAGATGTTCTACCAGAGCCGGAGATGGACGCTCAACTCATTCGGCCATCCTGTCTGATACCTGCGGAATGAAGGAGACCCGGTATGGTTTCCGTCGAAGAGTTAAAGAGAGGATGCAAAGCGGGCAGTGGGCGGCGTTCCGCTGGACCCCGTTGCGTGACATTGTACAACCCGTAGGTCCTAATTGTAAGTACGGTTAAGGTGGCCCGGGACCCTGCATTATTAATGCCACTCCTTTTCACGCACTGCGCATGCGTCAATAACCAACACGCGCCGGGAGTGGACGAACTTCCTCGTCCAATCAGAATCACTCACCCATGAATAATATCTACCAACAAATATCCCTTTCTTCCCACAAATATCCCCTTCTTTTTTCTTTCTTAAGAAAATACACAAAAAATCTATTTTGTTGCGGTTTGGGATTAGTAATGATTTTGTATAAACAGCAATATACATTTATTTGATAGTTCGATTATGTAAGGTATAGTTTTTTATGAGTTTGTTGTGTATATTGTTGTTGTGTCTATTTCCACGTCATTGAGAGTGTACTAATAGACCAGGAGCCCATGGGGTTCAGCCTAGCTGGAAAGTTAACCAATTTTCAATTGTATAGCAATAGTCTGGGCGCATTCCTGTGTAAGAAAATGTAAGTCTGCCGGGCATGCACTTGTGGGTATGGTCAGGAGGGTCACAAGAACGAGACCCCAAAGGTTGAGCTAGATCAGCTTGTGAGTTAACCTGATGAAACCCATTGGAAATGTCCGGTGTAGTAAGTTCAAAACACTACCCCACAAAAACACTATGGTAGTGTTTTCAACTTAGTTTAAGGTAGGTTCAAAACACTACTGGTGCCATGCTCAAAACACTATCCTTAAGTTCAAAACACTACCTTTAAGTTCAAAGCAATACTCTAAAAAGATGGGGTTGTTGTCGTTGGTTCCTGTTTTACATCCTAGCAACATCTAAGGTCATATCAGGATGGGTACCGACTTATGACAGTGCACACTCATGGTGACTTTATAATGCTGTCCCAATGGGAAATCAGGCTGCTGGCATCCTTGACCCGATAACCCACTCTGTTGCACTATCCTGACACTGAGCTAACCAGTCCTTGCCCTATCCTAATAATGGCGAATGTCAGGCTAGGAAGCAACAAGTATCAATTTTAAAGTCATTCGTTTGACTCAAATGGGAACCGAACTCCCGACCTTCCGCCCTACCAATTAGGTCACCATGCCCGGTGAGGCAGTAGGCAGTAGGGTGGGACTGTATGCAGTAAGGTGGAGAAGAATTGCGTAAGAATGTAGTATGGTGGGGTCTATGCAGTAGGGTGGGGCTGTATGCAGTAAGGTGGGGAATGTATGAAGGAGGGTGGGGCAGAATGTAGTAGAATGGGGCAGTATGTAGTAAGGTGGGGAAGAATGTAGTAAGGTGCAGAAGAATGCAGTAAGGTGCGGAAGTATGCAGTAGGGTGGGCGATATGCAGTAGGGTGGGGCAGTCTGTAGTAAGGTGGGCAGTATGCAGTAGGGTGGGTCTGCATGAAGGAGGGTGGGGCAGAATGTAGTAGTGGGGAAGTATGCAGTAAGGTGGGGAAGTATGCAGTAAGGTGGGGAAGTATGCAGTAAGGTGGGGAAGTATGCATTAGGGTGGGTGGTATGCAGTTGGGTGGGGCAGTATGTAGTCGGGTGGGGGCAGTATGCAGTAAGGTAGGGCAGTGTGCAATAAGGTGTGTCAGCATGCAGTAGGCTGGGGCAGAATGCAGTAGAGTGGGGCAGTATGCGGTAAGGGGGTTCATGATGCAGTAATGTGGGACAGAATGCAGTAAGTTACATTTTGCTGCACTACAGCCCCCACTCATGACAGTGTTTTGAACTTAGATCGTGTTTCGACCATACGTAAGGGTAGTGTTTTGAACTTATTCGTAGTGTTTTGAACTTAAGTTCAAAACACTACCATAGTGTTATGAACTTAGGTTCAAAACACTAGCGTAGTGTTATGAACTTAGGTTCAAAACACTACCATAGTGTTATGAACTTAGGTTCAAAACACTACCGTAGTGTTATGAACTTAGGTTCAAAACACTACCATAGTGTTTTGTAAGAGGTAGTGTTTTGAACGTCCTACACCGGCATAGTCCCAAGTATCATGAATGCCCATTGCCAGACATGTTCAGCGGTGGGGTGTGCCCACCAGACGTATATAACTGGTACCAAAGAAATGAGGCTAGGTCAGTTCGTGATCGGTGAATGGTTTATCAGATGGCTTCATGTAATGTGAGCATGATGTGGGGTTAGAGTGGCTGTGTGTGTGGGTGAGTGTTTGTGTGTGGTGGTGTGTGTGGGTGTTGGGGCAGGGTGCAGAAAGTGTAGCACGCGAGGTCTGCTTAGATGGGGAATATGTGGTGTACATTCGTGCTGAATGCTGATCCATAATCAGCACCCCACCCCACCCCACCCCCACATGACACCACGTGGTCAGTCCTCTTCTCCCTCTCACTCAGTCAGTACCGTCTTATCGCATGACCACACTTGGCAGTTGCACAAGCGACCCACAAATTGACACGCACCGAATTAAATTTGAAATTTAAAAAAATTAAGGTTCATGTTATAAAATAGCAGTAGCGTTAATGTGCAATCGGGGTCTCCTTGTATGTCAAGTGAATGTCGGATCTGTGCGATAACATCCATTAGTAATGGAGGTGAGGAGGGTTGTAGAGTTAGCGGCCCAGTACATTGCTTTGCCCTGGAACCTCAAATATTCTTAAGGCGGCTCTGCCCTCAGTACCACGTCCTGTAGGCCTACTCTTCCTCATTAAATAGTCAGCCTGCCCCCGCGCTCTCGCTGCAGTACCATGTGACCAGTCCCAATCCCCCCTCCCCCGGCAGTACCACATGGTCAGCCCCTGCGCTCTCCCTGCAGTACCACGTGACCAGTCCCAATCCCCCCAACAGTACCACATGACCAGTCCCAATCTCCCCCTCCCCAAAAGTACCACATGACCTGTCCCAATCCCCCCGGAAGTACCACATGACCAGTCCCAATCTCCCCCTCCCTGACAGTACCACAAGACCAGTCCCAATCTCCCCCCTCCCCGACAGTACCACATGAACAGTCCCAATCTCCCCCTCCCCCAACAGTACCACATGACCAGTCCCAATCTCCCCTCCCCGACAGTACCACATGACCAGTCCAATCTCCCCCTCCCGACGGTACCACATGACCAGGCCCAACTCTCCCCTCCACAGTACCACATGAACAGTCCCAATCTTCCCCTCCCCGAAGTACCACATGACCAGTCCCAATCTCCCCCTCCCCGACAGTACCACATGAACAGTCCCAATCTCCCCTCCGAAAGTACCACATGACCAGTCCCAATCTCCCCCTCCCCGAACAGTTACCACATGACCAGTCCTAATCTCCCCTCTCCCGACAGTACCACATGACCAGTCCCAATCTCCCCCTCCCCGGACAGTACCACATGACCAGTCCCAATCTCCCCTTCCCCCCAACAGTACCACATGACCAGTTTCCAATCCCCCCCTCCCCGACAGTACCACATGACAGTCCTCCCCCCCCCCCCGACAGCTCCCTTACACCACATGGTCAGTCCCCCCCCCCCCTCTCCGCCCTGTCTATGCTACCTCTAGTCATTTTCCCTTGGCCACCCCCCACCTCGCCCTGCCCTGTCTATACCACATGGTCAGTCCCCCGTCCCTCGCCCGTCCCCTCCATGTCTACATATGTATGTGTGAGAGAGAGAGTGTACACATATCCTGAGGCACTACAGGTCCGTGTTAGGCATGTCTCCCGGGAGACCGGTCTCGTCACTCCACCCCCCCCCCCCCGCCCCCACACACACAAACACACATACATGGCTGGTGAAGCAATCACTACCTGCACTGTTGATGATTACAGGAATGCCGGCCAGTGGGAAGTGACCAACCAGCCCGCTGCCGCCCCATTCCGCTGGGTGCCACCAGGTGCCACCCATATGTCGCTGGGTGCCACCAGGCGCGCTCCATGCCGCTGGGTGCCACCAGATGCCAGGTGACGCTGGGTGCCGCCCGGCGTGAATTCTGCTGATTCATGCCAGCTGACTGCGGGGTTCAGATCGGAAAGTTTCCAGCCACCATCTGCGACTTCCCCGGGGTGACACTCTCCTCTTGGAGAGCATCTGTCAGAGTACAGGTCCGGTCTCGGCGGCCTATACCGGATCTCTTTAAGTATTTGTTGACTGCGAGGTCAATTTAGCGATATAGCGAATATAGCGAATGGTAGACAGGAAGTGTGAACACTTATTTGTCTCTCATTTTTGTCGTCATTTTTTTTTTTTTTTTTTTTTGTACATTAGTTGTCCCAAGCAGGGGAAATCCCAGTCACAGACCACTGGTCTTCCCCACTCCACTGCTTTTGCGGAGAGGGTGAGAAAGCCCGAGCCTACACTTTACCGACCCAAGGGATTTTTAACCTCCTGTGGTTGGGGGGTGGTCACACCACATAGACATGGTATGAGAGCAACCGGCCTTTGATGACGCTGTAAGTTATACACAGTGGTAGAAATCCAAATTGGCAGGCATGGGGAATCGAACCGCCAACCCTCAGATTAGGAGTCTGACCTAGAAAAAAGTCAGACACTCTAACCACTCTGCCACAGAGAACGCCAATAGTAGAGCCTGTTACTGCTGAAGCCTATGATATCAGAGTTTTGACATGCATGCCAAAATTAATTTGGCATGTTTGCACTTCAAACATCTCTAAAGGCCCGACATAATGAGTATGTGGATAGTGCGCATGCAGTGTACGATTTATGTATAAGGAAACTGGCCGAGAAGAAGGGATTTGAGGCATTCTCAAGTGAGCATACGGGCAACAGTGTGTTGCACTACGGGCATGAGGGTGTAATATACAAGTACAGTGCGTATAGAGAAGGACGATGTAAATGACGTCACGAGTTGGAAGATAGAATAAACACTCAGACACTGGATGTCGAAGCGTTGACTTGTCTTTCATACACTACTTGGTGTCAGATGTACATCTGAACGATACGCGCCCAGAACTTCGCAATGGCGCTGTCAGCTCTGAAGCCGCCTTTACCCCTGAGCCTAGAGGGAAATTTGGCGATGAACTGGCGTGCTTGGTATCGTGCATACCAGATTTACAGTGTCGCATCGGGAGCTGCGAGTAAAACTGAGCGGATTCAGTGCTGCATATTTCTACATGTAGCGGGCCAGGAGGCGCAGAAGCTACATATGACGTTTAAGATGACTGACGCACAAGTGGACAAGATCGAGCCGCTGGTGAAATGTTTCGAGGATTATTGCATTGGGAAGACCAACATTACGGTGGTCCGTTATGATTTCAACTCGTTAAACCAAACGACAGAGTCAATGGATACATACATACGAGAATTAAAACACCGTATTTCATATTGCGACTACTCTGAGATGGAAGACGCGTTGCTATGTGACCGTTTGGTGTGCGGTGTAAAAGAGACAAGGCTATGCGATAAGTTGTTGCAAACACCGAATCTGACATTGGACAGATGTTTGGAGATGTGTCGATTAAGTGAGAACTCACATACACAACTGCACTCGGGGGAAACTAAAAATACGGAAGAACAAGTGGACACCGTAACCAGACAGCGAGGAAACTACACTTCACAAGCAAGGCAGACGTCATATTAGACAGAAGAAGTCTTCGAGTTCTTCATCCCCCCCCCCCGCCCCCACACACACAAACACACATACATGGCTGGTGAAGCAATCACTACCTGCACTGTTGATGATTACAGGAATGCCGGCCAGTGGGAAGTGACCAACCAGCCCGCTGCCGCCCCATTCCGCTGGGTGCCACCAGGTGCCACCCATATGTCGCTGGGTGCCACCAGGCGCGCTCCATGCCGCTGGGTGCTATTAGGTGCCGTTGGGTGCCACCAGATGCCGCCCCACGCTGCCAGGTGACGCTGGGTGCCGCCCGGCGTGAATTCTGCTGATTCATGCCAGCTGACTGCGGGGTTCAGATCGGAAAGTTTCCAGCCACCATCTGCCACTTCCCCGGGGTGTTGCGCATCGTGATCAGCGAGAGAAAGCACGGCACGAGAGGAGGTAAGCCGAATATGGTGTGCTACACCTGGAATAGTGAGCAGGGGTGTGGCAGGAAGGAGGAGGAGTGTCGTTATGACCATAAGTGCTCTAAATGTGGAGGTAAGGGACACAGACGAGTAATGTGCAAGGACTGACCGAGTAGCAGAACAGTATCTGGGAGTGCGGGAGCGGAGTGCTCGAACGCACCACATGAGCGGACAGGCTGCGAGAGTAATCAACAGGTAGAATAATAGATAAAAGATTCACCCGGTACTTGTAGTACACGCGTGAACGACAACGTAGTGTAAAGACGGGCAAAAATAGCTTTAGTATGAAACAGGAAGTAGAATGCCTGGCACCTGTGTCAAATGGTTACTTATATCAACACACAGTTGGTGAAATGGGAGAGAATGCAAAAAGACAAGATGGCGGCCAGAGAACGCCATCGATTTCACTTTTAAATTGCATTAAAGTATATGTTTTATTATATTTTCCAACTCAAAAGTAGCAGGTAAATATGAAGACGTACATAAAGAATATATTGTGCTTCTTAAATTAAGAATTTACCAGCTCAGTTACTTAACCCAGCATATCAAAATTCTTCACCAGCTTTTCTAATGGGTTGGTTTTCACCCCTGTACAGGGTGAATCTTTTATCTAGTAGAATAGCTGATTATCAAGTGTGACCACAGCATGACCCAGTCAAAGGGGGCTGGGGAGTCACGAGACTGTTTAATTATCAGGTGTTTATATATTTATGTATTTATAAATTTATGTATGTGTATTCATATATATTTTCATATATATTTTCACATATATTCATATATATTCATATATATATTCATATATGTATATTCATATATATTCATATATATATTCATATATATATATATATATTCACGTTAAACCCATGTAACTGGATTTTTAGGATTTTTGTTTAATGCATTCAATTTTAGTTCTCCCGGAGACAACTATTTCGTTCGAAATGGTCGCTGAGTTGTTAGTAAGACGTGGCCCCGGCTAGTCGCTGGGCGTCCCACCCCAATCGGCTTTGATCTCGGCAACCGGGGCTCGCATAAAGTGGGTGTGGGCTGTCTGGGTGTGGTTTGGGTGGGTGTGGGTGTGGGTGCTGGTTGTGTGGGTGTGGGTTGTGTGGGCGTGCGTTGTGGGTGTTGGTCGTGTGGGTGTGGGCTTTCTGGGTGTGGGTTGTTTGTGTGCTGATTATGTGGGGGTGGGCTATGTGGATGCTGTTTGTGTGGGTGTGGGTTGTGTTGGTTGTGTGGGTGTGGGTTCTGTTGGTGTGGGTTGAGTGGGTGTTGGTGTGGATTATGTGGGTGTGGATTATGTGGGTGTGGGTTATGTGGGTGTGGGTTGTGTGGGTGTGGGTTATGTGGGTGTGGGTGTGGGTGTGGATTATGTCAGGTTGGGTTGTGTGGGTGTGGGTTGTGTGGATGTGGGTTGTGTCGGTGTGGGTTGTGTCGGTGTGAGTTGTGTGGAGTGTGTCGGTGTGGTTTTTGTCGGTGTGAGTTGTGTGGGTCTGAGTGTAGTGGTCTGCACTGACCTCTCAGGCAAGGAGCGCATAGACAGGTAGGCGTGGGTAGTGTGTTGATATCAGGGAGCCTAGGTGGTGTAATGGTTAGCACACTGGCCCGGAATGCAAAGAGATGTGGGTTCGAGTCCCGCTCTAGGCACAATATTTCCCATTTTCATCACCCCCACGACACTGGTTGCCGTGACCAGGATCCTGTACAAGCTACATGCTGTATAGTTGTTGAACCTACCCTGTGTATGTAAGTGCATTGCATTGCCTGTATGTATGTAATTGTAAGCATTAAAAGACTTACAATTCCAGGGGGACGAGTGTAGTGGTCTGCACTGACCTCTCAGGCAAGGAGCCACATAGACAGGTAGGCGTGGGTAGTGTGGTGATATCAGGGAGCCTAGGTGGTGTAATGGTTAGCACACTGGCCCGGAATGCAAAGAGATGTGGGTTCGAGTCCCGCTCTAGGCACAATATTTCCCATTTTCATCACCCCCACGACATGAGTTATGTGTGTGGGTTGTGTGGGAGTTGGTTGTGTGTGGGGTGTGGGTTGTGTGGTATTGGCCATTTGGGTGTGGGTTGTGTGTATGTGGGAGGATGGGGAGGGGGGGTATTATCAAGGCATCGACAATTGCTTTCAACAAAATTAATTTTTCATAAGTCCTGCACCAGCGCCATCTCGCGCTGTTTCATCGCAACCGTGTTCCGAAATCCGTTAGCCTGCGTTATATGGGATCTGGGTTAAAGTTGCATAAATATAAATTTACATGAATATAAATATTGCTTTTTGGGGGTATGGGGGGTTATTTGGTACATCAGTTGATTAAGAAGGAGACATTTCAATCGCGGATAATTGGTCTTCCTCATTCCACACTGCTCTTATGCCCTATCCTAGTACTGCCAAGTACCAGGCTCAGTAGCGACAAGTATCCTTGTATGCAGAAATAAATGTTTATTTACTGACTGCACAAGTACCTAGGTGACTATCTTAGTATCTAGGATCAGATCTAAATAAGTTGGTTGGTTGTTGGAGTTTTACATCCTGCCAACATCTAAGGTCATATCAGGATGGGTACTGACTTGTGACAGTGCGCACTCATGGCGATTTTATAGTGCTGCCCCACTGGCAGACCTGGCCACTGGCACCATGTTCTGATATCCCACTCAGTCACATTATCCTGACGCTGAGCCAACCAGTCCTTGCCTTATCCTAATAATGCCGAGCGCCAGGCTAGGAAGTGACAAGTACCAATTTTGTACGTCATTGGTTTGACTCGATCGGGATTCGAACTACTGATCTCCCGCGCGGGAGGCCTGCACTCTACCGATTCGGCCACCACGCCTGGTTCTATATAAATGTTTTAGTTTTGAAAACCTGAAGCGTTCATCGGAAATTGCAGCTTTAGCTAAGCTTCTGGCAGCCTTTTATGCTGATCAGACTTGTGTAGGAAACACCAGTGTCTGGAACCTCGGAAATCGGTGGAGCGGGGCGTAGCTCAGGCGGTAGCGTGTCCACCTGTGATGCTGTCGATCATCTGATCGATCTTTCTCAGTGGACCCATTTGCAGTTTGTGATGTCTTCCGTTCCAACCAGTGGTCCACAACTGGTTCATCAAAGGCTGTGGTATGTGGTGTCCTCTCTGTGGGAAAGTTCATATAAAAGACCCCTTGCTGCTTATCGAAAAGAGTATCCTATGTGGTGGCAGTGGGTTTCCTCCAAATAGATATGTCAGAATGACCATATGTTTGATGTCTAATAGCCGATGATATGATAAAAAAGTCAATGTGCTCTAGAGGCGTCGTTAAATAAAGCAAGCTTTACTTTCCTTTTTGGCAATCGGTAGTTCAGCCACTCGAAACCCAGAAAGTAGTAAAGATATATGTCCTTCTGTAACAATTCTGTGACACTTTCAAAATGTCGCGAATGCTGTAGGGATGTGGATACTACAAGATCGATAATCGCCAGTCTCGTAAGATGCTTAACGGATATCTGTATTTGTTGTTATTTTAATATTTGGTATTATTACGCTATTCCATTATTGTTAAATTCTGTGGTACATTAGTTGATTAAGCAGCGGGAAATTTCAATCAAGGACGTGTATTCTTCCTCATTCCACTGCGCCTTGTCCTATCCTAGTAATGCCGATTGCCAGGCTAGATAGCAACAAGTATCGTACCCCTCATCATCATCATCATGCTGTTGGTCGCGGCCTGCTTTCATTACTTGAGTGCCGCTCTCCATTTAGCTCTCTGCTGTGAGAGTGATGTCCAGGAGTCGGTCTTAATGTCTCTCAGCTTCAGGTTTCTCTTGATGGTATCCTTGAACCGGAGGCGAGGGCACCCTCTCTTTCTGTAACCAGAAGACAGTTTAGAGTAGAGGATGTGCTTTGGTAGCCTGTCTGATCACATCCTCATGAGGTGTCCAGTCCACCGGAGATTCTTTTTGATCAGAAGATCTTCCATAGAGGGCAGCCCCGTCCGTTTGAGTATTCCATAGTGGGTAATATTGTACTGTCATGCCGACACCTACCTTTCTAACATCGAGCTTTATGAAATAAATAGCGACTTTTCCAATGTTGTGAACATGACCTCTATCACATAACTGTGAACATTCCACTCATTTGGCGGGTGTGCACATTTTTCAGTGAAAACGTAAGAGAGAAAATTAGCTGTTCAGAGCAGACGACTTTAATTTTTTTAAAGCAGACGATACATTTTTATATTTTAAAGAAAAAAAGCAAAGAACATAAATGGTGGTAAGTTGGTGTCTGGAGTGTGTAGCAGCCTCGTTATGGGATCACAGGTCCTGTTTGTTGTATCCCTACAGAGCCAGAGGTTTAGAATCCAGCAACTCTGCTAAACCGGCGATTTGCTTAGCAACTTTTCTTTTTAATGAAAAAAAGAAACTTAAAAGTCAGATTGGTTTGTCTGTTTTACCCAAGGGGTTAACAAGCTGTAGCTCTTAATTTGCGTTGTATCGATATGTGTGTTCTCAAGTCCACTGGTCCCCCGGGAAGGACTGTAGCTTTGCTTGTTGTTTGTTGGAGTTTTACGTCCTAGCAACATCTAATGTCATATCAGGAGAGGACTGTAGATGTTTCTGGCCGAAAGTTCTCCACCCTCCCGGTAGTTAAAGTTGCATAGTCCAATGGTTTTGAGCATTGCCCTTTTTTAAATTTCTTTTTATAGATACATACTTTAGATTGATTACTATAACCTACTTTACTTTAATTTGAAGTAACTTTGCTTTTAAATGGCTAACTTTCGAGATATTTGAAGTGAAAACATATCAAATTAATTTGAGCAAGCACATGTCTGACAATTCTGACACAAGCTTCAGTAGTGATAGGTTCTATTAATTTGAATTAATGTGCCCTTCTAAGTTCTATGCAGCAACACATGTTTACTAAATGCATCGGCATCTAAGTTGGATATATAGGATCAACTCTAGGTAAATGTTTTGATTTTGAAAATGTAATGCCTTCATCAGACTATACAGCTGTAGTGGTCTCACTGGCCTCTCAGGCAAGGAGGCGCATAGACAGGTAGGCGTGGGTAGTATGGTGATATCAGGGAGCCTAGGTGGTGTAATGCTTAGCATACTGGCCCGGAATGCAAAGAGATGTGGGTTCGAGTCCCGCTCTAGGCGCAATATTTCCCATTTTTATCACTCCCACGCCACTGGTTGCCGTGACCATGATCCTGTACAAGTTACACACTGTGTAGTTGTTGAACCTACCCTATGTATGTATGTGTAAGTGCACTGCCTGTATGTATGTAATTGTAACAATGTAAGCATTAAAAGACTTACAATTCCAGGGGGACGAGTGTAGTGGTCTGCGCTGGCCTCTCAGTCTAGGAGCCGCACAGACAGGTATGCATGGGTAGTATGGTGATATCAGGGAGCCTAGGTGGTGTAATGGTTAGCACACTGGCCCGGAATGCAAAGAGATGTGGGTTCGAGTCCCGCTCTAGGCGCAATATTTCCCATTTTCATCACCCCCACGACACAGCTTTAATAAGTGCACCAGTATTTAAGTTGGATATGAAGGATCCATTCTAGGCAAGCGTTTTGGTTTAGACAATTTTAGCCCTTCATCGGACTATGCAACGTTAAGGTAGACTGGATAGTGGCAAGATACGGGTGGCGCCGCACCGGCAGAGTAAGGAACTAGTGGATAGTTGAGTAGCTATATGCATTATGTCACAGTGAGATATAACATGGAAAATTGGCTTGCAATATTCACATAAGACATTATGTTACATATGTATATATAATATATTATATCTGCGTTTGGAGTACTACAGTATTGTATCTTAAATAGACTACATCACTGTTCCAGCCATACGGTGCATTGTGGGATGTGTCAGAGCAAAACAAACCCACGAGAAGCACATGGCACATGCTAATACACTGGGTGCAGCTATGAAATGTGCTAGTTTCAGCTCATCTTAGCTGAAACTAGCACTAGAATTAAGATATTAATCTTTTATCCAGCATTGCATTTACATCAATATAATCAGCACATCTTATGCCATGTGCATTTAGATTTAGACAAATCTGGGCACTCAGACTAGTGTTAGAGCCAGTTTTACTTATTTTATTCATGTTTTTATTTATATCCTACGGTTAATGACATATGTAGAAATGGAAAATGAGTAGGATTAATCAGATATTGATTATATATTTCTTTGAAACAAGTTTTTGTTGACACATTTGACATTTTAATATTTAGAACAAGAATTACTTATGGCTAATCAATGGTGATGTAAACATCAGCCTGTAAAGTGACTGAAATTGTATTTTCTTAGCTCAAAATGTTTAATTATGGAGAGTTGTGTCTTAAACATATTCATTATATTATTACATTGCATCCTTCCATCCATGTTTGTGCCCAATTGCTATGTATTTCTATTAATTTGGAATAAAATCGAAGTTTTGCCCTATACGTATCGGCAAGCTCAATGGCTGTACACCTTTGCTTTGCTCCCAACGCCGTTTTCAGGGCATGCGCACTCGGAACCGTGATCTCGTCTATTATATTCACTTTTTAATTCAGAAATTTAATTTTGCAGATTTGTGTGTGAAATGTTGGTAGACTCTCCGGGTATCACGGACGCTGAGCTGCCTCGCGTGTAATTTTAAGTGTCATCGGAGATGACGTGACGTCACACTAGACCCGGATGAAGCCACGTCAGACCGGGTTGGGGGGGGTGGAGGTTTGGGGGATGAGGGTATAGAAATAGTGATAAATAGAACGCAGGAATTGTACGGTTGTTGTTCATACATGCACAGTGGTACACAACGCCTTGTGTTCAGGGAGACGGGGGGAGTGGGGTAGGGGTGGGTGGGGTAAGGTGGGGGTGGGGGTGAAGGTGGGTGTGTGCGTGTGTTGAGATTGTGTGTGGAGTATGGGTGTGTGTGTGAAGTTGGATATGTGTGTGAAGTGTGTGTGTGTGGAGTGTGTGTGTGAATGTGGTGTGTTGGAGGTTGACATGTGGGAGTGGAGTCTAGATGTAGAGTGTGGGTGTGAAGTGCGGGTGTGTGAAGTGCGGGTGTGTGAAGTGTGGGTGTGTGAAGTGTGGGTGTGTGAAGTGGGTGTGGGGTATGGAGGCGGAGTGTGCGTGTTGAGTGGACGTTGGGAGCGTGGGTGTGGAGGTGTGTAGTGTGAGTGTGTAGTGTGTGGGATTTCGAATTGTGAATGTCGGGTATGGGGTGGGGTGCTGAGGTGGGTGTGGAGGTGGAGGTGGAGTGTGGGTGTGGAATGTGGGTGTGCAGTGTGGGTGTGACTGAAGGTGGAGGTGGAGTATGGGTGTGGACGTGAGTGTGGGTGTGAAGGTGAGTGTGGAGGTGGATGTGGAGTGTGGCTATGAAGGTGAGTGTGGGTATGGAGTGTGGGTGTGCAGTGTGGAGGTGGGTGTGGAGGTGGGTGTGTGAGTGTGGATGTTCTGGGAGTACGGATGTGGGTGTGGGTGGGAGTGTGTAAGTGGGTTGTAGGTGGGTGTGTAGGTGGAGGTGGGTGTGGAGGTGTGTGTTGTGTGGAAGTGTGGATGTGAGTGCTGAGGTGGGTGCGGAGGTGAGTGTGGGTGTGGGTGTGGAGGTGGGTGTGTGAGTGTGGATATTGGTGGGAGTGTGGAGGTGGGTGTGGGGTGTGGAAGTGTGGATGTGAGTGCTGAGGTGGGTGCGGAGATGGATGTAGGGTGTGGAGGTGGGTGTGTGAGTGTGAATGTTGCTGGGAGTGTGGAGGTGGGTGTGGGGTGTGGAAGTGTGGATGTGAGTGCTGAGGTGGGTGCGGAGGTGGATGTAGAGTGTGGAGGTGATGGTGGGTATGGAGTGTGGATGTGAGTACTGAGGTGGATGCTGAAGTGGGTGTGAGTGTGGGGTGTGGATGTGGAGGTGGGTGGGTGACTACACAGCTGTGCACGACCACCACGACTCCCAATACAAGTAGGCAGCCCCCTACACGAACAACAGGTAGCACAACCTGCAGTGCAGATTCAGCAGCGTCAAACGCCTTGTGCACCTTCCATGTTTATCTGCCACGCTCATCTAATGCCATTAACTGATGGAGGCTTTAATCCTAGCCACATCTAAGACCATATCAAACAGGTATATGTGTACAAGCAGTGTATTTAGCCGCCTGCAGGTGTAGGCCCAACGTGAGAATTCCCTGAAGATCACGTCAACACAAAAGGCCCACCCGACACCCCGCCACAACCCTTCTAGCAGCATGTCACTTCTTGAAAGATGTCAAACTGCGCCCGTCCCACACTCCAGTAGCCGGACGAGGCGGTTGTTTACCATAAGCTCCATGGTTTTACAGATGCAGCTTGTGAGGGCTATGGGCCAAGAGGCGGGAACGACACCCGACTACCAGATGTTGTTGAAGAGTTGAAGCAACAGTCTCAGCGCAGGTTCGGGGAGATGTTTAAAAAATTGATAATGAATTCCATCAGGTCCAACTGCCGTGTCATGAGAGCTTACCGAAGAACACCTCAACTCACCCATACTGAATGGGGAGTTGTAGTGCTCCTCGCCATCAGAGTAAAAGTCCAAGAGCTTTTTCTCTTGGCATTCCTTGGTGGCCAGAAAACCCGTCCCACGCTAACTAGCACAACGCTAGTCCAACATAGCTCACTCACCTACATCTAGACTCACAACATACCCCACCCCGTTTTAGCTCACTCTTTGCATATTCAATACATATGAATGCTTCGCTCTGTATTTTCTTCAATCAATCTATGTCTTTTTATTATGACCTTAGATGTTGCTGGGATCTAAAGCCCCTACATACCAACTGTCTTGCTATATATTTGCTTAGTGTGTATCGATATGCGTTTCTATTTCTAACTGAGGACTGGAACTGTTTAAGACCAGTGCCTCAACAATGACAGCATGTTGGTCATAGGGATAAAACCACTTGAACAAACACACAAATAAAAGGAAAAAATAGCACACAGTGGGTGATCTTCATTGATTGATTGATTGAGTGGTTAATTGACTGATCGAGTGATTGCGGTTTTAGTTCCGAGCAACATCTGAGGTCATATCACGACTGCTACCAACTTGTTCACAATTCGGATTTTTGATGGATTTATAGTACTGCCCCATTAAATTAGGACAGCTTACAGCCGGCATCATGTCTTGATATCTCACTCAGCCACATTATCCTGGCACTGAGCCAACCAACAAGCCCTTGCCATATCCATGCAATGCCTAATGCTCGGCAATGTAGCGACTTTTGTGCAAGGATCGAACCCACGACCTCGAGGCAAATGAGAGTGACTTACAAAGATCAACCTGATATATTTATAAGTTACATTACCATATATTTAAAATTCAATACCAACGGACAATGCACCTTTAATCAATGTGATTGTCTCTGTTTACTCAGTGTTTGGAATGTCATCCTTTATAATGAATTGGACTCTTATTCCCCCCCCCCCCACCACCCGCCTCCCCCTCCCCCGCCTCCCCCTACACGTCTCGTTAAGAGCTGTTTATGTAGACTATAACAAATATTATCTCAGGCTCAAATTACTCGGTGATGTCAAATAACTGAGCACGCTCCATTAGCTAGGCGCCAAATTAACCGTCAACTTAACTAATGAAAAATAACCAATCTTTCTAGTGACCACATTTTTTTTGGTAGTTGGGAGGTAAACTGTTTTATTCGGCTGAATAATTGTGTTTTCAGTTTGCAATGCTGAGGCCTTGGCCTTCAGACTCATCATCATCATTCTGTCAGTCACGATGCGACAAAGACTGCTTTCATTACTTGACTGCCACTCTTGTGTGGTTGTATATTTCATGAAAGCTGCCTGCAAAAGTGTTGAAGTGCTGCTGGCTTTTGCAAGTTACCAGCGGCACTTTCTCAGGGAGCAAATAGAGGTTTCACACCGGCAAGAACATGTCCAGACAGGCACAAAACTATTTGGCCCTGCAGTGGCTGGTTGGGAGATGTTGGGAGTTCCACACATCAACCAACCACCCTTGATGCTGCCACAGTGACATGGTTTTCTTTTCAGGGTTTGCTCCCTTAGCCTTCAGTTCTATCAAGAACCTGTACCACAAGGCAGTGGTTTACAACTCTGCAGGGCAAACGCGTCAAACTCCCTGAGGTATTGCAATACCTGCATACCTGGCCTTCAGACTACATACACATATAACCTCATTCTCCCCGACAGAGCTGAGACTGATGCGAGTTACGACACTATAATGCATGCTTTAACTACCTTATAATTACGCACCCGCCATCTGACTTAGACTGAGTGCTGAATTAACCCACCCTTCCCCTTCTCCCAGACAGACATGAGACTGATGCGGTTTGTTGACACTAAGCTTAACAGATGTTTTAACTACCATATAATTACAAGCCCATCATCTGACTTCGACTGAGTGCTTAATTCACCCATCCTTCTCCTTCTCCCCGACAGAGCTGAGACTGAAACGGGTAGTTGACACTATAAATATTACACATGTTCACACTACCTTATAATTACGCGCCCGCCATCTGACTGGGAGACTGAGTGCTGAATTAACCCGCCCTTCTCCTTCTCCCCGACAGAGCTGAGACAGATGCGAGTTATGACACTACAATACATGCTTTAGCTATCTTAGTATTATGTGTCTGCCGTCTGACTGGGAGACTGAGTGCTGAATTAACCCACCCTTCTCCTTCTCCCCGACAGAGCTGAGACTGATGCGGGTTGTTGACACTATAACTACAATACATGCTTTCACTACTTTATAATTACGGGCCCGTCATCTGACTGGAAGACTGAGTGCTGAACTAACCCGCCCTTCTCCTTCTCCCCAACAGACCTGAGACTGAAACGGGTAGTTGACACTATAAATATTACACATGTTCACACTACTTTATAATTATGTGCCCATCATCTGACTGGGACTGAGTGCTGAATTAACCCGCCCTTCTCCTTCTCCCCGACAGAGCTGAGACTGATGCGGGTTGGCGTGTTGACACTATAACTATAATGCATGCTTTAACTACTTTATAATTACACACCCGCCATCTGACTGGGACTGAGTGCTGAATTAACCCACCCTTCTCCTTCTCCCCGACAGAGCTGAGACTGATGCGGGTTGCCGACATGGAGCACTACATCCCGCACTACTCGCACCACCAGCGGCACACCCGCGGCAAGCCGGGCAACGTGCGTCTCGCCGCCGTGTTTGTGGAGAGCGGCACGGCCCGCCTCATCTCTGAGGAGGAGGCTCTCAACTTCCCCACCTCACAGGTGAGCGCCTAGAGAAACCCGAGTAGATTGTTCGTTTGTTGTTGTTTTACGTCCTATCAACATCTAAGGTCATATCAGGACGGGTACTGACTTGTGACAGTGCGCGCTCATGGCGACTTTATAGTGCTGCCCCACTGGGACACCAGGCCGCCAGCACCATGATCTGATATCCGATCCACTCACATTATCCTGACACTGAGCCAACCAGTCCTTGCGCTATCCTAATAATGCCGAGTGCCTGGCTAGGAAGCGACACATATGCATTTGTTTGTTTGTTGTTGTTTTACGTCTTGGCAACATCTAAGGTCATATCAGGACGGGTACCGACTTGTGACAGTGCGCACTTATGGCGACTTTATAGTGCTGCCCCACTGGAAGACCAGGCCACCAGCACCATGACCTGATATCCCACTCAGTCACATTACCCTGACACCAAGCCAACCAGTCCCTGCCCTATCCTAATAATGCCGAGCGGCAGTCTAGGAAGCGACAAGTATCAATTTTTAAGTCATTGGTTTGACTCGACCAGGGTTCGAACCCACGATTTTTAAGTCATTGGTTTGACTCGACTAGGGTTCGAACCCACAAACCCATGGGTTCGGATCCCCTGATCTCCCAAAACAGGAGACGGACGCTCAACTCATTCAGCCGTCCCCTCTGGTCACCCGAGTAGATCCCAGCCGAGCTCCCCAATGGGTTTGAATAGCCAGCCCCCCCCCCGCCCCCCCCCCATTATCCCCATACTCCCCTCCCCCGCTATGAGCAGCTTCGGTCCAGCGGGCAAAAGTAGATTCCGATGGCCCAGTGTAGATCCGCAGGTGCCAATGTGGATCTTCATGAAGCAGGGCGAGTGGAGGAAAAGTAAATCTTGATGGAGAAATGTAGATATGGAGGTGCCAAAGTCATCATCATCATCATGCTGTTGGTCGCGATGCGACAAAGACTGCTTTCATTACTTGACTGCCGCTCTCCTTTGTGCGGTTGTACATTTCATGAAAGCTGCCTGCAAAAGTGTTGAAGTGCTGCTGGCTTTTGCAAGTTACCAGTGGCACTCTCTCGGGGAGCAAATAGAGGTTTCACACCCGCAAGAACATCTCAAGACAGGCGCAAAACTATTTGTCCCTGCAGTGGCTGGTCGGGAGATGTTGGGAGTTCCATACATCAACCGCCCTATGCTGCCGCAGTGACATGGTTTTCTGTTTAGGGTTTGCTCCCTTAGCCTTCAGTTCTGTCAAGAACCTGTACCACAAGGCAGTGGTTTACAACTCTGCAGGGCAGGGGCGTCTAATTCCCTGAGGTATTGCTATGCCTGCAATACCTGCATACCACATACTGCATGCCAAAGTAGATACAAAATATATAATAAAACTGTGAAATATTTACAACTGGGTTAAACACTTAAAGGAAATTCAACGGCGGGAGAAATTTCATTTATCAGAGAAAAGCAACCTTAAAGTTGCATAGTCCGATGGTTTTCAGTTTCTGCTGTTTTCTGAGATAAATACATTAGATTGACTATTTATGATCTCCTTTACATTAGTTTGAAGTAACTTGTATTTTAAATAGCTAACTTTGGAGATATTTGAAATGACAACATGGCAAATTAACATTGGCAAGCACAACAAAATTCTAACACCCTAGAGTTCGGTAGTAACAGGTTCTAGTAAATTTACCTCCCCCTGAATGTATTGGGTGTCAGTCCCCGCTGACACTCAAACACATTTGACTAAGTTGCGTTGATTTTTTTGCCCTGCGTCAACAGTTCTACACTGCAGACAATATGCATGACCTTTTTACTAAGGTAAAACAAGAAAACATTTTAGCCGTTTTGAGGGCAGCTGGACTGTACCACCTCATATAGTTTACTAAATAGATTCTATCAATTATTAATAAAAACTTTTCTTTTTCTATGGGGATTTGTTTCCCTTGACCACCAATATATGATTGTGAGCTTTCTAATTTAATGAGTGTCTATTGGCAGATAATTGATTGTCTGCTTTTACATGTAAAAGCGATGGTTTGAACAAAAAACAAACATTTCTCGCCCTGAATATGGCCTATGCTGCCGACACGGCGTAAAGCAACCACCAATCAATCAATCAATCAGTAAATTGACTCAATGCGCTCTTCTATGCAGCAACAAATGCTTAATAAAGTGCACCAGTATCTAAGTTGGATATGTAGGATACAATCTAGATAACTGTTTTCATTTTGAAAATTAGCTATTTTAATCGGACTATGCAACTTAAGAACTTAAGAACAGATTAGCAGTTTTTCAAGAGGTGATGCTTTTCTTACCTCCTCTGGCATAGCTATTTATTTGATCCCGTCCTGATATGACCTTAGATGTTACCAGGACGTAAAACTCCAACAACCAAACAAACCATTTGTTTGCCTTGCCGTTTTTCTCACCTCGCTAACTTCCTGTTGCCCCCGTGCGCCACCAGGAGGCGTTCCGGCGCCCTGCGCGCGCATCGCGGAGACTCGTGAAGCACATCGAGCCGAAAGGTCATCGGCGTGTCCGGCCCCGCTGGTGCGACCCCGGGGTGCTGCGCGGCAAGGTCAAAGGTCACCTGGTGCGCAACCTGCTCATCTACCTGACGCTGATCGGCGTCGCGCTCGGGCTGGGGGTCGGCTTCGCGCTGCGTCCCAGCGACCCGCCCGAGATCGCCATCGTCTGGATCGGTGAGTGTCGATTGTCATCTGCTAGTTAGTTAATTGGATTCTTCTTTTCTTTCTCGTCCTTCTCCTTCTGCTTCTTCTTGTCCCTCTTCACCTCTTCCTTCTCCTTCTCCTCCTCCTCCGCCTCTTTCTCCTCCTCCTTCCCTGCCTCCTTCTCCTTCTCCTTTTCCTTCTCCTTTTCCTTCTCCGTCCACTCCTCCATCTCCTTTTCCTCCTTCTTTTCCTCCTCTTTCTCCTCCTACTTCGCCTCCTTCTCCTCCATCTCCTCCTTCTCCTTCTTCCACTTCTCGTCTCCTTCTCCTCCTTCTTTTCGTCCTCTTTCTTCCTCCACTCAGTCACCTCCTTCTCTTTCTCATCCTTCTCCTTCATCTCCTTCACCCCCTTCACCCTCCTCCTCACCCATTTCCTCCTTCTCTCCCTCCTCCACTTTCTCGTCCTCTCCCTTTTCCTCATTGTCCCACTTCCCCTTCCCCTCCTCCTTATCCCCCTTCTCGTTCTCCCTCATCTCCTCTTTCTCCTTCTCCTTCTTCTCTCCCTTCTCCTCCTTCTGCCCCTTCTTCTCCCTTTCGTCCTTCTTTTCGCCCTCCTTCTTATTCTCCTCCTCCTTCTCCTCTTTCTCATTTTGCTCATTTTCTTTGTCATTTCACTCCTTCTCATTCTTTGTTCAATCCTCTTTCTACTTCTCCTCCATCTCCTACTTCGACTTCTACTTCTTCCTGTTCTCCTTCTCCGTCTCCTTTCACTCCCTCTTCTTCTTCTTCTTCTTCTTCTCCTTCTCCTTCTCTTTCTCCTTCTTATGCCTTCTGTTCCTTCTACGTCTCCCCCCTCCTTCTTTCCACCCTTCTTTTACAATTCCACATTCTTTTCCTTCTTCTCCTTTTCATTTCACTCTCCTCTCTTGTTATCACAGTCATGACAAATTCATTTAATTTCCTCATTTAAAGAGAAACTGATTGCATACGTGATTCAAATTGTTCCTTTTCATCTCACCTCCAGGGTTTCCTGGGAAACTGTTCCTGCGCATGCTCCAAATGATGATCATCCCGCTCATTTTGACGTCACTCGTATCAGGTAATTAAGGTGATCCAACACAGTCCCGCTATGACGTCACTGTGGCTATCGCACTTTGCTCCGTGCTAGTGTAATAGTCTGCACTGACCTCTCAGGTAAGGAGTCACATAGACAGGTAGGCATGGATAGGGTGGGTACATTAGGAAGCCTAGGTGGTGTAATGGTTAGAACACTGGCACAATTTCAATGTCTTTAGCAGTTGGTTCTTAAGATCGGTGAATGGCTGGGCTGATAGTGGACTGGTGAATATAGATCTAAGTCTATGCGCCGTGTCACGATCAAGGACCGAAACTACATAATTGAATTTTGTTTCTTCTGCAGTTATGTTGCGCAATCCAAACTGTGATTCCACATGCCGGAACCAAATATCAAGGTCCTCAGGCCAAAATGTGGGCAATTTTAGGCTTACAGCAGTTACAACAGCTTCCTCCCCCATTTTGAAAAGTAGGCCTACCGGTAGTCCAATGCCTATACACTACATTGCACTCTCCTGAACTCTAGAGTATCATGACATACTACTCTTTTTTTTAAATTTAAAAAATGTGATAATACAACACAACAATACAACTAACTTGAAAGGTGTTCAATGCAAAACACATAAAAACTACCATATACACTCATACCTCCACTGTTGGTGATTGAAAGCTAGGGGGTCACCAGTATGGTAGATGTGCACTCACCTCGAGTTGTTGTTTAGTTGTGTCCGCTCCTTCAGTCATGTGAGACCCCCCCGTCAGTGCTGGTTGCTCCATGTAACGGCAGGCATCGCCACAATACTACCAGCCATGAATATAGATGCGCGTAAGGGCAAGATTCCATCAACAAGTAGTGCGATATGTGACATATGTCAGGTGAATCGAAACAACCATGGGTGAATGAGGTGCATCAGTACACAATTGTGTGTGTTATCACGGAGGTGTGGGTGAGTGAATGGGAATCAGGACATGTAGTGATCAGATTGTTTCCCGACACAAATGTGGAAGCTTTTCATTGCGCAGGGTGAGTGAATGCATGGGTTATATCAGAATGGGCAACGAATTGTGATTGGTGTTTTATCACTTTTCTTAGCTTATATAGGGTATGTTTATTAGTGTGGATCTGTACATGTAATGATTAACTCACACTGTGTGTGTATATTGTGTGTGGGTCTGTACATGCAATGATTAACTCACACTGTGTGTGTTTACTGTGTGTGGGTGTGTACATGTAATGATTAACTCACACTGTGTGTTTACTTTGTGTGGGTGTGTACATGTAATGATTAACTTACACTCTGTGTTTATTGTGTGTGGGTCTGTGCATGCAATGATTAACTTACACTGTGTGTGTTTAGTGTGTGTGGGTATGTAAATGTAATGATTAACTTACACTCTGTGTTTATTGTGTGTGGGTGTGTACATGTAATGATTAACTCACACTGTGTGTGTTTACTTTGTGTGGGTCTGTACATGTAATGATTAACTCACACTCTGTGTGTTTACTTTGTGTGGGTCTGTACATGTAATGATTAACTTACACTCTGTGTTTATTGTGTGCGTGTCTGTACATGTAATGATTAACTCAGACTGTGTGTGTTTAGTGTGTGTGGGTCTGTACATGTAATGATTAACTTACACTCTGTGTTTATTATGTGTGGGTCTGTACATGTAATGATTAACTCACATTGTGTGTGTTTAGTGTGTGTTTAGTGTGTGTTTAGTGTGTGTTTAGTGTGTGTTTAGTGTGTGTTTAGTGTGTGTTTAGTGTGTGTGGATCTGTACATGTAATGGTTAACTCACATTGTGTGTGGGTCTGTACATGTAATGATTAACTTACACTCTGTGTTTATTGTGTGCAGGTGTCGCGACACTTGACGTGCAGTCATGCGGATGGATCGGCACGCTTGGCTTCACCTTCATCATTCTTACCAACATTCTCGGGACCTTCATCGGCCTGTCTCTCGGCCTGCTCCTCACCCCTGGTAGGCGTGCCACCTGGCGGTTTGTACAATTTACTACAAATGCAAGTCACTCGACTTGATCTAGGAACTGTGCAGTGTGATCTTTGAACCATGCATTTTAAACCAGGAATCAAGCAGTGTGATCTTTGAATTGTATAATTTTACTTCTACCAGTCGGTATTTTAGAGTATTCTTTATCCAGGGTGAATTCTTACTAACGATCCAAACATTATTCGCCAGTCAAATGGTGATCAATTTTCCTAGGTAACATCTATTTCTTATTTTTACTCCATTTGAAGGAAATGTTTGTTTTCTTGCATGCATTAATTAGATTAATCTAATAGTATATAAAGAATATTTGAGATGATAAATTAGTGCTTGACCATATGGTTGTTTTATCGCTCCTAATTACCATGGTAATAAATCATCAAGCATCATTTTCATTTACTGACTGAGGAAAGCCGGGTGGTTTTTCAATGGAGGCTGTTATTGGGTTTAAAAAGAATTATTTGAAAGAAGTATTTCAAGAGTCAGCACAGGCGACATTCAGTCAAAGTAAATTGCCAGAATGTAGATGACATTCAGTCAGTATAGACGCCATTCAGTCAGTACAGACGACATTCACTCAGTACAGATGACATTCAGTCAGTACAGATGACATTCAGTCAGTACAGACGACATTCACTCAGTACAGACGCCATTCAGTCGGTATAGACGCCATTCAGTCAGTACAGACGACATTCACTCAGTACAGATGACATTCAGTCAGTACAGACGACATTCACTCAGTACAGATGACATTCAGTCAGTACAGATGACATTCAGTCAATACAGACGACATTCAGTCAGTACAGACGACATTCAGTCAGTGCAGATGACATTTAGGCAGTAAAGATGACATTGACATTCAGTCGACATTTAATCAGTACAGACGACATTCAGTCAGTATAAACGACTTTCAGTCAGTACAGACGACATTCCAATCAGTACAGACGACTTTCAACCATAGCAAATCACATTCAGCGTCCTGATATGACCTTAGATGTTGCTAGGACGTAAAACAACAACAAACAATATGCAGACGGTAACAATCATGATATCCCGTCAGTACATGCGACATTCAGAGAGAGCAGACGACATCAGAGTAACCGACATGACAGGGCAGACGGCGAGGTGCCCTTAGCCTAGAGGTGAGTGAGTATGTTTCCCGTTGCTGACATGAATCCTGCCTTTTCACAGGATATAATCTCGACGACCGCTCAAGTTCCTTCAAGTCACTCACGTCCAGAAGCACTCAGGATATTCTTGCCGATTTCATGAGGTGAGTAAACCCCATTAACGCATCAGGAGAGCAACCAGACGGGATGGCTGAATAAGTTAGAGCGTCCGTCTCCCGTGTTGGTAGACCGTAGGATCATGGGTTCGAACCCTGGTGGAGTTAGACCAATGACTTTAAAATTTATACTTGTTGCTTCCTAGCCTGGCGCTCAGCATTATTAGGATAAGGCAAGGACTGGTTAGCTCAGTGTCAGGATAATGTGACTGATTGGGATATCAGGTCATGGTGCTGGTGGCCTGGTCTCCAAGTGGGGCAGCATTATAAAGTCGCCATGAGTACTCACTATCACAAGTCGGTACCCGTCCTGATATCACCTTAGATGTTGCTAGGATGTAAAACAACAACAAACAAACAAAGCGTCAGGAGAGCCCATTGGGCAGTGCCTTGGGATTAAATAACTGTCATTTTCAAGTTATCAAACAATGAAGTACACCTTTAATCTAGATCATTCGGGGTAACATGTCAGTCATTTCGCATTCACATTACAAGTAGGTATCCCAAGTGCCTTGCCAATCCACCAATAATCTGTGTGTGGAGCCTTAAAATCCATCATTTTCAATCTGTTGGTGTCTTCTAAGTTATTCACCAATTGAAATAACATCCAAGGCAAAATAAAGCTTCATACTTCTTCTTTCTAATAGTACCATCCACATTAGGATATGACTTTGATCAGCTCAAGAAAACCAATGCTAAAAATACAAGTAATTAAAGCTGGATAGTCCGATGAAAGCATAACATTTTCGAAGCCAAAACATAGATTTGATTCTATCCAATTTAGCACAGACTTAACAGTGTCTTTCCACCACAAGGGGCACAGGACACCTATCGTCGATTGATCTGAAACTAGACGCGGATACGTAGCAGCAAAGTCCAGTTTCATGTCGATCCGCCATAGGGTTGCCCTTGAACCTTAATGGTGGAAATGCATTTATTACAGCACCATAATATTATATTTATTCTTAGTTAGAAACACCAAATTTGCAATAATTTAATTTGGATTGGATATTCATATTGAACGAAGACTATTTACTTCTCAATTTCTGATACATTTTGTGGGATATATTAAATACATGTAGTATTGCGAACATGCTAATCACACAGAGGCAGCAAGAATTATTTCACTTGCTACCAAACACAGAAAAAAATTATTATCACCATTGTAACATGAAAACCGAATAGGCCTATGTGGTGCCCAGTTTCAGAGAATGAATGACCCATTTACAATTTACAAATCAGCGAGTTTTGAAGAAGCGTTACGCTTAATTGATTTAATTACAAGAAATATCATGCTTTCTTACAGAAATGCTATTCCCGACAATCTGGTGCATGCTGGGTTGCGACAGGTAAGACACGCCACTTTTAACAATAGTAACAATGATAATAAATCATACATTTATAGTTATTTATCTTTTTGGAACACTGTAGAATGAGGGCGTTGTGGGATAAACTTATTATTTGTATTGCTAAAGCCTGGTACACACCTCCCGTATACGATTCACGCGCTAAAACTGACTGTCCGACGGGACCCGTCACAACCCGACCCGTCCCGTTTCCTGACTAAAACTGTCCGATTCATTTTTCTAATCTTATCAAACCTGGTACACACCTCCCGTTTCGCGACAAAGTTTTAGTTTTAGTCGGGGTCATTATTTAGGTGTGTGACCCCCTCTCACACCAGAGCCTTCCGATTCGCGTCTTAAAACTCAGTTTTAGGTTTTATACGGGAGGTGTGTACCGGCCTTTAGTTATGAGCAAACTAAGAGTAATTCTTTCTTAAATATTCTTTTACAATTAAAACAATATATGTTACTGTTAGTAAATAAAAATGTTTGTTCAATAAACGACTTCTACTATCTATCAGCATCGAGGCACTGGTCTTCTGATAATGACAATGATTAAAAAAAAAATTGTGTCGACCCCTCACAGGGTATGAGAGTAACAATATAACAACGGAGAATGTAAATCAAATAGCAACTCAAAATGACCACGTAAAATTCGAGATTTTACATAATTTAGTTTGTCGTGTGAAATGGCAACTAGTCATATGCATTGATAATAAGCTGGGATTAAACAACCAATTATACGTCTATATGGATAGTGATGAATTAGAAATAATTGTATAAAATGTCTAAAACCGACCAACCCTACATTAATGAAATCATTTTTAATTATTTTAATTTTTTTAATTTATTTTTGATGCGGTGTTTATAATGTCCATAGCGTGTAAGCTTGAGTGCTCGGGCTTGTTTTCAATGCTGGCTAGTTATAGTACTACTAGGAGTGGTTTAATCTTATCACACAGTAGGAGGTGATAAGATGTTTTTGTTTCTCACACATCAGCAGGTACATGGTGATTATTTAGTATCTGTAGATGCTTGAGCTTGTTTTGTGTTGGGGTTGGCTATCTTGCGTCAGGATGCCGCCTGTATTTACATATTCCTTAAACTCATTGTCTTAAATAACACAGTTTTGTCAACTTGATCACAAGTAACATTTTTTAAAGGTTAAGCTTATGTATGTGATAAGTTTCAATGGAAATATTGCTTTGCCGTTCTATGGTTGCCACGCAAGTCTCACTTTTGATTTTCTTAGCGTGAATTATTTAAGCTGCTTAAAGCTGCATAGTCCGATGAAATATCAAATTTTCAAAACCAAGCCAATTATCTAGATTTGATTTTACATATCTAACTTAGATATTGATGCACTTATTAAGCATTTGTTTCTGTGTATAAGGCAATACTGAGTCAATTTAACAGAACCTGTTATTGCAGAAGTCTATGGCGTCAAAGTTTTGGCAAGCTTGCCAAAACTAATTTTCCATGTTTGCACTCAAAATATCTCAAAGGTTTACCATTTAAAATAAAAGGAACTTTGAACTAATGTAAAGCAGATACTAGTGATCGATCTAATATATTTATCCCAGAAAAAATACAGAAATTCAAAACCAGCAGACTATGCAACTTTAATCAGCAGATTACTTGCCTGTATCTGATCCTTCATATCCAACTTGGAATCTGGGGCAGCCATGGCACAAGTAGCCATATTTCCTCACAGAAGGAAACCCAAATCACTTTAATCGAGCCCATCACTACTTGAAGCCATGATGTCCATCATTTCGGTGTGCACACCAAAATTAATTTAGCATGTTTTCGGTTTAAATGCCTCCACAGTTAACCCTATAAGATGAAAATCACATTAAACTGAAAGTCAAGTAGATTGTAGCAATTAACTTAATATATTTATGACAAGAGAGTAGGGGACAAACTTAGAACTGTCGGATCAGGCAGCTGTGGAGAGGTGTGCTAAGCTGTGCCGTGCTTGATTGCGCAGACTCAGACAGCGTACCTGGCGACGGAGCTGGGCCCGTCACCGAACCTGTCAGCCGGCGTGCACGCCGAGACCATCACCATCCTCACCCCCGTCCTCAGCTACGTCGAGTCCACCAACGTCATAGGTACGTCAGCGCGCAGCAGCACGCGTCAGCGTATTTCTGTACGACAGTGTATAGCAGCGTGCGTCAGCGTATCTCTGTACGTCAGCGCGCAACAGCGTGCGTCATCATACCTCTGTAGATCAGCACACCTTTATACGTCAGCGTGTAGCACGGCTCGTCAGCGTACGTGTGTACATCAGCGTGCAGCAACGTTTGTCAGCGTACCTGTGTACGTCTGCTGTGCCTGCAGCAGCGCACGTCAGCGCACCTCTGTACGTCAGTGTACCTCTATACGTCAGTGTGCGGCAGCCTACTTTTGTACATCAGCGCACCTCTATAGGCCTACGTCAGCATGCGTTAGCTTGCATCAGTATATGTCAGCATACACCAGTGCATTTCAGCATATACCAGTATATTGCATTATATTCTGGCATACATTAGCATACATGAATGTATACCGGTGTACATTAGCAATAATAGCAGTGTATGTCAGCATGCACCAGTATGTTATCATACATCAGTGCATGTCAGCATACATGAGTGTGTGGCAGTACATACCAGTGTATGTCAGCATACATCAGTGAATATCCGCATACGTCAGTGTATGTCAGCATACATCGACCTTTTCTCTTCTCCGTAGGACCTTCGGGCCTCAAGCTCCATAACAGACAATAACTGTTTAATCCATGTCATCCTGTTAGCGGCCATTGTTGACGCTAGTAGCTGAGTGTGCGCGGCAGGCACACTGTGGCGGCTTGTTGTACTCACACACACACACACACACACACACACACACACACACGCTGATCCGCCATTGGCTACTGTTGCCGTGGTAACCATCCGGGCCCTTGTGAGCACAATACACACGCAGGCACCATTAGTGGCCGGTGTTGGCCTGCCTGTGAGAGGGCAATCTGGTGCTGTTGTGCGCATGCTCAGAGGCTTTCAGAGAGATGCCCGGATGCGGGTTTCTATACACACGAGGCTACAGCAAACAACCGTGCCACCAACCCCCCATCCTTCCTTCCCCTTCCTCCCCGCCCCCTCCCTCCCCTCCTTTCCTCTCCCTCCACTCCTCTCTCCTTCCCCTCCCTTCCACTTTCTCCCCTCTTCCCCCTACTCCCTTTCTCCCATACTTCCACCCCGTCCCTCCCCTCCCATCCCCTCCTTCTCCCCTCCCCTCCCCTGCCCTCCCCTCCGCTCCGTTTCTCCCTCTCCACCCTCCCTGCCCTCCTTCACCTTTCCCCCTCACCACCCACACGATTCCTCTCCTCGGCCCCACGCTCCCTACCCAATCCTTCTTTCCCCTTCCCCCTCCCTCCTTCTTCCTCCTTCACCTCTCTCCGTCATTTCCTCCTTCCCTCCCCTCCCAACCTATCCTCCCTTCCTTCCCTTTCTTCCCTTCCCCCTCTCCCCCTACTCTCCCCCTTCTGTTCCTCCCTTCCGTTTCTCCCCTCCCTTCCCATACCTGCTCTCCCCTCCCCCTCTTCTGTTTTTATCCATCTCTCCCATCTCCTCCTTCCTTCGCCTCCTTCCTCCAACCTCTCTGCCCTTCTGCACCTTTTCATGTAAGCCACCTCCCCCCAAACAAGGAGTCGCGGAGGGTCAGCATCTGAACTGACAGCAGACCAGTGTGGACTGCCATTAAGCGCCTAACCTTTAGGGGAGACGCAACCTGAAACATTAAACATATTAAGCTTTGCAGCAATGTACCATACAACATTGTCGACCACGACTGACAGGTTTGTCCTCACTGATGCCCTCTGTTCTTGTAGTTGTCCTCAATGATGCCATGTTTGCCTGTAGTTGTCCTCACTAACACTGTAGTTGTTCTCACTGATGACCTGTGTTCTTGTAGTTGTCCTCACTAATGCCCTGTGTTCCTGTAGTTGTCCTCACTAATACCCTGTGTTCCTGTAGTTGTCCTCACTAACACCCTGTGTTCTTGTAGTTGTCCTCACTAATACCCTGTGCTCCTGTACTTGTCCTCATTGTGTCCTGTGTTCTTGTAGTTGTCCTCACTAATGACCTGTGTTCCTATACCTGTCCTCACTTATACCATGTGTTCCTGTAGTTGTCCTCACTGACACCCTGTGTTCTTGTAGTTGTCCTCACTAACACCCTGTGTTCCTGTAGTTGTTCTCACTGATGCCCTGTGTTTTTGTAGTTGTCCTCACTAATGCCCTGTGTTCCTGTACCTGTCTTCACTAACACCCTGTGTTCCTCTACTTGTCCTCATTGTGTCCTGTGTTCTTGTAGTTGTCCTCACTAATGCCCTGTGTTCCTGTACCTGTCCTCACTAATACCCTGTGTTCCTGTAGTTATCCTCACTGACAACCTGTGTTCTTATAGTTGTCCTTATGCCATGTGTTCCAATACTTGTCCTCACTGACACTCTGTGTTCCTGTACGTGTCCTCACTGACACTGACGGCTTGTGTTATGGTAGTTGTCCTCACTGACACCCTGTGTTCCTGTAGTTGTCCTCACTGACACCCTGTGTTCCTGTAATTATCCTCACTGACACCCTATGTTCCTGTACTTGTCCTCACTGATACCATGTGTTCCTGTAATTGTCCTCACTGACACTGTGTTCCTGTAATTGTCCTCACTGATGCCCTTTGTTCCTGTACTTGTCCTCACTGATTCCCTGTGTTCCTGTAATTGTCATCACTGACACTGTGTTCCAGTAATTGTCCTCACTGACACTGTGTTCCTGTAATTTTACTCACTGATGCCCTGTGTTCCTGTACTTGTCCTCACTGACACCCTGTGTTCCTGTACTTCTCCTCACTGACACCCTGTGTTCCTGTACTTGTCCTCGCTGACACCCTGTGTTCCTGTAATTGTCCTCACTGATGCCCTGTGTTCCTGAACTTGTCCTCACTGCGACCCTGTGTTCCTGTACTTGTCCTCACTGACACCCTGTGTTCCTGTAGTTGTCCTCACTGACACTAACAGCTTGTGTAATTGTCCTTGTCTTCACTGATGCCCTGTGTCCCTGTAGTTGTCCTCCTGATGCCCTGTGTTCTTGTAGTTGTCCTGATGCCCTGTGTTCTTGTAGTTGTCCTGACACCCTGTGTTCTTAGAGTATATGTCCTCCTGATGCCCTGTGTTCTTGTAGTTGTCCTGACACCCTGTGTTCTTGTAGTTGTCCTCTTGGTGTCCTGTGTTCTTGTAGTTGTCCTGATGCCCTGTGTTCCTGTAGTTGTCCTCCTGATGCCCTGTGTTCTTGTAGTTGTCCTGATGCCCTGTGTTCTTGTAGTTGTCCTGATGACCTGTGTTCTTGTAGTTGTCTTTACTGACAGCCTGAGTTCTTGTAGTTGTCCTCATTGTGTTGTGTGTTCTTGTAGTTGTCCTCATTGTGTCCTGTGTTCTTGTAGTTGTCCTCCCTGATGTCCTGTGTTCCTGTAGTTGTCCTTACTGACGTCCTTCATTCTTGTTCTTGTTCCGGCCAGGCCTGGTGTGCTTTGCGATGTTGGTGGGCATCGCGACAAACCTTTCCGGCGATGCAGGCAAGCCGTTCCTTGTGACCATCCGATCACTCACCGAGATCATCTTCATCATCATGCGCTGGATCCTATGGTAAGAGACCGTCCTCATATGACTTCAGATATGACATTGCTACGACGTAAAATCCCACCAAAAGAACCACAACTATGTTATCAGGGAAGTACACATGGACGCTGCCTATAATTGGGATGACAATCCTTCCATTACCCACTACTGACAAGACAATCTGTGACAATCCTTCCATTACCCACAACAAACATGACAGTCCCCCCTTAACACACTATTAATGTGATAACCCCCTCTACACACTACTAACATGACAATTCCCCATTATACATTGTGTGAAATACTTCCATTACCCACTGCAAACATGACAATCCCGACTTAACAGACAATAAATGTGACAATCCACCCTTTAAACATGACTAGCATGACAATTCCCCTTGAAACATTGTGTGACAATACTTTCGTTATTCACTACTAACACATTATTAACTACTAACTTTATCCACATTACTAGCTATATCCACCCATAACACACTATTAATGTGACAATCCCCCCTTTACATGACGATTCCCCTTTACACTTCGCATGACAATACTTCCCTTTTTTCACTACTAACATAACAATCCCCCTCTTAACACACTATTAATGTGACAATTCCCCCTTTACATGACAATCCCCCTTTATACATTGGTGACAATTCTTTCTTACCCCCTACCAACACAACAACCCCCACACTTTATTAATGTGGCAATCTCCCCTTTACATCACAATTTCCCTGTACACATTGTGTGAAAATCTTTCATTTTCCACTACCAACACAACAATTCCCGTCTTAACACATTATTAATGTGACTATCCCCCATTTTAAACACTACGAATGTGACCTTTAACACTTGATTAATGTGACAATCGTCCCTATAACCACTACTCACATGACCATCCCCCTCTTAACACTTTATTAATGTGACAATCCCTGCTTTACATGACAATTTCCCTCTAGACATTGTATGACAATCCTTTCTTTAATCACTACTAACACGTTATTAACTACTAACTTTATCCACCCATAACATACTATTAACATGACAATCCCCCTTTTAAGCACTACTAATGTGACAATCCCCCTTCTTAACACACTACTAACATGACAATCCCCCTTTAAACACTACTAACGTGACAATCCCCCTCTTAACACACTACTAACATGACAATTCCCCCTTTTAAACACTACTAACGTGACAATCCCCCCTCTTAACACACTACTAACATGACAATCCCCTTTTAAACACTACTAACGTGACAAGCTCCTCTTAACACACTACTAACATGACAATCCCCCTCTTAAACACTACTAACGTGACAATCCCCCCTCTTAACACACTACTCATATGACAATCCCCCTTTTGAACACTACTAATGTGACAATCCTCCTCTTAACACTACTAACATGACAATCCGCCCTTTTAAACACTACTAACATGACAATCCACCCTCTTAACACACTACTAACATGACAATCCCCACCTTCAAACACTACTAACGTGACCTTCCCCCCATCCCCCTTCCCCCTTCCCCCTCACCTTGTGCCCGCAGGGTGGCGCCCCTGGGCATCGCGTCGCTGATCTGCGCGACTGTGGCTGCGACGTCTCCGGTCGAGCCCCCCTTCATCAAGCTGGCGCTGCTCGTGGTGACGGTGCTCATCGGGCTCGTACTGCAGCAGGTCGTGCTCTACCCGCTACTCTACGCGCTCGCCACCCGCCGCAACCCGCTGCTGCTCTACAAGGACCTGGCCCGCGCCTGGGGCGTGTCCTGCGCCACGGCCTCCATGTGAGTGATCTCACCGGCCGGTTGCGGGTTTATCCCTAAAAGAAAGAAGAATTAAACAGATTTATTCATTTTATTTTTAATTGTATCATTTTTTAATATATATTTTTGTTAATGGTGAGAGGGTCTATTTTTCTTTACGAATTCAAATGATATATTTATGTTTTTCACAATTAAAATATAAGTTAAGCCTGCACCATCCCCTTCCAACCTAGTCGAGTCAAACCAATGACTTAAAAATTGATACTTGTTTCTTCCTAGCCTGGTGTTCGGCATTATTAGGATAGGGCAAGGACTGGTTGGCTCAGTTTCAGGATAATGTGACTGAGTGGGATATCACGTCATGGTGCTGGTGGCCTGGTCTTATAGTGGGGCAGCACTATAAAGTTGCCATGAGTACGCACTGTCACAAGTCAGTACCCGTCCTGATATGGCCTTAGATGTTGCTAGGATGTAAAACAACAACATACAAACAAAACATCTAACCCTGCACCCCCACTTCTAACCCCCCCACTCTAACCCCCCCCCCCCCCCCATATCCCCGACTTTTAACATTGCACCCCCACGTGTAACCCTGCATCTACCTCACATCTAACCCTGCACCCACCCCCACTTGTAACCCTGCATCTGCCCCACGTCTAACCCTGCACCCACCCCCACTTGTAACCCTGCATCTGCCTCACATCTAACCCTTCACCCACCCCCACTTATAACCCTACATCTGCCCCACATCTAACCCTGCACCCACCCCACTTGTAACCCTGCATCTGCCCCGCGTCTAACCCTGCACCCACCCCCACTTGTAACCCTGCATCTGCCCCATGTCTAACCCTGCACCCACCCCCACTTGTAACCCTGCATCTGTCTGCCCCACATCTAACCCTGCACCCACCCCCACTTGTAACCCTGCATCCCCCAGCTACCCTGCACCCACCCCCACTTGTAACCCGCATCTGCCCCACATCTAACCCTGCACCCACCCCCACTTGTAACCCTGCATCTGCCCCACGTCTAACCCTGCACCCACCCCCACTTGTAACCCTGCATCTGCCCCACGTCTAACCCTGCACCCACCCCCACTTGTAACCCTGCATCTGCCCCACGTCTAACCCTGCACCCACCCCCACTTGTAACCCTGCATCTGCCCCACGTCTAACCCTGCACCCACCCCCACTTGTAACCCTGCATCTACCCCACATCTACCGTGCACCCACCCCCACTTGTAACCCTCCATCTGCCCCACGTCTAACCCTGCACCCACCCCCACATTGTAACCCTACATCTGCCCCACATATAACACTGCACACACACCCCACTTGTAACCCTACATCTGCCCCACATCTAACCCTGCACCCACCCCCACTTGTAACCCTGCATCTGCCCCACATCTAACCCTGCACCCACCCCCACTTGTAACCCTGCATCTGCCTCACATCTAACCCTGCACCCACCCCCACTTGTAACCCTGCATCTGCCTCACATCTAACCCTGCACCCACCCCCACTTTTACCCTGCATCTGCCCCCATCTCACCGGCACACACCCCCACTTGTAACCCTGCATCTGCCCCACGTCTAACCTGGCACACACCCCCACTTGTAACCCTGCATCTGCCCCACGTCTAACCCGGCACCCACCCCCACTTGTTGTTGTTTTACATCCTAGCAACATCTACATCTACCTCACATCTAAGCCTGCACCCACCCCCACTTGTAACCCTACATCTGCCTCACATCTAACCCTGCACCACCTCTCTTCTAACCCTGCATCTGCTCCACATCCAACCCTGCACACCTTATTTCTAATCCTCCACCCCATATCTAACCCTGCACCCCCTACTTGTACCACAGACACCACCAGTTCTAACCCTGCACCCTCACATCTAAAACCCTGCACCCATCTACATCTAACCCTCCACCCCACATCTAACCCTCCACCCCCCACGTCTAACTGTGCACCCCCCTCATCTAACCTTGCACCCCCTACATATAGCAACTACACCCCCACTTATAGCCCTCCACCCCCTACATCTAATCCTGCACACACACCCTACTTCTACCCCTGCCACTCCACCACCCTTGCCACTCCACTACCACTACCTACCACTACCACTACACTCCACCACCCCTTCCACTCCACCGCCCCTGCCACTCCACCACCCATGCCACTCCACCACCCCTGCCACTCCACCACCCATGCCACTCCACCACCCATGCCACTCCACTACCACTACCACTACACCACACTACTCTAACCCCCACCTTGCTTTGCCGACAGGGCCATCGCGATGCCAGAGATCTTCAAGGGCCTGGACAACCACGAGGTTGACAAGCGCGTGTCGCGCTTCTTGGTGCCGCTAGGGGTCAGTGTGAGCGCGGCGGGCAGCGTCTGCTTCATGGCCGTCGGCGTTCTGTTCCTGGCGCAGATGGAGAACATGGCGCTGGACATCGGACAACTGCTCACAGTCGGGTAAGGCCAACACTCCCTTCTGCGCATGTCAGAACATTATTTCCGGCACCACGTGGGATGGCTGAATGAGTTGAACATCCGTCTTCCGCTTTGGTAGATCGTGGGATTTGAATCCACTAGTTCAACGAACCCTTGTGAAGTCAAACCAATGACTTATCAAATTGATACTTGTCGCTTCCTATCTTGGCGCTCTGCATTATTAGGATAGGGTAAGGACTGGTTGGCTGAGTGTCAGGATAATGTGACTGAGTGGGATATCAGGTCATGGTGCTGGCAGCCTGTTCGACCAGTGGGACAGCACTATAAAGTTACCATGAGTGTGCACTGTCACAAGTCGGTACCTGTCCTGATATGACCTTAGATGTTGTTAGGATGTAAAACTCCAACAACCAACCATCAAGGACCGATGAGTCAGATTTGTGCTCAGAATGTGCAGTGGCACATTGTACATGTGCATGCATGTACCTGCAGTCAGAGAGTCTGGTAGTGAAGGAGATGATCTTTCCTCTGCTGATGCCTTTGTGTAGTTTGAGATATATGATTAGTGTGAATAGAAGCACGCCATGAACTCCTGTCATTGGCCACTATTTCCCAGGTTTCCGTGTTGAGATTACATTTCTTCAAGTTGTATTTAAGGCAATCCTTGAACCTTTTCTTCCGGTTTGCTCCCCTGCTTCTGGAGTATGTAATAAGCTGATACACACTGCTTGAGTTTACTTTACCGCTTGAGCCTCTGTTTGACATGTCGGTACAGTGATGCCAGACCAAGCAATGGTTAAAAATCCATGACATAGTGTGAGATTGGGCGGGGTGGGTGATTTTCAACACATCGCAATCGAAAGACAATTTTGCACTCATGAAGCATATGTTGTAGGCTCAATAGGTAGACGGGTTAATTTCTGATGGACCAAATGGAAATACTAAGGTCCATTTGAAATCTCTCAGCCAACCCACGAGCACTATAACAGGTGCCTACACGTATGTTATCAGTATCCTAGTGCCGTGTAATGGTGTGTGTGACTTGTTATTTAGTGAGGACAACTCCTATGTAAGTCTAATGATTAAGACGCTCGCCTCTGAATGGCAGCCATCCGGGTTCGAGTCCCGCTCTATGCATAAAATCTTATATGCTTGCCAACGCCTCATATGACACTGGAGCCGTGACCAGGATGGTGTACAAAATATTCACTTTATGGTTACATTATCTTTCATGATACTGGTTCCATGACCAGGATTCTATATAAAGTGGTAGCTATGTGCTGTATGGTCACTGAACATCCCATGATGCTGGTTCCCTGACCAAGATGATGCACAAGCTATGTGCTGAATGCTCCATTGAACCAGCATGCTGTACAAAGCTATATGCTGTATGGATACTGAAATCTAATGACACTGATTCCCGAACCAGCATGCTGTACAAAGCTATATGCTGTATGGATACTGAAATCTAATGACACTGATTCCCGAACCAGCATGCTGTACAAAGCTATATGCTGTATGGATACTGAAATCTAATGACACTGATTCCCGAACCAGCATGCTGTACAAAGCTATATGCTGTATGGATACTGAAATCTAATGACACTGATTCCCGAACCAGCATGCTGTACAAAGCTATATGCTGTATGGATACTGAAATCTAATGACGCTGATTCCCGAACCAGCATGCTGTACAAAGCTATATGCTGTATGGATACTGAAATCTAATGACGCTGATTCCCGAACCAGCATGCTGTACAAAGCTATATGCTGTATGGATACTGAAATCTAATGACGCTGATTCCCGAACCAGCATGCTGTACAAAGCTATATGCAGTATGGATACTGAAATCTAATGACGCTGATTCCTGGACCGTCATCATCATCATGCTGTCGGTCGCAATGCGACAAAGACTGCTTTTATTTCTTAAGTGCCGCTATTTTGTGCCCTTGTGCATTTCATAAAAGCTGCTTGCAAAGTGTTGAAGTGCTGCTGGCTTTTGCAAGTTACTAGCAGCACTCTCTCGGGGAGCAAATAGAGGTCTCACACCGGCAAGAACACGTCAAGACAGGCGCAAACTATTTGTCCCTGCAGTGGCTGGTCGGAAGATGTTGGGAGTTCCATTCATCACCGCCCTTAATGCTGCCACGGAAGCATGGTTTTCTGTTAGGGTTTGCTCCCTTAGCCTTTGGTTCTATCAAGTACCTGTACACCACAAGGCAGTGGTTTATAACTTTGCAAGGCAGGGGCGTCAAACTCCCTGAGGTATTTTAGCAGGTAGGTACTGCAATACCCGCATACTGGACCGGCATGATGTATAAAGCTATATGCTGTATGGATACTGAAATCTAATGACGCTGATTCCCGGACCGGCATGCTGTACAAAGCTATGTGCTGAATGGTTGGTTACTGAACATCCCATATTACTGGTTCCATTACCAGGATGATAACCTATAGTTGAACTGTATGGTAAGTAAACTGCCAATGACACAGGATGCTACATAAGCTATGTGCCGTATGGTCACCGAACATCCAATGACACTGGTGCCGTGACCAGGATGCTACATTTAAGCTATGTGCTGTATGGTTACCGAACATCCAATGACACCGGAGCCATGACCAGGATGCTACATTAAGCTATGTGCCGTACGGTCACCGAACCTCCAATGACACTGGAGCCATGACCAGGATGCTACATTAAGCTATGTGATGTATGGCTACGGAACATCCAATGACACTGGTGCCATGACCAGGATGCCTCATTAAGCTATGTGCTGTATGGTTCCCGAACATCCAATGACACTGGTTCCGTGACCAGGATGCTACATTAAGCTATGTGCTGTATGGTTACCGAACATCCAATGACACTGGTGCCATGACCAGGATGCTACATTAAGCTATGTGCTGTATGGTTACCGAACATCCAATGACACTGGTGCCATGACCAGGATGCTACATTAAGCTATGTGCTGTATGGTTACCGAACATCCAATGACACTGGTGCCATGACCAGGATGCTACATTAAGCTATGTGCTGGATGGTTCCCGAACATCCAATGACACTGGTTCCGTGACCAGGATGCTACATTAAGCTATGTGCTGTATGGTTACCGAACATCCAATGACACTGGTGCCATGACAAGGATGCTACATTAAGCTATGTGCTGTATGGTTACCGAACATCCAATGACACTGGTTCCATGACCAGGATGCTACATTAAGCTATGTGCTGTATGGTTACTGAACATCCAATGACACTGGTTCCATGACCAGGATGCTACATTAAGCTATGTGCTGGATGGTTCCCGAACATCCAATGACACTGGTTCCATGACCAGGATGCTACAATAAGCTATGTGCTGTATGGTTACCAAACATCCAATGACACTGGTATCATGACCAGGATGCTACATTAAGCTATGTGCTGTATGGTTACCGAACATCCAATGACACTGGTGTCGTAACCAGGATGCTAAATTAAGCTATGTGCTGGATGGTTCCCGAACATCCAATGACACTGGGGTCGTGACCAGGATGCTACATTAAGCTATGTGCTGTATGGTTCCTGAACATCCAATGACACTGGTGCCATGACCAGGATGCTACATTAAGCTATGTGCCGTATGGTTACCGAACATTCAATGACACTGGTGCCATTACCCGGATGCTACATTAAGCTATGTGCTGTATGGTTACCGAACATCCAATGACACTGGTTCCATGACCAGGATACTACATTAAGCTATGTCTGTACGGTTATCGAACATCCAATGACACTGGTTCCGTAACCAGGATGCTACACAAGCTATGCCAATGACACTGGTGCGGTGACCACGATGCTGTACAACCTATATGCCGTCGGTGACAGACAATTCTTTAGCCGTGAAGTCCACACGTCCATAGACTGACAGAGTGTTCACTCATACCGCACCTTTCTGTTCTGTTCTTCCAGGATCCTGACGTCACTGTCGGCGATGGCCCTGCCGGCCGTGCCTGGGGCGGCCCTGGTGATGATGTTTGTCATCGCCACCTCACTCGGCATCCCCACCAAGAACATGGGGCTGCTCTTCATCGTGGAGTGGATCCTGTAAGTAGGCAGCTTGGTGTTTGTGTCGGGAGCGGGGCGGGGGCGATTCGCTTCTTTCTTATTTAGTTTTAGTCTTAGTTCCTGTTTTGGAAGGATTTGGAGTGGATTTGGATTTGGAGTTCTTTTTTTATTTTTTTGTCATTGTTAAAAATGAATTTAAGTTGTATAATCTCTGTTATGGTTCCCTACCATATGCACGCGTCTTTTCATGGTAAATGGGGACCAATGTATTTTATATTTATAGTATGTAAAGGTCAACAACAATTCGTGAAAGAGTACAGGAGGTATTTTCCTTATATAACTGGTATTCTGACACTTTGGAGGGATAGATATGATCAAATGAAGACCTAACTAGGCTTAGTAAACAAAGAAAACCCAACATGTTCATTCCAAAATTATGGTGTTTCAAGGGCATGCATATGTGATATGGAGAATTTGGACCTTTCTACAGCCAACTAGACCTTTATGTTGCATAGAATATTACCTGTAATGCCAAGTACACACCTACAGTATAGGATTTGCGCACTAAAACTCGCGACTCGACCCGACCCGCTTAAAACTGAAAACGGGCCGATTCATTTTTCGAATCGTGAATCGCAATCGTAAGGAAGCAGTTTTAGCCCTAAAAATTAGTTTTAAGTCGTGAATTGCAATCGGTAGGTGTGCTAGGGGAGTGCACACCTCACGACTTTTGGGCAGTTTTAGATCGTATACGGTAGGTGGGTGCGGAAAAATGGTAGGTGTGTACCTAGCATTAGTCAATGAAATAATAATAGGATACTCTCACTTCAAATAAATGTTCATCTTGCATGCATATCTTTGTATCTTTGGCTAATATTCCATGGTGATTAAAGTTGCATAGTCCGATGGTTTTGAATATCCCTATTTTTTCTGAGATAAATATATTAGATCGATCACTAGTATCTACTTTACATTAGTTCAAATTTACTTTTATTTTAAATGGTAAACTTTTGAGATATTTTGAGTGCAAACATGGAAAATTAGTTTTGGCAAGCTTGCCAAAACTCTGACACCATAGACTTCTGCAGTAACAGGTTCAGTTAAATTGACTCAGTATTTCCTTCTATGCAGAAACAAATGCTTAATAAGTGCATCAATATCTAAGTTAGATATGTGAAATCAAATCTAGTTAATTGGTTTGGTTTTGAAAATTTAATATTTCCTCGGACTATGCAGCCTTAAACTTGTTCTGGATATGGCCTATGTGGTGGAAGCGGGTTTCCTCTTAAGATATATGTCAGAATGACCATATGTTTGACGTCCAATAGCCGATGATAAAAATCAATGCGCTCTAGAGGCGTTGTTAAATAAAACAAACTTTCCCTTTTCCTCCCCTCCCCCCCCCCCCCACACACACGCAGCGACAAGCTGCGCACCACCAGTAACGTCGTAGGCGCGGCGGTGATGGCGGCCGTGACGTCACACATTTGCAGCCGACAGCTGCAGCTACTGGACGCGCGGGAAGTGGACGAGATGGAGTCGACGCCGGACACGGGCACGACGGACCTGACGGACGCCGGCAGCACGGACGTCAAGGAGCTAGCATGACAGCCGGCGTCCGCCGACAGGTGTCGCCGCGCGTCGACGCGCTCCCTGCGTTCCCTGCGCTCCCTGCGCTCCATGCGCTCAGTCTCCACCAAGTCGGAGGCGGGCCGGTCCGCGGCCGAGGCGGGCGGCGCCCCGGTCCGCCCGGCGGACCGGGAGGCGGCGCACTCCCTGTCCGAGGCCGTCATCGAGACCGCCATGTCCGACACGGCCGCCTCCTCCTCTTCCCCGGCCGCCACCACCGCCTCCCCGGCCGCCGGTACACCCGAGGCGGCCGGGAGCGGGGCCGGGAGCGGGGCAGGGAGCGGGGCTGGGAGCGCAGCTGGGGCCGGGGGGAAGAAGCCGGAGCAGCGGGGCACAGAGGTGACTGTCGTATGACACATGGCGGCGGGGCTGACGTGCCCCCCGGGACGGGCCCGCCACATCGCCCGGACGGACAGCGACGACCCTGACGTGGGCGACATCGTCAAGGTGGCCGGCGGCAAGGTCGCCTGGTCCTTCTAGTCGGCGGCGGTGGTCGGGTGAGGGGGAGAGGGGGGAGGGGGGGGTGGCGGGTGGCGGCGCGCGGGTATTTCCGGCGCCCGTCATGGACTTTGCCGAAGCCTATCTTCAGCACGGAATAACATATTCTACATGCATATATATATATATATATATATATATATATATATATATATATATGTGTGTGTGTGTGTGTGTGATGTAGATATATATGCGTATATATGTGTATTTATATGTATATATATGTTTTTACATGTATACATATGTATATATATAATATATATAAAATATATATTATATATATATTATATATACTATGTATATTATATACATGTGTATATATGTATATATATACATATATATATATATATATGTATATATATGTGTGTATATGCACGCATATATGTATGTATATATATATATGTGTATATATATATATATAATAAAGTATATCACCGATTCTCCTGCCTCACCATGGAACCCAATGGAAGCCCCGCAAATCGTCATACTAACTATACAGTACATGTCCCGGCATGCACTTCTTTAAGCACACACCCACACACTCACTCACACACACCACCAACATTGAAGTTGGGTCTTTTATCTTCTCCCTCCGTCTCCCTTATTTGGGCATGGATGGATTGGAGTTGGGAGAGCCGATCTAAGCATGGAGAAGGACAGTTTGCTACAAAGTAGCATGTGGTGGGTTGGATCTTCTTTTTGTGTGTTGTGTTTTGTGTGTGTGGAACTCTTCTTTAAAAAGATGTGTATACTTGTTTTTCATAATTTCGTTAAAGAACCTCTAAATCCTCGCCAAGTCACGCGCTGAGATTTGTTTATCTCTCCTCTCACACACACAACCTGCTCATATATGCTAAGAAAGGGCACTATTTTCTCAAAAGGGTGTCTATACAGTGTGCGGGTTGTGCAGTCTGTTTAAAGCTGCATAGTCCGATGAAATATCAAATTTTCAAAACCAAACCAATTATCTAGATTTGATTTTACATATCTAACTTAGATACTGATGCACTTATTAAGCCTTTGTTTCTGCGTAGAAGGCAATATTGAGTCAATTTAACAGAACCGGTTACTGCATAAGTCTATGGTGTCAGAGTTTTGGCAAGCTTTCCAAAACTAATTTTCCATGTTTGCACTCAAAATATCTCAAAAGTTTACCATTTAAAATAAAAGTAACTTTGAATTAATGTAAAGTAGATACTAGTGATTGATCTAATATATTTATCTCAGAAAAAATACAGAGATTCAAAGCCATCGAACTATGCAACTTTAAGCCCACAGTGGTGCGGAGTAAAAAAAAAAGGACAACAACGAAAATGAAAATAGGGACTTATGTCAATACTGACAGCCAATACGCCAGAATTATTTTCTTCTTTTTAAAAAGAAATTATTTTATTTTAAATCAGACAGGTAGGGGGTAATACTACTAATAGTTTCTCCCCTTTCTTCTTTCCCTGCTGCTGTCGTGCAGGCATTTAATTTTCATAGCAATTACTCGACAAAGTACTTAATTTATTATATTGATTAATTATTGATCTATTGACTGCAAATCAGATCAGGACGCTGCTGTGCACGTCTCAAGATGGCCACTGATTCTCCATCTCAAACCCTCGAACCCACGTCTATCTGCTCAGACATAAATATACGAATATATATTTTATACTTATTCTCCCATATATTTCCGTTTCTACATGCAATCATACTTACTCTATTATACTCCTGGTCTCAAAAGCACAAGGGACAACAGTACCATTTTCTCTTTTTTCTACACACCCACATTGGACGCTGTTGGCCTTAGCCAGGTGTCATTATATAAGCCCCTGTTATACACTTATCCCACAACAAGGCAGCGTTTTATCTATATATATGTACTATATATATGTATATGCATAATAAATTATATAGTATATATATATATATATGTACTATATCATGTATTATGTGGATATAAATAACGGCAGCCCCTTAATGTTACTCTCACAACCACCTCAATTTCCATGTTATTCCTCCCCGCCTCCTATACGCCGTGAGCCAATTGTCACTCTGCTCACTTTCAAAACTTATATATATATGGTGAGTTCAGCCGCAAAACCCCATAAAGAGACTATTACAGTAGACCTACACTTATGTCAAGTCATGCCGCTTGCTTTTTTTAATGCACAGGTACAGCATTATATCGAATTGAATGCATCAGGGCTATTTGAGCAGAAACCACCCCAATATCAAAATAACTCATGTGCAAGGGATAAATATACAAGTCCGGCTAACTGCTAGTAACTGACTGGTTTGGAAGTCAATTTCCTTATATGGCAATACTTATAAGCCCCACTGTGTGCATATATTATTGATGTAGCTACATATTCGATTCAGCCATACCCATAGATGGCCTTCCAGGCTGCCTGCCTTTGATTGGTTGGGTGTCATCACACATTCCCAACCACTAATACCCCCCTACACTTGTCAGATTATCAGGGACCGAGCAAATGACCGAATGACGATGATTACAATTGATTTATGTTTGTTGTATTTTGTTGTGTGCGCCTTTTATATATTAATTAATTATCATAAAGATTATGAGTCTGATTAAAAAAATTTATATTAAAAAAGAGAAAAAAAAGCAACAACCCTCACAAATGGTTGAATAACGGTTCATTAAGAACTTGGCAAAGTGTTTGCTAGTTTGAAAATGTGGAGCCATTAATTAGGTTTAGAACCACGGCTATGGCTACCGGAAGCTGAAGCTAGTTGGCTATGGCGGACCGTGTACATGGAGAGGGGTGGGACCTCAACTGTTCTCTGTAGACTGAGTGTCATTCCCCGCTGAAGGTGCTTCAACTTTCAAGACTGGTATTGTTGTAGTTGTTTTGATGGGATTTGCTTTTGGAATTACATTTGAGTGTTGTCACTGCATGAGTTGAGAGTTGGCCGAGGGGAGGGTGCTGCTTGGTTTGACGGCAGTACTCACCGGTTTGTGAGACATGCATGCATGTAGATAACAGATTCACCCTGTACTCGCAGTACATGGGTGAACGACAACATAGTCTAAATACGGGCGAAAATAGCTTTAGTATTGAACAGGAAGTGGAATGCCTAGGTCCAATATCAAATGGACGCTTATATTAGCACAGAGTTGGTGAAATGGGAGAGAATGCAAAAAGACAAGATGGCGGCCAAAGAACACCATCGATTTCACATTTAAATTCCATTAAACTATAAGTTTTATTATATTTTTCAACTCAAAGTTAGCGGGGAAATATTAGGATATATATACAGAATAAGTATTGCTTTTTAGATTGTGGATTTAGGCTCTCATTTCATTTCCCTACTTTTTCGACAGCTTTTATAGAGGGTTGGTATTCACCCGTGTACTGCGAGTACAGGGTGAATCCTTTATCTCGTATGCATGGTGCGTGGGGTTGAGGTCAGCCAAGTGCGGCGATGTAATACATGTGGTGTAAATATTAGATTGTTTAGTGTGTGTTCTGGGAGAACTGCAAACAGTTGTGTGGTTATTGTGCTGCATTAATGAAGCTACACTATAAAATGATATATTTATATACATATATAGTATATATAGTTATGTATACATATAGACATATAGATAGACATATATAGACATATAGAGCTGTTTATGTACATACTTGTCTATATATAGCTGTATATATAACTGCCTATATATAGCTGTATATATAGCTCTCTATTAATAGCTATTCATAGCTGTCTATAAATATATCTGTCTATATATAGTTGTCTACATCTAGCTATATATAGCTCTATATATAGTTGTCTATATATAGCTGTATATATAATTGTCTATATATTTAGCTGTCTATATATAGTTGGCTATATATAGCTGCCTATATATAGTTGTCGATATATAGCTATCTATATATAAATGTCTCTTATATAGCTGTATGTATATAGCTGTATGTATAATTGTCTCTATATAATAGTCTATATATATTATATATGTTATATATATATATATATATATCCGTGCTCCTGTATTTCCCGTTAGGGATGTAATAATAAAAGATAATGCTATTGCAGCATGCACAACAGCATGTTGCATCATCTCATGTGGGAAGATCTAGAGAAAGATGTCAACAACAAAGAAAATACACTTTGACAAAGCCATATCTTGTTGTTTGGTTGCCTGGTTACGGACGCTGGCAGTGCGCACAAATATGCAGTTGTCGATGTGTTTTCATCGCACTCCAGACACATTTCCCTGAATGTCAAGTGTGCTCTGATGGATGTATTGATCAATTGGTTGATTGTGGTTTTACATCCTAGCAACCCCTCAGGTCATAATTGGTCCAGCACCGGCTTGTGACAGCGCCACTTATAGAGCTGCCCCAATGGAGCACCAAGCTACTGGCACCATGACGCGATATCCCACTCAGTCACAGTATCCTGACACGGAGCCAACGAATCCTTGCCCTACCCTAGTAAATTGAAGCGCCAGGCTAGGTATCAACGGATGCCAAATGCCAAGTTGCGTAAGTCTTTGGTGGGGATCGTACCCACAAGCTTCCACAGAGGACGTGGGCGCTGTAACCAGCTAGTCCATCCCATTTGATTCTTCAGTGTTAATCTAGATGTTGAAGAGAACTGGTCAGAATTCGAAGACCTGCCAATATTGGAAAATTAAGGAAAATTAAGGAAAATTAATTCATGCCTAATCGCCTAAATAACCGCATTCAAAACACACTGCCCTCGACAATGCATATGAGAACAGCATCGCCTCGGTCAGTATAAATCCCTAATGAACTTGTGCCTAATATCCCATATCGGACACTGCATATTTAATTATGCCTACACTGTTTGCAACAGGTATGACAAGTATTCATTCACACTCACAGGGCCAACAGCAAAAAGCATCTCCCCAAAGCCCAATATTTGACTTCTATTTTTCAGTCTTGTTTTAATTTTGTACATTTCTTTGCTTAATCGTGGGAAATTTCAATCACATACAATTTGTCTTCATTATTCCACTTGTGCCTAGTGATGCACAGCACCAGGCTTGGTAGGGATAAGTAAAAATGTGTACGTCATTAGTTTTACTCGGCTAGAGTTCAAATTTAAATCCTGTGACCTATCAGATGGCAATCGGGTGCTCAACTCATTCGGCCATCCCGTCTGGTCTTTGCTTTATTTGCCACCGTTCTTTTCAATGTGTTGTATTCCGCCTCGTTTAGAATCTTCCACTGTGTGTTGCATCGTGGTATTCATTGCTACATCCAGTCTCTCCACACACACACCACACACCACACACCACACACCACACACGCGCACCCCCCCCCCCCCCCCCCCCCCCACACACACACACAACAACTCTCAATTCAAATGTGCCTAGTATCTGTATGACCTACATTAGGCTTGACGAGCACCATTGCCATGGTAACCACTGATGATAAATACTGTCATAATGTTTTGAACTTGTGAAGTAGATGTACGAGCAGTGTTGTTGTCCGCTTCGGTTGGTTTCTAGTGCCTCCTGATACCAGTGAGTGTTTAAAAAATAAATAAAAACGCTAAATAAGCGACAATAATAAATAAATCTGTATACACATGCTTTAGATTAGCATTCCCCTCGGGAGGCTTTCTAGTTATACATGACGTTGCACAAAGCTTATTTGACAAACTGAATTGTCCTGAAACACAAATGAACTGGCAGCAGTGCATTTGCACCTTATTAGTGGGCAGGTTTAAGTAGATTGATGGCGAGGCTGGGCTGGGAACATAATATGTATTGTTCAATGCCCAGCCATTATAGGATCAATCACCTTCATAATATATGTATGTATATAATGATATATATACATTGTGACTAGACCAACTTAATATGGAAACCCATTTTGATGTCATTGACCAAACACATTGAAATACTTGCTTATATTCAACACCACACCCACACGTACATTTCAGTCAATTGTTTACATATCCTGATTGTTCCACTAAACTACCTCTGTTATTTCTCTGAAATAACCACAAAACACCACTGGAAACTTGAAATTTTTGCTCCATGCCAAATCTAGATACAAGCGCAATTCTCATATGTATATATACAGCTTCCCAATGAATCATCAGGGCTGCTACTGTCATTTATATATCTATATATATCATATTTGAATATCACGTGATTTATGATAGTTACATAAATATTCTTTACACATAAGCATACTCTTGTGTACAAAGGTTGTCTACCAATCAGAGTATAATGTGGATATTATACAGGTTATACAGGTTCGCTTTACTAGTTTGCTTATAGTTATTATACAAATTGTATTATGGAAAATGGAGTCTGAAAGTTAGTGGGAAAATAAATCCCAATGCGGTGAGTGAGTGAAGAGCGTCTGATCCCCCCTCCCACATTCACGTACACTCACTCTTTTGGAAATCTAATTAGCTCCTTTACTTCGATTTGAAATTAGAAAAAAAAAGGGAAACAAAATGAAATTACGAAGAAGAAAAAAGAATCCCACAAACCTCAAACATTTAAGACCATATAACATTGATGAGTTTTGTTGTTGTCGGTGTCTTAACAAGTTAGATTGGGTTAACATTACCAATGCATTGTGGGATACCTTTGAATGGTATGCCTTATGGAACACCCTTGCACGTGCCCATATAAGGAACCTTTTTGATCAGGGGCACGTGAATATTCTCACTAGAGACACGAAGTGTATACCCCCATAACCATAGAAACTGGTTGGTGTATAATGTGGAACAAATTATATTTAAATATTGTAATATATAGTTTTGTTTAGATGGCCTATAAATAATAATTGTAATATTAATAACAATTAAGATGGAGCTTTTCAAAGAGAATTAACTCCTTTTTTTTGTATTCCAAGAGGAAGCATTTCATTTGGATGCGTCTGTTCAAGAGCCTTCTTTGCTATGAAAAGTTATATTTGTAGCAGGATGATTATGAAGAGATTTTAGTGATGACTGAAAGTGAACTTGTGAAGTTTCCCAAAATTGTATCTAACCCCACTTTTATTTTAATTAGACGATAACTAGTGCTATTTGCACCGCCTGGATTTTAAAAGCTCAGGAACACATTCCAACCATTTCGGTTATCCATTTTGTATGTGGTAAAACGAACATTATTATTGAATGCTTGCCATGCTTTAATTAAGCTTTTACGTCCACAATGTGTAGTGAGTGTATTGCAAAATAAACATTTTCTAGACACATAACTGTTCGAGTTGTTATTATAGTAAGGACATAAGTAAACCAAAGTAATTTTGTATGAGTCATTTATAAATTTAAGGGGGGAAATGGTTGGCATACGTTGTACTCTCAACTGAATGAGTGGTTGTGGCATGATGTCCTAGCAACACCTCAGGTCACATATGGACGGAAACTTATGACGGTGGTCCTCAGTGCAATTTTATAGTGAGTGCTCCTCTGCCGTGACACGGTGATGTGAGTATCGGGACATAATAAATCACGCATATTATCCTGGTATTTGTCCAGCCAGTCATTGTCATATCCGTGTAAAGCCAAACGTCAAAGTAGCCATATAAATTTAATAAGTATTTGGTTTGACTCACCCGGGGGCTGAACCCACGACCTTTCTCACGGGGATAGGCAACCGAACCACTCAACCATCCAGCTTGGTCATCTGGCTCTCATTTGTATTCCCCGTCCCGGTATGAGCTTAGCTGTTGCTAGGACCGAAAACCCCAACAAACATTCTTATTCCTACGTGTCGCCGTCTGGTGGTCTTTCCGGGCATTATTTATTTGTTAGTGATGGTGGCGCCCTCTAGGTTAGTTGGTGACCTACATACTGTCGAATCGAACATGTCGCAACCACTACATATGTCAATATAATTGAATATTGATTTCCTACTTAAAATCGTCACCATATTTGATTTAAAATTTGCTTTTGGATACTATGATGTGCATTTATTCTACATTATCATACGAGTGTCGCAATTGTTGCGTACACATAATTGCAACAGCTGTTAACTGTTATTCGATAAACGGAATCATGCTCGAGTAGCCATTGATGGTGGATTGAAACATGTCACTGCTGACAGAAGAAACGTAGGAAATATAATTCACTTATCGGTGTCTACTGACCAAGGTATGCATCATTCCACATGCCATTTAGTTCTTTGTGTTACCTACGCATTTGCTAACTTATTGGAATACATATTATTGTAGTTGTATGTTTTTAACCACTGGTTGCGTGGCGGTGTCAGTTGTGTAGGCGTGTCGAAATGAAACTGTGTTGATAACTTGACAATGATACATTGATAGGTATTACCACTGAAAACCAGTCTACCTACGTTGATTTTTTTCCCACCTTCAATAAAAATAGATATGACATTCATATTCGAACAGCTCTGATCATATGTCTTAAACTAGTTGACGTGGATAGTATAATTGTGACAAGATATTTATTGCAAATTTAATTTATATTCGCTTAAACTTACACTTATACTTATCCTCTTCTGCTTAAGAAATTAGGCATCAAATCCTGTTAGCTGGTTTGGTCTGTCTAAGTGGGACCTAGTGAAATTATAGCTTTCGTGCGACGAGCGCTGACTGTAGCGGTAATTTACCCAGTGCTTATCGAGGCGTCCTTTGAAAGAGTTTAAGCTTCGGGCGTTCACTACATCAGCTGGTAGTCTGTTCCAAGTGTTCTCGGCACTTTCAGTGAGGAAATTTTGACGAACTCACTTGTTACTCCTGGGTTTGACGATCTTATTATGCCCTCTGGTCGTCAGACCATGTGTTGGCTCGAGTATGATGTACTGGTTTTTGACTGTATATGTTCCGCTGAGGTGTTTGTAGATCTCAATGAGGTCTCCACAGCGCCCTTCTGTAGTATAGGCTTGGCAGGTTTAGTGCTCGTAGTCGGTCTTCATAAGAGAATTTCTTCAGGGCTGGTACTAGGCGGGTTGCGTGCCTCTGTACTCTCTCGAGAAGTTCACAGCCCTTCCTGTACATTGGTGCCCATGCTGGATATCCATATTATAGCTTGCTTCTCACCAGGGATGTGTATAGATTGGTCAGACTGACTTCATCCAGGTATATGTAAGTACATCTTATGAGGCCAAGTGTTTTATTGGCTTTCCCAGCCTGTGTCTCACAATGAATAGAGAAGGTCAGGCTCGGGTCTATCCAGACCCCCAAGTCTTTTTCAAGATCCATGCTCTGCAACTCTATTTGTTCCCCTGCAGCTGTAGACATTTGATAATTTGCCCTCTGATTGCTTCGTTCGAGGTGGAGCACTTTGCATTTGTCGGGGTTAAATCTTAACTGCCATGCATCTGCCCATGTTTGTAGGTTATTCAGGTCGTCTTGCAGTCTAGTTACATCGGACTTGTCTTTGATATGCGTGAATAGTTTTGTGTCATCCGCAAACATCTGGGTGCATGTGTGTACCATGTCAGGCATCTCGTTAACGAAAATGATAAATAATAGCGGCCCTAATACACTGCCCTGTGAGATACCGCTGAGAACTGCAGCTATGGCTGACAAATATCCTCTGATAGATACTTGTTGGTGTCTCCCCCTGAGAAAGTCTGCTACCCACTTCCACAATTCTCCCTTGATGCCGTACTTGTCCAGCTTCATTAGCAATCTCTCATGTGGGACTGAGTCAAAGCACTTTGAGAAGTCTAAGTAGCCAGCATCTATAGCCCTGTTTACACGGGCGATTTAAAACGCTTCATATAAAACGACTTGCCTAGATCGATTCACATTTGTCGTGTAAGCGCGATGCTAAGGCATTTTAGGGCTGAATCGATTCATATAAATCGGTAGATGTAAACCACCTTGCAAGGTGGTATAGATGAAGCGATTCAGCCCGTTCCCGGGCGGCGATAGTGTAAAATAGCGGTGCTCGCCGGCTACAAGCTCAGCTGTAACTATCGCTGGTGCCCAGCAGTGTTAGGGACCGATTAGGCCAAAATCTATTGAATGCGATCATATTTAACAGAATTACATACTCAAATAATGAAATTTAATTAAATTAACCCTAAATTCCAAGCGATATTAACGTAGCAGCTATTTTATTGTCGAATCGACGAGTGTAAACTAAACAAATAGCAGTGCTCGCCGGCTACAGACTCCCCACTAAGGCTGCTGGTTCCCGGCGCCGACACACTTTCAAACTCGGTCCGTGTAAACGGGCCATTAGTCACCTCCACCATCCATGATCTCTGTCCAGTGGTCCAGTGTTGCGAGTAGTTGGGTGATACACGATCTCCCTTTGATGAGCCCGTGTTGACAAGACGATAGCAGCTCGTTTTGACAATGTGTTCTATGATTACGTCAGACTCTATGATTTGAATGGCCTCGTCCCTGCAGGCTTTCAGCTCTTCTCACAGTTTCTTGTCTTCTTACCTCTCGGTGTATGTCATGTCCTTCTTGATATACACTTTGGTGAGAAATTGGTCGTCAGAGCGTGCCAGATTCTTCACATTCCTCAGTATGTTCATCTTCATCCGCTTGTCCCGTAACTTGACCCGAAGTGGTCAGGCCTGGCCTCCTCCCTTTTTTTCCCCAAGTCTGGTAGAGTGTAGGTTATTATATTATTATTCTTTATTGTATAGATTTTGAATCTAAGTTTACAATGCTCAAAACATACCACTACCAGTTTGCTTTCGATAGATGAGCACACAGATTGAGCCTTCCATAATTATAATTTTTAAAATCTTATTAAAGTTATGGTCTGGAGGGTGGGCGTTGGTCCGTAGAGTTGACATTTAGATTATAAATTATAATCTATATTTAGTTTGCAGCTGTATAAAATAAAATAAATTATAATGTTAACGTATGGAAAAGTACAAATTTAGTGTTTGAAAGAAATTCTAGATTTTACTAATGTTTTAGTATATATTAGTCTATATATTGATGTTTTATTATTGCATAGTTTCCTCTATCATGATGGTTTATTCATTGATAATAAGCTTAGCATAGCCTGGTAGTTCTACTGATATTGCTAAATATATCAGTAGGCGCAATGAACACACTGATTCCCACGGATGTTATCGGGAGAAGCAAAAAGGACTGTAATTACTAGGCAAATGAGTACCTCATTTTACTATCGTTAGTACTAGTAGTCAATCAACTATTGAGACATAAGAAAGAATAACAATATAATACCGACCCCCCCCCCCAAATCTATCGAGTTTGAAAGAAATCTGTTATTTGTGGGTTCATTACAGTGAGTATCAGTAATTATTAAACTGAACATACAGTCCATGTATATTCATTTACAATTTAGCAACTTTAGATGTAGAATAAAACAAAATACAGTCTTATTTCTTATATATATATATCTTTTTAATATATTCATGTTGATACAAAAATACTTGACTCTGAGTCTTATATAGTCTTAATTTCTTAAAGCAAATCCTCCAAAGAGACCTTTTTTCTTTTCTTTTAAATGGTTAAGCTCATGACCCAGGCTTGCTCGCCAGTCTAAACTGAAACCTTCAAAGCACATGTGGTGTTCCCTGTGGCGGAGTGGTTAGAGTGTCTGACTTTTTTCTAGGTCGGACTCCTAATCTGAAGGTCGGTGGTTCGATTCCTTGTGCCCACACCTCTGCCAATTTGGATTTCCACCGCTGTGTATAACTTACAGCGTCATCAAAGGCCCGTTGCTTTCATACCATGTCTATGTGGTGTGGGAGGTTAAAAATCCCTTGGGTTGGTAAAAGTGTAGGCTCGGGCTTTCTATCGACAAACTGTCTAATGGTGAAAACAAGTCTAGTCAGACTTATCCATAATAGGCAGTATAAATCTTCAAGAAAAAAAACCATGCAGCACCGGTGTAGCGAAGCCAGGCCTGCCTAATGCTGCACCGCTCTCATAGCTCACTCCCCAGTCAGTAGAAGATAGTTTCATATTGAATGGTAAAATAACTTTGTAAACTGCGATAAAAGCTGAAAGACAGTATTTTACCTAATTGCAGACCTCATAATAGTCCTCGTGGGTGGGCGGAGGTTTTCAAATGGGCTTCTACCTTTGGCTTTAACCCATTTGAAATCACACCACTCGCCCATTTAAACTATTACATATGAATACATGTGCATTAAATGTATATATGTAAAATGGTGTCTTTAGATTTTAATACTGACACTAATTTCCTTCTAGATAGAAGATGGATTATCTCACGCGACTCAAGAATACAGTCAGCAGTGCATTGCCTGGCAACCCAGTGACGCGTGAGTTTGAGATTTGTGCACACCGCGCCAGTGTCGGGCCAGGACTTCTATGGAAAGTTTATGATGGACTCAAGCGTACGACGAAGCAGGTAGGTCAGGGTTGGATACCACACGTGTGGCTACCTCCCTGGGCCCTGGACACCCTGAATCAGTGAACCCCTGAACACACTGCCTCATAGATCAACTGCAACCTATAGGATTTCACGGTAATGATTGTTTCCGGTAATGTGTCGTTACCATACTTGAAAAACAACAGAACTGAAATTTCGTTTCCGGTAGGTATTCTATCGAGACTTGGTTCTCATCAGAACAAAAAAAAATTGTTACTGATGGGTTCCCATGAGCCCTGGGAACAGAACCCAAAATGTGGTTCCCATAAAATTTGAAATCCTCTAGGTTGCACTGAATCTGCACAAGACTACTTACTACATACACTAATCACCCTAAGAGATGCTTAATGAGCGAATTACTCAAAACCTTGACAGGATAATCTTTTATCATGTTGGAAACACTTTTTACCTCATCACTGATGTTAAAAGTTTTATAATTTGATAGAAACATCAAATTTTCGAAACCAAAGCAATTTGTCTTAAATGGTGATGTGATTGATATATATAATCACAACCATGCAAATATCCAATTACGTGCTTCTATTATTATTTTTGGTTTCTGCAAACTATCTAGATGTAATACATACATCCAACTATTTTTCTCTTTGAGTTACCAAGTAGGCCCCTATTTAAAAAAAATCCAAATTCTATTAAACATTTATTTATGTAATATATAATTATATCTATTAATAATAATAATAATAATAAGTCAGTAACATGTTCCTTATTAGATATAATCATCCCATTTATTGAATCGGCGTCTGGTACAGTACTATTTACAAATAGCTGAATATAAATGTTTGTCGATTTACCATCTTTGTGACTGAAAACTGTAAAGTGATATTAACAAGAATAGAAAAGATTTGCGAAATTGTGAGTAGTATACACAATTGGTAATTCAACCATGGCTCTAGGATTCCGTTGCTAAAATATAGAATGTTAAATTTGCATATTCCGATGAAAGCACACAATTTCAGAGACAACAACACTGACCTAGATTTGATAACGCATATCCAACTTAGATATTGGTGCGCTTATTAGACATGTATTTCTGCATAGAAGGAATATTAATTCAATTTAATCAGACCTGTCTTTGCTGCAAGCCTATGATGTCCAGCATTTCGGTGGGTGTGCACCAAAACTTTGTATGTTTGCGCTTAAAAAATCTCCAAAGTTCGCCATTTATAATAGAAATTACTCTGAAGTAATGTAAAGTAGGTTGTTATGATCAACCTAATATATTTATTTGAAATATGTGGCAGGAACTCAAAATAATCAGCAACTTTAATATAAAAAGGATCTGATGCTTCCTTTGTTCGATTCTCTAAGTGTAATGGGTTAGCTATGTTTTGTGAGATAAATTGTCGTGTCATTTTACACATTGGCTATTTCGGAATATCCTGTAAGCTTTACTATGACCATAAAAATATGGTGGACACATTATTGTGTGTGGAATTAAAATGACAGAATAAATTTTACTACCTTTCTGCAGTCATAGTATCCTTTGCTGCTGAGATATAGCCAGGTCTGTACGGAGCCTGGAAAGTCTTGAAAAGTCTTGAACTTCATTTGCCACATTTTAAGGCCTTGAAAGCCTTGAATTTAACCTATTTTGAGTAATTAGGCTTGAAAATCCTTCAATTCCATTAAACTGTCCCCACTAATCTAAATTAGTCTGAAATCGCCATTCGCCATTGTTTGTTTTTTGTTTTTTTCTGAAATCCAAATGAAAATAGCCTTGAATTCCTATCAAAAACAGCCTTGAAATTGCCTTGAATTCCATATCTTCACATGTGTACGGACCCCGTTCTGCAGTCATAGTATCCTTTGCTCATGACATAGCATCAAACCACCAATCAATCAAGTGAATGTGGTAATAAGTAGGCTGTGTGTTCTCAGTGGTTTTTTTTCTCCCCCACCCCCCGCTCACATCTCCGCCCTCTGCAGGAGGTGTCTGTGCTGGTGTTTGAGAAGAAGGCCCTGGAGCGGTACTCAAGACGCGACAAGGACCTCATCATCGACACTCTCAAGAAGGGCGTCTCACAGCTCACCCGGCTCCGGCATCCGAAGATACTCTCCATCCTCCACCCACTTGAGGAGTCAAGGTGACAAGCGCTTAGATTTGGATTTACCTTTTGTGTCGTCATATGTGCTTAAAGCTGCGTATAGTCTGATGAAAACAGCGATTTGCTAAAAAGACCAAGTCACTTATATAGGTTTTTAATTTGATCCTACATATCTGGCTTAGATATTGGTGCACTTATATAAATAATTTTGCTCGTCCTGATATGATAGTGTAGTGGTCTGCACTGACCTCTCAGGCAAGTAACCACATAGACAGGTAGGCGTGGGTAGTGTGTTGATATCAGGGAGCCTAGGTGGTGTAATGGTTAGCACACTGGCCCGGAGTGCAAAGAGATGTGGGTTCGAGTCCCGCTCTAGGCGCATATTTCCCATTTTCATCACCCCATGACACTGGTTGCCGTGATCAGGATCCTGTACAAGCTTTGCGCTGTATGGTTGTTGAACCTACCCTGTGTATGTATGTGTTAGTGCATTGCCTGTATGTATGTAATTGTAAGCATTAAAAGACTTACAATTCCAGGGGACGAGAGTGTAGTGGTCTGCACTGACCTCTCAGGCAAGTAACCACATAGACAGGTAGGCGTGGGTAGTGTGTTGATATCAGGGAGCCTAGGTGGTGTAATGGTTAGCACACTGGCCCGGAGTGCAAAGAGATGTGGGTTCGAGTCCCGCTCTAGGCGCAATATTTCCCATTTTCATCACCCCCATGACAATATGTTGCCATGACGTAAAAACTCCAACGACCAAACAACCAAATAATGTTGCTACATAGAAGAGAATGCTAAGTCAATTTAATAGAACTTGTTACTACTGAAGCCTATGGTGTTCAACATTTTGATGTGTATACATGCCAAATGTTTTTTTGTTTAAAAAAAATCTTTTCGCTTCAAATATCTCCAAAGTTCACCATTTGTTATCAAAGTTAATTCAATGTAAATTAAGGTATATACTGTAGTAGTCGGCACTGACCTCTCAGGCAAGTAACCACATAGACAGGTAGGCGTGAGCAGTGTGTTGATATCAGGGAGCCTAGGTGGTGAAATGGTTAGCACACTGGCCCGTAATGCAAAGAGATGTGGGTTCAAGTCCCGCTCTAGGCGCAATATTTCCTATTTTCATCACCCCCATGACAATACTAATGATTAACCTAATGTATATATATCTTAATTATATTGCAGACACGCAAACCACCTGACTAATTTTAAGTAATACTGTTCTTTTTTGGGGTGTGGCTCTCTAAGATATGTCCATAGATTCGATTGTGAAATGACGTGGTTATTTCCATAGCCCAGCCTTCTGACACTTTTCCTAATCAGTTGTTCAACAGCCCTGTTACAGGAACAGGGCCGCGGGAGTAACTATTGCCACCCATGTGAAGAGCGTTTTCCCAGAATACAACACTGGCCATCTCCGTCGATATATGGCTTCCTTTATGGTTAGACTTAGAAGCTCCTAAATGGACCAATCACCGGGCGCGGTGGCCGAATCGGTAGAGCACAGGCCTCGCGTGTGGAACATCGGGAGTTCGCGAGTTCGGTTCCCGGTCGAGTCAAACCAATGACTTAAAAATTGATACTTGTCGCTTCCTAGCCTGGTGCTCGGCATTATTAGGATAGGGCAAGGTCTGGTCAGCTCGGTGTCAGGATAATGTGACTGAGTGGGATATCGGGTCATGGTGCTGGTGGCCTGATTTCCCAGTGGGGCAGCACTATAAAATCGCCATGAGTGCGTACTGTCACAAGTCGGTACCCATCCTGATATGATGTTGCTAGGACATAAAACAACAACAAACAAAACCTAAATGCACCCACAAGTTACACGCGCTTACAGGCTGAGAACGCCTGAATGCACCAGCCATATCTCATATCATATCTCATAACCAGTAATACCAAGGAGGCTAAATTTGGTATCATTTGAAAGAGAAATCAGTTTACTGTCATATAAAATCAACTTAATTTTCAATGGTTTTTGAGGGATATCAATTTAATTGTACTAACATCAGATATTCAGATTTTTCAACAATTCAGTCAGGACTCCAGGAGCTTAACAATTGGAATCTCTTTAGTGTTGAAAGGGTTAAGGCGCCTCCAATAGAACCTGTCTGTATGTAAAGTGGCTTTCTCTGTGGCGGAGTGGTTAGAGTGTCTGACTTTTTTCTAGGTCGGACTCCTAATCTGAAGGTCAGTGGTTTGATTCCCTGTACCCCCACCTCTGCCAATTTGGATTTCCACCGCCGTGTATAACTTACAGCGTCATCAAAGGCCAGTTGCTCTCATACCATGTCTATGTGGTGTGGGAGGTTAAAAATCCCTTGGGTCGGTAAAAGTGTAGGCTCGGGCTTTCTATCGACAAACTGTCTAATGGTGAAAACAAACCTATTCAGGCTTATCCATGATAGGCAGTATAAATCTTCAACAACAACAAAAAACTTCCTGTCACCATTGCCTGCAGGGAGAGCTTGGCCTTCGCCACTGAACCGATCTTCGCGAGCCTGGCGAACGTGCTTGGCCTGCATGAGAACATGCCAGTGCCGCAACCGGAGGACATGAAGAAGTACCAGCTGTACGATGTCGAGATCAAGTACGGCCTGCTGCAGGTAGGAGGAGCATGCCTCCATATAATGTAAATCGTGAAGACAAATTATTTGAAAAACCTACTGTATTAAAACCTCTCTAAAATCTTTGACTTCTGCGTACCAAATTCTAACCGGGCTGAACAGGTGGTATATCTTTGTTAACACACTGAAAACACCAACTTGGTGCTTAAGAGACTGTACTCACATCACTCACAACAGAGAATGCTCCACAGAAATCTCATGCTTAAATATCTCCATTTAGTGTAATTCTCACTACCACGTATTTCCCATGTTTGGACCGCTTTTAAATGTCCATTTAGGGAGGTGGTCGGTTTTGGGAGTTTTTTTTTGTATATCGTTACAATGAGTCAAACTTCACAGTTTGATAAAAAGAAAATATCACAGATTTTCGAAACCAAAACACTGATTAAGATTTAATCCTGCGTATCCAATTTAGATACTGGTGTACTTAATAATTTATTGCTGCATACAATGCGTCAATTTACTCGAATCTGTTACTGCTGAAGGCTATAGAGTATAGTGTCAGTACTTTGACGCACGCGCCAAAATTAATTTGGCATGTTTGCTCTACATATATATCTACAAAGTTAGCCATTTAACATAAAAGTAATTTCAAACTAAATAAACTAAGGTAGATTATAATGATAAACTTACTATATTTGATCTAAAAGAAATAATTTTTAAATGGCAGAAACTCAAAGCCGTCAGACTAGGCAACGGTGTGGTAGTCGGCACTGACCTCTCAGGCAAGGAGCCATATAGGCAGGCGTGGATAGGGTTGTGACATCAGGGAGCCTGTGTGATTTAATGGTTAGCATGTTGGCTGCAAATGCAAGAGATGTGGGTTCGATTCCCACTCTAGGTGCAGTATTTCCCATTTTCATCACCGCCACAACACTGGTTGCTGTGACCTTGATCCTGTACAAGCTAAGTGCTGTATGGTTGTTGAACCTACCCTGTGTATGTGTAAGTATGTGCTTTACCTGTATATATATGTAATTGTAAGCATTAAAAATGACTTACGGATATAAACCGTCCAGGGGACGAATGTAGTAGTCTGCACTGACCTCTCAGGCAAGGAGCCACATAGACAGGTAGGCGGGGATAGCGTGGCGACACCAGGGAGCCTAGGTGGTGTAATGGTTAGCATGCTGGCCTGGAATACAAGAGATGCGGGTTCGATTCCCACTCTAAGCGCGATATTTTCCATTTTCATCACCCCCACAACAATACTTATTACTGGTTTGCTTTTAGGTGACGGAGGGCATAGCATTTCTGCACAACGACGTTAAGCTGTTGCATGGCAACCTGTGTCCGCAGTCGATTGTCATCAACAAGTCGGGCTCGTGGAAGATTGCCGGCTTCGACTTCTGCGTACCGAATTCTAACCGGGCTGAACAGGCGGTATGTCTTTGTTAACACACTGAAAACACCAACTTGGTGCTTAAGAGACTGTACTCACATCACTCACAACAGAGAATGCTCCACAGAAATCTCATGCTTAAATATCTCCATTTAGTGTAATTCTCACTAACGCGTGAGTTGTGGCGTATGTTGGTTTTCTGTGTGTTTTTTGTTGAGGTGGGGGGGGGGTTAATCCATTAGATGAATGTGTGCTCACCCAAGTATGTTTTGTTATATTGACTTCTCTTTTCAATGTCATTTTTTTTTAAGTTGTCATTTTACTCCATTTGCCTTATCACTGAAACAAACTTTCATAGCGGCAAGATTTTCTGAGATGAGGTAGAAGTTAGTTGAGTGCGAGTTTAACTATCTGTACAATAAGAAAGTAGTGTATGTCGTCTTTCAATTTAAGTCTTCAATCCAAAATAAATTATTACAAATATGGAGTTTGTAATGAACAATAAACATGTTCTGATGGTATAATAAATAATGAATGTAATCTTTCTACCGCTAAGGTTACAGGATTGACCGATTGTCGATTGATATCAAACTAGACTTGGCTGCTATGTGGCCTAGTATAGTTTGCTATCAGTCTGCGATATGCATATCCTGTAACCCTAATGCTAGAATGATGTCATTAAAGCTAAGATTCCATATACACGGTATGCGAATGCGGTATGCGGCATAGATACCCATGCCGACCTCCAATAGTCGATGTCTTCTTTTTGTGTTGTGGGGGTTGCTAAACAAACCGCCCCCCCCCCAAAATACCCATCCCATTTTTGGAGTTTTTTGCTCCAAATTTGTGAAGGAAAGTCAAAGTTACTATTGTTTTCTATGGCAAGCGCAGCAGCATTCGCATTCGCATCAATCGGTCCGTGGGTAGATCCATTTCCCGCATTTGCATTTGCATTCCCGTTCGCATTCGGACATATGGAAGCACCCATGTATATTTATATGCTTTTCCAATTTTTGCCGCATTCACATACCGCATACCGCGTAAATGGAATCTTAGCTTAAGCATGGATGTGTGTGTATACGGGTGCAGTTTTGGGGACCATAATGTGTGTATGGAGGCATGTGTGGAGCTGTGTGCATGTGTGTTGGGGACCACTAATCAGAGTGTTGCATTGTTATATTTGACAGACGGGCACCATTATGTGTATGTGGAGGTGTGTGCATGTGTGTTGGGGACCACTAATCAGAGTGTTGCATTGTTATATTTGACAGACGGGCACCATTATGTGTGTGTGGAGCTGTGTGCATGTGTGTTGGGGACCACTAATCAGAGTGTTGCATTGTTATATTTGACAGACGGGCACCATTATGTGTGTGTGGAGCTGTGTGCATGTGTGTTGGGGACCACTAATCAGAGTGTTGCATTGTTATATTTGACAGACGGGTACCATTATGTGTGTGTGGAGCTGTGTGCATGTGTGTTGGGGACCACTAATCAAAGTTGCATTGTTATATTTGACAGACGGGCACCATTATGTGTATGTGGAGCTGTGTGCATGTGTGTTGGGGACCACTAATCAGAGTGTTGCATTGTTATATTTGACAGACGGGCACCACTCAGGTATTGTGCACACACAAACATTACACTTCTCTCCTTAAGGTGTTGTCCATTGGTGCTTCCTGTTTGATTTGTGTTTAGTTATGCAGATACTGGAGTTTCCACCCATTGGACAATGCTCGGTGCTGCAATAGGGGCAGTGTGGTTTGCTGCTTGATGCAGATTCTAATCCTACAGGCAGTTTGTTCTGAGCCTAGAAATAGTGACTAGTGTCTTTATAAGCAGACATGTGTGTACTGATTATACAAGTTGTCCTTATTCTATAATCAGACTCACATAGACGGTGTGGCCGAGTGAGTTGAGCGCCTGCTTCCTGTGCGGCAGGTCATGTGATTCAAACTCATTGTGTTCATTTAAATCTGGCCGAGTCAAACCACTGGCTTGAAAATTGATACTTTTCGCTACCTAGCCTGGCACTTGGCATTATTAGAATAGAGCACAGAGCAGTGGAATGAGGAAGACTTATTATCCGCAATTGAAACTTCCCCTGCTTAATCAACGAATGTACTAATAAATTTAAAAAAATAGAAATAGTTCGCTTTTTCGATTACATTCATTGATTAAGCAGGAAAAATGCAGTCACAGACAATTGGTCTTCCTCATTCCATTGTTAAATGCCCTATCATATTAATCCTGGGCACTTGGCTAGGTAGCGACAAGTATGCATTGTTATCTTATTGGTTTGACTCGGCAGGGTACAAATCCATGTCCTGGCACACAGGAGGTGAGTGCTGAACTCATCTCATTGAATTTAGATTATATTGCTAGTCTATAAGTAATTATTGTTTTCCTATATATAAACAGGTCTGTGCTGATTATCTTTGTATCATATATGCTATACTATAATCATATATGCTATGCTATAATCAAACAATTATTGTTATTCCATAGGCAGACATGTCTCTGGTAACTAAAAGGTTATGTACTGATCGTGTTATTGCTATTCTGTAGGCAGACAATTGCTCTTATCCTAGAAGCAAACATGTCTTTACTGAATCACATAATTATTTGTTGCTATCCTATAAACAAGCATGTATTGCTATCCCATTAGCAGACAGGTATTTACTGATAATATAAGTACTTGTTGGTATCCTCTAAGCAGGTATGTGTTGCTAGGATAGAAGTGATTATTGATATCATGTATGCATGCATATCTTTAGTGATTACAGAAGTTGTTATTGCTATTCTATAAGGCAGCAGGTCTTACCTTTTTGTAAGAGTATTCATGGTTATCATACAAGCAGACATTTTGTTGTTGCTATCCTATAAATAACACAATCCTTCATTGATCATGGACTCAGTTATTAATGTACTATAGGCAGTCATAGCATCAGTTATTAATGTGCTATAGGCAGGCATAGAATCATTTATTAATGTGGTATAGGTAGGTATAGGATCAGTTATTAATGTGCTATAGGCAGGCATAGAATCAGTTATTAATGTGCTATATGCAGGCATAGACTCGGTTATTAATGTGCTATAGGCAGGCGTAGAATCAGTTATTAATGTGCTATAGGCAGGCATAGGATCAGTTATTAATGTGCTATAGGCAGGCATAGAATCAGTTATTAATGTGCTATATGCAGGCATAGACTCAGTTATTAATGTGCTATAGGCAGGCATAGAATCAGTTATTAATGTGCTGTAGGCAGGCATGGAATCAGTTATTAATGTGCTATAGGCAGACATAATCAGTTATTAATGTGCCATAGGCAGCCATAGAATCAGTTATTAATGTGCTATAGGCAGCCATATAATCAGTTATTAATGTGCTATAGGCAGGCATAGAATAAGTTATTAATGTGCTATAGGCAAGCAAGATTCCATTGACCATAGAAGTACCATAGCTCTCCTTTATGCAGCCTGAGATGTCCACATTGATAATACAACTTGTGAATCAATCTTTGATATGGTATGAGGTACTAATTCCTATTCCATTTCGTTGGGCGCTAACAAAACAATTAATTCAGGTGTGGTCTAGTTTATGTTAATTCGTGAATAGCCATCTATGCCGTTAATACACAGTACACAAGCGAATTTGTTGAACAATATAGATCTTTGTAGGTTTTATATGCTAAAGAATGTCCTGAAATCTGTAAGAAATGACATTCTTCTTGATTCCCAATATATACCCCTCCGTCCCCTTCCACTATTGATGGCGCCTCTCACCCCCCACCCCCCAACTTTCACCCATTATTTTCTCTCAGCAGTACTAGCATGCATGTGTGAAATTAAGATTCTTAATAATTACTCTCTGAAAGTCTTTGTTGACAAATTCAATGTTATTAAATCATGTTAAGTTCTATAAAGGGAAGAAAAATATACAATATTTCTGTAATATTTCAATAGGATATAGAAATAGATTGACCTTTTTTTAGAAAAGAGCTACTATATATTTTTTTCTGATCTTTTCAAATTAAATCTATGTATATCTCAATAATTGATTATTTAACAGGTGGCGGTTTCCCACCATGTTGTCAGAGAAGAGTGTTGTCCAGCGGTGAAAAAAAAGTGTTAGCACACCAATCCGTTATGGGCAGGGTTAATAAATTCATGATCACAAAAGAAGTTAAATAATAATGAATATAATAACGATAATGATCTCTCCTGTGGCCCCCACCCAGCCGTTCTACCCATTCGCGGAGTGGGACCCAGGGATACCCCCGGTGGCGCAGCCCTCCCTCGACTACCTGGCCCCTGAGTACGCCCTGAGTGCATGCTGTGACGTCACGTCCGACATGTATTCGCTCGGCGTCCTCTTCTACTCCTGCTTCACCAATGGAAAGACCATCTTCAACTGCTCCAATGAATACCACGTCTTCAAGAAGAATGTCGAGGAGGTGAGTTAGCGAACTACTGTGGTACCTGTGTTCAGACCAATGTGGTGTCCTGTCATTGGTGGGAGAGTAGTATCTGTATTTAGATGACAACTCTGCATCCAAACCAGTGTTGTCCTTATATAGCAGGTGTCCTATAACCGGTAGTACAGTAGTATCTGTATTTAGAGGACAACTCGCCCGAACCCCCGTCCGCCTCCTCCTCCTCGGGCTCCGACTTGATCACCCGCCTGGGCATCTTCGTACGCTTACACTTTGAACTGCAGGGGTTCGTACCCGCACGTTGCGCACAGCTCCAGCGGCATTGCTACCACGTGGTTAGTCATGCTCGGAGCGACTCAACACATCCACTCAAAGCTAGATATTATAGGCAAATGGCCGATATACCTACACGACTGTTGCGGGTGAGGGGTAAGCGACTCCCACCCTGCCCAGTAGCAGCCAATCAGCGGCCGGTCCGCCAGTCACTGCCCGCGAGCACCGCCCAGCGCGCAGGCTTGGGGGTTGCGGGTTCGAATCTCATGAAGGGAATATAGATATAAGACAATAGTAGATAATAATAATATTTGTATAAATGCTTTATACTCCACGTCAATTGTATTTCAGGGAGAGTCTTTAAGGATGTTGATTTTTATATTTATGTTTCTTGTCTTGGCGTAGATGCGGAAACTGCGGAGTGGTGTTCTGAATGCGGTACCAGACGAGGTACGAGACCACATCAAGCTGATGCTGAACACAGAGCCGACCGTGCGGCCAGATGCAGACCAACTCACGAAGGTAAATACACAGGCGCAAACAACTAATGCCGGTAAATACTCATACAGACCAACTAATGGAGGTAAATACACAGATGCGGACCAACTCACGAAGGTAAATACACAGACACCAGACAACTAATGGTGGTAAATACACAGATGCAGAGCAACTCACAAAGGTAAATACACAGACACCAAATAACTAATATGGGTGAATACTGATACAGACCAACTAATTGAGGTAAATACACAGATGCAGACCAACTCAAAAAGGTAAATACACAGACACCAAATAACTAATGGGGGTAAACACTCATGCAGACCAACTAATGGAAGTAAACACTCAGGCAGACCAACTAATGGAGGTAAACACACATGCAGACCAACTAATGGAGGTAAATACACAGATGCAGAGCAACTCCCGAAGGTACCACATTCAAAACACCACTCCATAGATACAAATAAACCAAGTGGAATAGATGGAATCCCCACCAAAATACTAAAAGAGGCACTCCAAGCTATCCCAAGTACCATGGTGGACCTGTTCAACATATCCTTTAAAGAGGGGCACTTTATCACAGCCTGGAAGATGGCAACCATCACCCCCATCTACAAAAGTGGTGACAGGTAAAACATGGGGAATTACAGACCAATATCAATTCTGCAAACACCAGGCAAGCTAATTGAAAAAATATTCCACAGGCACATAAATGAGCACCTGGGAAAAAAACAATATACTAAACAAAAGACAAGGAGGTTTCAGGAAATTACACTCCACATCAAAAACAATAGCAAACCTAACAAGTGACGTACTGGCATCAATGAACCAAAAGAAATTAGTTGGGAGCAGCTTTCATTGACTTCAGCAAAGCTTTTGACACAGTAGACCACAACATACTACTAAAATAATTAAACAACATGGACATTAAATCCAAATTAATAAACTGGATAAAATTCTACCTAAACAACGACAACAAATAACAAAAGTGAATGGTACACTGTCAGACCAGAAAACTGTCACATGTGGTATACCCCAAGGATCAGTCCTGGGACCACTACTCTTCATACTATACATAAACGACCTAGAATAATGGCTACAGACAGAATGTCTCCAACTATATGCAGATGACACAGTCATATATGCAGAAGAAAGCACAGTAGAGGAAGTAACAACCAAGCTAAACAACCTCTTGCTGAAGCTAGACAACTGGTGTGAGTCCAATAAAATAACCATCAACGCAAATAAATCTAAAACAGTAAGTACTTTTCTCACATAGAACAATACCAGAAAGAAACCTACACTGCAAGCTAGGAAACAAAACCTCAGAAAATTTAACTCACTATAAATACCTAGTCCTAGAACTAAGCCGGGTTTACACGGGCGAGTTAAAACGCTTCATATAAAACCAGTTGTCTAGATCGATTTACATTTGGCGTGTAAACGCAACGCTATGTCGTTTTAGGGCTGAATCGATTCATATGAAACACTTCATGTATACCGGGTCGCGAGGTGGTTTATATGAATCCATACAGCTGGTTCCCGGGCGGCGATAGTGTAAAATAGCAGTGCTCGCCGGCTACAGGCTCACCACTAAGGCTGCTGGTTCCCGGCGCCGACACACTTTCAAGCTCGGTCCATGTAAATGCGCCACTACATCGCTTCATATAAATCGATTTGTCTAAATCGGTTTAGAATTGCCCGTGTAAAGACGGCTATAGACAACCAGCTAAACTACAATCTGTGTATAACAAAAATCATCCAAAAAATAACCCACAAACTGTGGCTCTTTGCAAAACTAAGAAACTATATAACACAAGATATGTCAATAAAAATCTTCAAAGGTATGGTACTCCCCTACTTTGACTATGGGGATGTAATCCAAATGGGTGCTAAAAAAGAGCTACTAAAAAAACTGCAAATACTGCAAAATAGAGCCCTCACAATCTGTCTAAGAGTAGACAAACTACACCCCACCTATGATTTACACAAAAGAACTTAAGTAAAGCTACTAGAAAACAGAACAATAATCCACCTAAACACATTAGCATATGGATATAGCCAGGATATTAAGCATCTAACTCAACCATTAAGGAACACCAGAGCAAACAATGCACTACTACTAAGGCAGACCAGAATCCAAATCAAAGCCCACGAAAGGAGCACACTGGAAATGGCTGCCAAAGTATGGAATGCACAAAAGGTGAAGGAAAGACAAATTCCTGACCTAAAAACATACAAAAAATATCTGTGCAAAATAAAACCAGGAAACCCCAACTAAGCTGCACCACAAGGGGTCATGTGATATGTCACGGCCCACCAGCTGGACAGCCCATGACGGGAAACCCGGAAATATAAAAGCCAGATAACATGTACACCAACAATATAATCAAATCCAATCCAAACAAACATAACCCAACCACCTACTAGGTACATGCCTATAACATGTAAATAGAGTAGGCTAGTATAGAATTAAGTAGAGAAAAAAAGTGGAAAACTCTTCCCAAGAAAACCCCAAAACACTAACATAGATCACTAACCCAAGATATAACTTTAAGAAACACAAAACTATAACTGCCCAGCAGTGAAAACAAGCTCGACCATCCAAACTTAGATGCTACAGACAGCATAAACACCCCATGCATTGTTCTTTTTTTAAATGCAGACACCAAACAACTAATGGGGGTAAATACTGATACAGACCAACTAATGGAGGTAAATCCACAGATGCAGACCAACTCACGAAGATAAATACAGACGCAAAACAACTAATGGAGGTAAATACTCATACAGACCAACTAATGGAGGTAAATACACAGACGCAGACCAACTCACAAAGGTAAATACACAGACGCAAAACAACTAATGGAGGTAAATACTCATACAGACCAACTAATGGAGGTAAATACACAGATGCAAAACAACGAATGGAGGTAAATACTCATACAGACCAACTAATGGAGGTAAATACACAAACGCAAAACAACTAATGGAGGTAAATACTCATACAGACCAACTAATGGAGGTAAATACACAGATGCAGACCAACTCACAAAGGTAAATACACAGACGCAAAACAACTAATGGAGGTAAACACTCATGCAATCCAACTAATGGAGGTAAATACACAGATGCAAAACAACTAATGGAGGTAAATACTCATACAGACCAACTAATGGAGGTAAATACTCATACAGACCAACTAATGGAGGTAAATACACACATGCAAAACAACTAATGGAGGTAAACACTCATACAGACCAACTAATGGAGGTAAATACACACATGCAGACCAACTTATTTTTTTGTGTATTTAGGTTGCCCTTTACTACAGAAAGTTTCATTTTGACTTTTTTTTGTCTTATTCTTTACAAATATTTGATTCACCAGAACACTTCATTTGTCAACACCGAAGCACTGGTCTTCCAGCTGTCTATAATTTCAGTTATTTACCCAGTTCTTTGATAATAAATGTTAGTAATGGGATGGTGTATGGGAATGGGGACAACGTTATGTATTCTATTAATGGTACATAATCTGGCAAGTGTTTGCGCTAAATACTCTAGACTGGTGATAATGCCGCAGCTTTTGTCTTGTCTCGTTCAGATCCCATTCTTCGAGGATGTTGGCGCAATGGCGTTACAGTACCTTGACTCGTTGATGCAGCGCGACAATCTGCAGAAGTCGCAATTCTTCAAAGGCCTTCCGAAGATCATAGCGAAGATGCCTGCGGTATGTACACCAAGCTTCTGTCATATAGTGCGTAGTCAGTATTTGTTGGTTTTTGTTGTTCACAAAAATGTACCCCTTTTGAGTACTTGCTGTTTTCAGTTCTGAGGAGCCGGTCTCTTGCCTTTTACAAGCTATTCACTTCTATTTTTAAATATAATGCTTTCAAACAGATATTACTGGTAATTATGTACACATATGGTGTTAATAAAGCTATTCAAAGTATTTTTATCATAAAATTCAATAAATATGTTGCCATTAATTCTGTGCCATATATTACTAAAGACAAGTGTGTATTCATGTTACTAATTAAACCATCCAACTTTCATTTTATGCACGTTTAAACAAAATATATGATCATTTCTCACGAAATTGTATCAAATGAGGCTTTGGAGGGCTAAGCAAAAATGGTCCGATTACCTCACCAAATAAAGGAAACACAGATTTAATCAATCTAGAAATCTAATACATTAAGTTCCAATATCCCTTTTTTAACGTGTTCAGCAGATGCATCTACAGCAATTATATTTTTATAAAGTAAATTGACCTCCTGTTTTAATGTGTTCAGCCGGCGCGTCTGCCGCAATTATTTGGTATTTATAAAGTAAATTGGGATTTTTTTAAAAATGTGTTCAGTGGGTGCGTTGCCGGCAATTTTGTATAAAGTAAATTGGCCTTTTTTAAATGTGTTCATCTGCAGACATTTTTTGTATAAAATAAATGGACCTCCCTTTTTAACGTGTTTAGCGGATGCGGATGCAGCAATTATTTTGGATGTATAGTAAATTGTCCTTTTTCTAATTTCTTCAGCGGGCGCGTCGCTGAACATTATTTTGTATAAAGTAAATTGTCTTTCTTTTTTTTTTCAAATTGTCAGCAGGCATGACTGCAGCAATTATTTTTTTTATTAAAATAAATCCAACTCCAGCAATTATTTTTTGTATAACGTAAATGGACCTCCCTTCCTTGGCACATGCAGCGGGTGAGCCTGCAGAAGATCCTGCCCTGCCTGTTCAAGGAGGCGCTGAACGCCGACATGATCCCCTTCCTGCTGCCCAATGTGCTGCTGATTGCTGAGGAGGCGACACCTGATGAGTATGCACGCCTTATCCTGCCAGGCCTCGTTCCCATCTTCAAACTCACCGAACCCATACAGGTGAGTCAAGTGGGCTAGGCAACCCAGTCACCATTCGAAAGATATATATATTCGCTCCCAGCTGGGCAAAAGCGCTGAGTCCAATATCTGGTAACTGATGTCTGGTAAGCTCCCATTGGCCAATTTTCAGATGCTGGCTGTATTCATCGAAGATGAGAAATTTACAATTTTCAATGGATTTACAATTTTTTCTTGCACATACAGGTCATTTCCCCTGATATGTTTACCCTGTCAGATTTACCAGAAATCTGATTTCCACTTTTGTTGGTGGATGATTGGAGCCAACTCTCATTCCTGATTCATCCATCACTGTTCATTCCATAGAAGGATGGCAGCCGCATTTGAATAGCACTTGTGTTGTATTAAGATTGGGGTACCTTCTGTTCAGCCGAATCAAAGACCCTATAATACTAAGACGGCTCACTCAGCCTGTACTGTGTAATCAATATGATCAAATCCACCACTTGGTTAAACAGGTGCTATATTATATGTATAAATGTATATATGAATGTGAAAGATGTGTGATGATGGCGATGCTGATGATGATGCTGATGATGATGGGTATTTGTTCATAGTAATTTCATATTGATGTGTATTCATACTTACCTATCTCATGTATAATATAATTGTATGTGTTTACTTGTGAAACACCAACCAGCAGCCGGGCTGATCAAACCCACCACAAGGTGGCACTGCGAAATTTAGATTACCATGGGAGAGATAGGGAGTGAGCTGTCTTAGTATTATAGGGTCTTTAGCCGAATGACACAAGTGCCATATGAAGCCATTAGAATATAGTTACATAGTGAATAGCGAAATAGCGAAAGGTAAAGAATTGAAAGGTGTGATTGTACATAGTTGTCGGCATCATGATAGTCTTTGTGGGTAGAGTGATTTCATATGGGCTTCAGCGTTCAGCTTTGACCCATTTGAAATCACTCCACCTATGACTCCCGCCTATGACTTCCGATTATAATTCGCTCCATTCGGTTGATAGAAGAGAGAGACAGCCATGGATTTAAAGTAATTTAATAAAACAAGTCGGGACCTCAGACGGTATTATCAGGCAATGCATCAGTAGGCGACCAGGGCCAAATGTCAGGCGGGGACTGGACTGCGCGGCAAGTGGGCGAATCATGAACCAAGGGTTGAGCAGATACAGGTCAGGGATCAGCGCTCACCCAACATATGAGCGAGCGCTGATGGGGCATCCTTGACTTCTACGTGGGCGAGGTATGCATGAAGAGACCGGCTCTTCCATGTGCCAGCTGTCATCAGCGCTGGTAGAGGGAGTCCAGCAGTGGCGCACGCTTGAGCTGCTCCTCGCCGTAGACTATGCAGGGTGAACTGCCTACTTGATGATACTGGCGAGGTGATCGCTTGTTGGAGAGTCTTAGTCAGGAGCCGGGCAGTGAGTGGTCGGTACGATGGCAGGAGGAAGGCATGGTCATCAGGAGCAGGTGTCACAGTTCGTAAGTATCTGGTCCAAGCTACTACTGGGCAGCAGGGAGACTTAGGTAAGGGAGGAAGGAGGAAACGGACTGGGCATAGGGCGGCTGGTCGGGTTTTAGTTGAAGTCACTAGGACTTGAAGGCCGGCAGGAGTCAGTGTAATCTGCTTGAACTTAATAAGATGAGGATTGGTGCGTGATGAGACTACCAGGTTACTCTGTCTAAGAAGACACAGAAAACCGATTAATAATGCCGCAATACAGGCAGCTGGTGGTCGGGATCTGGCTAGTAGGGAGGAAATAATCTTCCGTAGGATATCTGGTGTGACTGGAGGGACTTGGGACACGACATGTTTCGACGCCCTAAGGAACTTCAGGCAACTGACACAGTGAAGCGGGGACCAGCTGGGCTGGTGGCACGCACTCGGGTTGCGTGGAATGTTGTTTTGAGGGCGGGACCGTTTCACTAACAGCCGGTGTCACTATATCACCCTCAAGCTGGGGCACAATAAGAGGTTCGACATGTATATCGGGCAAAATAACAGGAGCAGTCTTAGACGTGAAAGTTACATATGGGGACATGGCCCTCCGACTTACTTCTTGCTGCGGTTGTCCCGCCTCGGCCGTCTTTTTATCTGTTGCCTTCCTCTTTTTTAAGCAGGCCTGCTCTTTGTGGGGGTGGGACCGTCTATACCGGGAAAGCGAAGTACACAGCAGGAGCGGTGAGTGAAAAGTGATTCAGGTTCGGACAGTGGTCCGTGAAGAAAGCTAAAAATACACCAACCTCGTGAGCAAATTACCCATGTTAGCCTCGGGCCAACATGCACAATGTGTCCTTGCAGCATTAATGCATCCCGCAGCAGGAGATGCAACCGAGTAGAACGCAGGCTTCCAGTGCGGAAGGTCGGGAGTTTAAATCCCATCCGAGTCAAATTAATGACTTACAAATTTGATACTTGTCACTACCAAGCGTGGCGCTCGGCATTACTAGAATACTGTGGTCTCGTACCTCGACTTGTTTTCCAACATTGAAATTTCCCATCCTTAATTAATACAATTTTTTTTTTTTTAATCACAAATGTTTTGTTTCCAAGTTTAATAGCTTTTATTCACACTTGATAATATATATGGTCGGACAGTTTGTGTAAGAAGTTTGAATTCGGTATGCTCTGGACAGCAAGTGCTTTATTCTTAGTATCCACAGAGGAGGGGACAATGAAGGAGCTATCAACATCAGCGAATTATATTACATTACAAGTCTTGCACTGAGTATAGAAATACAGTTCTCAGAGCTCCTAGAAGTCAGTAGATATCAGTGCGAACAATTTCTCTCAGCATCATATTCTTTACATACTAAATCTTTCGTAATGTGGACTTAAAAAAAATGTTGCGCTACAATTCTTGTATTTCATGTAAGCACGTGCAAACAATTTATGCTTACAATTTTTTAGCTGTCCAGTGGTGAAAACAAGCACCCTCGCGGGAGCTTATACGTTATGGGCAGAATAAATACTTTGTCAATAAAAAAATAAAAAAAGAATTATATATATATATTTCTGGCTACGCCCCTGACGGTGTAACTGCATCCGCGAACCAGAAACCAGTGGTAACAGCATGTTCCCTCAAGGCAGCTACACGAACTACTTTTATTTACCCTGAACCTTGCAACTTGTCTTATATTTATATTGTCGCTATATTTATACCCACATACACAAGGCTATAATGGCGGTATCCCAGGGAGCAGTGTGAAAACTCATCCGCCAGGTGGCAGCACCCACAAATAGGACACATGCTTCCCTGGCAAGACTAGTGTTTCACTGTCCGATGAAAGCATCAACATTTCAAATCCAAACCACTTATCTAGATTTGATCCTACATCTCCTGTTTAGATACTGGTGCATAGATTAAGCATTTATTGATTGCTACATAGAAGCGTTCTCTGTGGCGGAGTGGTTAGAGTGTCTGACTTTTTTCTAGGTCAGACTCCTAATCTGAGGGTCGGCGGTTTGATTCCCCGTGCCCCCAGCTCTGCCAATTTGGATTTCCACTGCTGTGTATAACTTACAGCGTCATCAAAGGCCGGTTGCTCTCATACCATGTCTATGTGGTGTGGGAGGTTAAAAATCCCTTGGGTCGGTAAAAGTGTAGGCTCGGGCTTTCTATCGACCAGCAGTGGAGTGGGGAAGACCAGTCGTCTGTGACTGGGATTTCCCCTGCTTGGGACAACTAATGTACCAAAAAAAAAAAAGAGAGAGACAAATAAGTGTTCACACTTCCTGTCTACCATTCGCTATATATCGCTATATAAGGGAATGTTAAAGTTGCATGGTCCGATGAAATACTTATTTTTCAAAACCAAAACATGTATCTTAATTTGATTATATATATCCATCTTAGATATTGATGAATTGACAAGTGATTTGGGTCAGCATATATAGAATAATCAGTGAATTTACTACCTCATCCTACTTTGAGAAACCCATCACACAAGGAAGCCATTAATCAATTAGGTCAATCTCGTGGCCTCAGTAGCCTTGACCCTCATTCCAAGTACCTAGTCAGGTTCCAGGATGTCCAGTGGTAGTATTGCTGGTGCCATAGCCTGGGTTGATATAAAGTTGCATGGAATTTTGTATTAAATAATTGTTACAGATCTGAATAAGAGTGATGTAATAATTATGTGTATTATTATCCGGGAACAATACATTTGATAATCATTAGGTCAGCCCACATCAGTCAAAAATAGAAACAAATCATGGCGTAATGGCGCCATCAGTAGGAGAAAAAGGTACCCAGGCTATATTTTATTTAGGTCATTCCACATCACGTGGTCATCGCGAGACGTCAATACGCGTCATAGCGAGAGGACTTTTGGGAAGCTTGTCCAAAGTATTTTGAGTTCTTTCAGCTCCAATTGCTTCAAAACTAACCATTTTTCCTCAAAATTACTCCGGACTAATGATTAGTCAGTTATAATGATCAATTTGATATATTTATCTCAAAAATAAAATAAATTCAGACGCCATCGGACCATGCAACTTTAAGTCAATGTTATTACTGCTGAAGCCTCAATGGTGTCAGAATTCTTATGTGCACACCAAAATTGATTTACCATGATTTCATTTCAACTACCCCCCCCACAATTAACTATTTATAACAAACGGGTCTAGGGGTGCGGAATGGGTGATGTGTGTTTGAAGGGTTTGTTTATTTGTTGTTGATTTACGTACTAGCAACATCTAAGGTCATATCAGGACGGGGTGTTTGAAAGAGGAGGAGGGGTGTTCATGATTATGGTAGTATATGATTACAAAGAAATTCAACTAAGAATGAAGTAATATTATATCCGATATATTTGTATTTATTCCCATTATAACTAGATCGCACACACATGGTGGAAGGATCCCCCACTCCCACTCCCACCCCTAGCCCCCTCACTCCAGCTGGGTGTGTTAGGGTGGAGTAGTATGTATTTCACACACGCATGGATTGGAGTGTATGTATGTGATCATATACATGCCAGTGATATTTAAGGTAATTTAGTTAGGATAGAACAAAAGAAGCATTTAATACGTAATACAATGCAGCGTATGTGATACAAGATTGGTCTTAGCTTCGAGATAATAGTTAGTGATATTCGCTGGCGTATGATTATCCCTATGGACACTTAATGCTTTACAAATGTGTCATTTTGGACCGGGATTCTCTGTGCTGCCACCTAATGGATTCCCATAAGTTGTCTTAGAAGTTAGAGTTCCTCATTACATAACGCCCATCCTTCCTCTCCCTCTCCTTTCGCTCATCCACATCCCTACCTTTGGATTTACATCTCACATACCAACAACTAGTGCGGAAATATCATTGAATCGTATGTCCACCAGTGGCTTCATGCACGCGTGTTCCTCGGCTGAGAACTTGGACACTTTCAATGGTGTGACTTTGAGTCCCCGTTAGCCGTTAAAATTTCAACATCGATATTTCTGTGTATATGCAGATGACCTGGCTTGGTGCTGGTGACACACTCTTCGCTTAACTCGATGCCTCACGCACTCCACCACCCGTTAAGGTCATTGCCAGTCAGGCCATAGCGGATGGTTCACAGATAAGCCGCTGGTTATATTGGTAATGATTAGCGCTTTGTATTAGTATTAGTCACAACAATACTTTGTTGACATGTGCGACTTGCCTAAAGTCGACATGTAGCTGTGTACAGACGGATCATGATCACATTTGCTTAGAAATGGCGGGTTGTCATTGAGAACCAGTGACATAACGCGGAGCACTCACACTAACTGGGCAGAAATGGTCACACTATGCTCGCAAATAAACACAGGTTCACCACTCAAAAGCCAAACCATGAGCATTACACCTTTCTGCATACACCACGGTAAATAATGCAGGCCAGCACTTGACTGCTTCCTGCTGGAAGACCATCCCATGTGGTTGATGGAGAGTCGGAATTCCTGGCAGATATCTACAATCATTGTCGTAGATATCTACTTGGAGGGTGTGGCTCAGCAGTCGACAAATGCCTCTGCTTTGAACGGCCCGGTCTGTTTCCACGATACTGGTAGCTGGTGTAGACATGGATTAACAGCCAGAATTGTCATTCGCACACTTGTACTCAGAAGACACTTTTTGTGTGGCGTATCCATGTGAAGACTGAAGTCCTAGTTGAAGACCCTGGCCTGGAACTAGCTGTACTTTCAGAGAAATGAGATGTCAATGTTATTGGTGACATCGCGGTGTTCACATTGCTGTAGTCACACCATCACAGATGTGCGATTTTCCACATTGCGGTTAGTGATGCCATGATGGTTGTAGATCTAGACTGGATGTTGTACTCCTTTAGGTCATTGAGCTTTGACTGCAAAGTTATTACGTGTGGCGATGCTTCAACATGTTCTTGTGTGCTATACTGCGATATTTGAAGGCATCCTGTCATGTTATGTTGTGTGGTTGGTCTGCCAGCAGATGATGCTGTCTAATGTGACACCTTATAACATGTGATGTCATGTCAGGTGGTGACATAGTGTGTAGTCGGTGGTGCTGTCTCATGATATGATGTGTTGTGTGGTGGCAGTTTACCAGTATTTGGCAGTGTCACATGTTGATGATGTGCTGTTGTGTGGTGACACTGTGGAAATAGATGTTGTCACATGTTGTGATGGGTTGTTGTGTAATGACAGTGTCAATAGATGGCACTGTGACATGTTGATATCTGTTGTTGTGTGGTGACAGTGTGACAATAAATGGTGTTGTCACATGTCATGATCGGTTGTTGTGTAGTGACAGTATGTCAGTAGATGGAGCTGTCACATGTTGACATGTTGTGTGGTGACAGTGTGACAATAGATGGTGTGCTGTCACATGTTGACATGTGTTGTTGTGTGGTGACAGTCCCATTAAATGGCACTGTCAGATGCTGTGATGTGTTATTATTATTGTGTGGTGAAATGACACTACACCAACACTATGATGTGTGGTGATTCTCCATCATCTTCTGATATCCTATTTGATGCGCTGTCATGTTCTGACACCATGTCGTGTGGTGCTGATGTGCTGGTAGGTGGTGCTATGTCATCATCTAATGCCGTGTCGTGTACTAAAGCTGTGTTAGCTAATGACCTCTCACTATTCGATGACAGCGCCACGTGCAATAAAACCTGAGCGCTTTCTGGTGCTGCATCGTCAAGTGGCACTGGTGCAGCAAAGTTGGATGTCACTGGGAGCAGCAGTGGGAGTGAGACTTCTTCCAAAGAAGATATGACTTTCGCAGAGGCCGCTGGTATATCCTCGGACCTACAAGTCAGTGGGCTCCAGGACACATTACTACTTTGCATCAACTCATTCTCGATAACCGCACTGGTTTGGTACGTAACAGCAACACTGTCTGAACCAGTGTTCTTGGCTGTCGGCACCGGGTGGCCAGAGCTGCCCCTGCTCGCCGCGAGCCGGCTCTCCCGGTGTTCCGAAGCCTCCTTAATGGACGCCAGCGTCCCGGCCACCTTCAAGACGGGCGTGTAGGACGACGCACCAGAAGTGGACGAGCGCTGCACCGGAAGCTGCTTCTCCATGAAGAAGCTCAACCGAATCCACGAGATTATGTAGGTCAGGGCGAAGAGGATTACTAAGAAGGTCGCCACCCAGATGGCGCCCCAGTCGCGCGCGTCCAGCAGACCGTCCTTCTGTCTGGCGTAGTACACGGGCTTCTCGTCAACCACCTGGTCCATCACCGCTCTCTGGAATGAGGGAAGGAAGAAGGCGGGGGTGTATAGAGGTTGGTTGTTGTGAGTTTTACGTCCTGGCAACATCTAAGGTCATATCAGGACTTGTGACAGTGCGCACTCATGGTGATTTAATAGTGCTGCCCCATTGGGAAATCAGGCCGCCGGCACCATGACCTGGTATCCTACTCAGTCACATTATTCTGACACTGAGCCAACCAGTCCTTGCGCGTGCGCGCGCGCGCGTGTGTGTGTGGGTGTGTGTTTAGGCGGGTGGGTGTGTGGAAGTGGGGGCAGTGGGGAGTCAGGGAATGGAAGGTTGGCTGTGGAGTTGAAGCGGACATGGGGTTGTGGGTGGAAGCGGGTGTAGGTGAATGGGGGGGGGGGGATTGAGGGGCAGACACTCAACATTCAAGCAGACCCTGCATTTGTGGGATTTTTTCTTCTTCAAAGATTATTATTAAATAGAGCTATCGCTGGAGTAACTTGGAAAAGGGTGCAATATTGCCTATTGTAGCATCACTCCCTCCACCCAAAACTCAAGTACACAAAGCGATATCTGCAAAGTAAGGAATTTAGCAAATGGGTATGCACATGCATATTTATCATCAAGTTTTAAAACAGTGTTTAGTGTATATTGAAATAGTAGTATATTTAACATGCTATAATTGACATTATATTGTCAAATTGTAAATAATTGATGTATAAGATTTAAGAAATATTACAACATGTAAATTTTGGTGTAAATTGCCCCCCCCCCCATACACACACACTTGGTTTTTTGTTTTGGGTGGGTGATTTATTCGTGCGGCGTCCTCCTGCCACATCCGGGTCACTAAGCACGTCGTGTCAAGGTCACCGGAAGTGGAGGATGGCGTCACACAGAGGCCGTGACGTAGCACCACAGTGTTTCACGGCAGCCACTGCCTGCGATTGGCAGCTAATCAGTTAGTGTTGGCATGGTAACGACAGGCCTCCCCCACGCCATTGTGTCGCCAGGTTGGGCGGGCAGGCCGTGGTTGTGTTGTCGTTTTCTGCAGGTTGGCCTGTAGGTACATGTACGCACACATTGCAACCTGCAGGCATGTATCGGTAGAGCGAAGGCCTCTCGAGCGGAAGGTCGGCAGTTGGAATCCCAGCCGAGTCAAACCAATGACTTACAAAATTGATACTTGTCACTACCGAGCCTGGTGCTCGGCATTACTAGGATAGGGAAAGGGCCGATTAGCTCAGTGTCAGGATAATGTGACTGAGTGGGATATCGGGTCATGGTGCCGGTGGCCTGATTTCCCAGTGGGGGAGCACTATAAAGTTACCATGAGTGCACACTGTCACAAGTTGGTACCCATCCTGATATGACCTTAGATGTTGCCAGGACATAAAACTCCAACAACCAACCAATGTCCTACTCCTAGCAACCTATGAGTCCATGTAGAGGTAGCTCAAGATATATGACAATGTACACTCAATACAGCTATATATTGCTGCCCCACTGAAATACCATGTCACCAGCGCTAGCCACAATATCCCACTGAGTTATATTATCCTGACATAGCCTACCAGATTTTGACCTATCTTAGTAATGCCCAGCACCATGCAAGGTAGCGATAATTACTGATTAAAAAATATATATATTTGGTTTAACTCGGCGTGGAGTCACTTATCCCACGACCTCTCGCACAGGACGCGGATGCTCTAACCACTAGGCTATCCAGTCAGGTTCTGCCTGGGTTACGAGACAGGATGTGGATCCTATCTAGGTCGTCCTGGTCAGCGTCCGACATCAGCTTGCAGGGGGCAGCACCTAATTTAGGCATCTCACTGGGGCAGGCCTGAACAGGTGGCATTTAGGCGGTCTACAGCGTGACAGATGAATTAATCCGCCAACATTACAGCTAAGGATGTTGTACAAGGCTAAAACAATAACACTTTGTTTTAAAAAAAGAAGAGATAGTTGGATAAAGTGATTGGGAAAGTGTAAATAACAGCAGATCAATAGTTGTGAAAGTGGAAAATGGACGTGTTGGCGAATTCAGTTGTGGCATATGATTTTTGATGCAGGATTTACTTTCACACAAAACACACTGGGTCACCGCTTCAGTTTACACAAAGGAAGTTAGGGTTGGTGCCACTCCCAACCCTATCCTTCACTCTGGGCCCTATGCACAGAGTTGTCTGCACACACATCCCTGTCTACACATACAGTTGTCTGCACACACAGTTATCTGCACACAGAGCCCTGTCTGCACACACACACACAGTTGTCTACACGCCTAGAGCTGTGACTGTACACCAAGAGCTCCCTACACACACAGGGCCGACTTGCACCACAAACACCACACAACAACAAGCCCACAGTCTTGCACCAGACGAGGATTGCCAATCGGCCCGATCCTCCTGAGCAGATTCCACAAACTCCCGATTTGACGACATTTTCGCTTGGCGTGCAACTGTCGGATGTGTGTGTGTGTGTGTGTGTTGGGGAGGGGGAAAGAAATCAGTCCAGACACTGCCAGCCATTTTGAGATGTGTTGGAGCTGCTTGTTTTCTGACCTATTGACAACGAGCTGCTCACTTAACTGTGGCCAAGACTTCCCTTTAAAAAACAAACCCAGCAGACACCTTGTGAGACTCCCCTCCTCTCCCCCCCTCCCTCTCTCTCACTCCATCCCTCCCTGCCTCCCTGCCTCCCTTCCTTCATTCCTTCCTCCCCCCTCCCGCCCCTCCCTCCCTCTCTTCCTCTCTCTCTCTCTCTCCCTCTCTCTCTCTCTCTCCCTCCCTCCCTCCCTCTCTCCCCCTACCTCCCTTCCTCCCCCTTCCTGCCTCCCCTCCATCCTCCCCCCCTCCCTGCCTTCCTCCCTTCCCCTTCCTTCCTTCCTTCCTTCCTTCCTTCTCCCTCCCTCCCTCCCTTCCCTCCCTCCCTCCCCTCCCTCATCCCTCTCTCTCTCCCTCCTTCCCTCCCTCCCTCTCAACCTCCCCGTCCCCTCACAAACTTGCCAGAAGCCTGCTCCTTGTCTGGTGTTGGCTGTGACGGTGATGCTTTCGTTTTCACTTTTTGTTAAAGGGTCACGTTAAAAGAACAAGAATGTTGTCCTTTTCCTGTAGGAAGTACGTTTTCTTCCTACATTCTTTTAAAAGCATTTTTCTAATTCCGCTCTTCTAATTTAATGTTGCAACCTCAGACGCCGAGTTGTGATGACAGCGGGCAACGCCGAGTTAAAATAGCCCAGCTGTAAACTAATGATGCCATCTTGTTTCCTCTTCTGATGGCTATTATTACAGCTGTAAAGTAATGACGTCATCTTGGTTCCTCTTCTGATGCCTATTAATACAGCTCTAAACTAATGACATCATCTTGTTTCCTCTTCTGATGCCTATTATTAGTATTAATACAGCTCTAAACTAATGACATCATCTTGTTTCCTCTTCTGATGCCTATTATTAGTATTAATACAGCTCTAAACTAATGACATCATCTTGTTTCCTCTTCTGATGCCTATTATTAGTATTAATACAGCTCTAAACTAAGGACATCATCTTGTTTCCTCTTCTGATGCCTATTATTAGTATTAATACAGCTCTAAACTAATGACATCATCTTGTTTCCTCTTCTGATGCCTATTAATATATAGGCATCAGAAGAGGAAACAAGATGGCGTCATTAGTTTACAGCTGGGCTAGTAGGTGACCAAGTGGGTGGATGAGTGTGTGATTGGGGTTTTACTTTCCAATAACATCCGAGGTCCGTCCTGATATGACCTTACATGTTGCCAGGACGTAAAACTCCAACAACCAACCAACATCTGAGGTCATATCAGGTTGTGTATCGATTTATGGCAGTGCAGACTCCTGACTGCTTGATAGTGTTGCCCCATTGAAATTGTACCATGATGTGATATGATATATCCAATTCAGTGAGATTGTTCTGAGAGTATTGTGACTTTTGCGCTAGTCTGTATATATGGGAATTTAATGTTGGCCTGTAAATGCTAGTCTGTAGTATTGTGACTTTAGTGCTAGTATCACTATCAGGGATGAGAATTTCCGATTTTCGGCGGATTTCCGATTTGTTCTTGGCCACAAGCGTAATTTCTGAGATTCGTGTAATTCAGATGTAAAACATCAAATGTCCTTCTGACATAAAATATATCAAGTCGAATAATCCCTCCATGGCAAGGCATGTGCTTTACCAAACTTAAACAACTTATTTCCCAAAGAAAAAATGACTGTTCAGCTACAGCAAAGTAGTCCCAGGTTGTCTTAAAATGGCCCTGAAATTGCACCAAATTCAACATTTTCTCGGGGGGGGGGGGGTCGTCCCATCACCCACCACCCCGCCAAGCTGCATGGGACTCGCTTCGCTCATAAATATAGATGACACTTTTCAGACTTTTTTGTCACAATCATCCCTGTAGTATGTAGTATGAGACTTTAGTGCTAGTCTGTAAATACTAGTCTGTAGTATTGTGACTTTAGTGCTAGTATGTAGTATGAGACTTTAGTGCTAGTCTGTAAATACTAGTCTGTAGTATTGTGACTTTAGTGCTAGTATGTAGTATGAGACTTTAGTGCTAGTCTGTAAATACTAGTCTGTAGTATTGTGACTTTAGTGCTAGTATGTAGTATGAGACTTTAGTGCTAGTCTGTAAATACTAGTCTGTAGTATTGTGACTTTAGTGCTAGTATGTAGTATGAGACTTTAGTGCTAGTCTGTAAATACTAGTCTGTAGTATTGTGACTTTAGTGCTAGTATGTAGTATGACACTTTAGTGCTAGTCTGTAAATACTAGTCTGTAGTATTGTGACTTTAGTGCTAGTATGTAGTATGACACTTTAGTGCTAGTCTGTAAATACTAGTCTGTAGTATTGTGACTTTAGTGCTAGTATGTAGTACGAGACTTTAGTGCTAGTCTGTAAATGTTAGTTTGCCTGTAGTACCTGGTCTCCCAGTGGGGCAGCACTATACAGTAGCCATGAGGGCACACTGTCACAAGTCGGTACCCCTCCTGATAGGACCTTAGATGTTGCCAGGATGTAAACCTACATCAACCAACCAATCTATTTGAACCCGTGCGGTTTGGTTTTGATGGTGATTAATGAATAAGTAAATATACTGATATAGTCACGTAAGGCAAATATAAAATACCACGAGCACAACCCGGATTTAGATGCACTGACAGAGCAGACATATCCGCTGTGTCCGCTTAGACTGTGCACGTGTGTCTGTGTGAAACTGAGAGTATGTCTGTGTGTGTGACGGGATGGCCGAATGAGTTGAACGTCTGTCTCCTGTTTTGGGAGATCGGGAGATCCGAACCTGTGGGTTCGAACCCTGGTCGAGTCAAACCAATGACTTACAAATTAATACTTGTCGCTTCCGGAGCCAGACACTCTGCATTATTAGGATAGGGCACTCATGGTGACTTTACTTACCTGCCTAGTTACCCGCGTCTAACCGCCCGCCTAGGTACCCACGTCTAACCGCTCGCCTAGTTACCCACCTATCTACCCACCTAGCTACCTGCGTCTAACCGCCAACCTAGTTACTGGTGTCTAACCACCTGCCTAGTTACCCGCCTATCTACCCACCTAGTTACCCGCGTCTGACCGCCTGCCTAGTTACCCACCTATCTACCTACCTAGTTACCTGCGTCTAACTGCCTGCCTAGTTACCCACGTCTAACCGCCCGCCTAGTTACTCGCTTCTAACCGCCCTCTTAGTTACCTGCCTAGTTACCCACCTAGTTACCCACGTCTAACCGCCTGCCTAGTTACCCACATCCAACCGCCTGCCTAGTTACTCGCTTCTAACTGCCCGCCTAGTTACCTGCATCTAACCACCCACCTAGTTACCCACGTCTAACTGCCTGCCTAGTTACTCACTTCTAACTGCCCGCCTAGTTACTCGCATCTAACCACCCACCTAGTTACCCATGTCTAACTGCCTGCCAAGTCACCCACCTATCTACCCACCTAATTACCCGTGTTTAACCGCCCGCCTAGTTACCCGCTTCTAACCGCCTGCCTAGTTACCCGCGTCTAACCACCCACCTCGTTACCCGTGTCTAACCGCCCGCCTAGTTACCCGCTTCTAACCGCCTGCCTAGTTACCCGCTTCTAACCGACCGCCTAGTTACCCGCGTCTAACCACCCACCTAGTTACCCACCTAGTTACCCGCTTCTAACCGCCTGCCTAGTTACCCACGTCTCAGCACCCACCTAGTTACCCGTGTCTAACCACCCACCTAGTTACCCACCTAGTTACCCGCATCTAACGGCCCGCTCGGCCACATTCCACCCTCTACATGTACATCAGGTGATGTGCCCTCACCTGTGTGCTCACGCCGTCCATGGCTTGGTGTCGGCGGGTTCCTGCTGCTCACACCTCTCGTCCTCTGGTCTGGTTGTAACGAGCTGCTCAACACTCAACACCTGACGACCTGCTCGCCTCGTGGTTGGGCTGGATGTGTGCCGCCCACAGTAGCTCTGTGGGAGGCTGTGGGGACGGAATGAGGGGGCGGGGGGAGGTTAGAGCAGAACCCGGAAGCCGCCGGCCAGTGTTGAGTGCTCTGCTTGCTGGGTGATTGGGCGGGAACTGCTCAGAGAGTCAGAGCTGCTCAGTGGTTCTCACTGTGTGAGGTGGGAGGTGCTCCCTGTGTGTGGGGAGGGAGGTGTTCTGATGTTGGGGGGAGGGATGTGCTTACTGTGTATGAGGTGGGAGGTGCTTACTGTGTGTGGAGAGTGAGGTGCTTACTGTGTGTGGGAAAGGAATTGCTCCCTGTGTGTGAAGTGGGAGGTGCTTACTGTTTGTGTGGGGAGGGAGGTGCTCCCTGTGTGGGGGAGGTGCTCCCTGAGTGTGGAAGGGAGGTGCTCCCTGTGTGTGGGGGGAGTTGCTCCCGCTGTGTGTGGAGGGAGGTGTTCCATTTGTGGGGGGAGGGATGCGCTTACTGTGTATGAGGTGGGAGGTGCTTACTGTGTCTGGAGTGAGGTGCTTACTGTGTTTGGGGAGGGAATTTCTCCGTGTGTGGGGGAGGTGCTTACTGTGTGTGGAGAGTGAGGTACTTACTGTGTGTGGGAAGGGAGTTTCTCCCTGTGTGGGGGGAGATGCTTACTGTGTGTGGAGAGTGAGGTGCTTACTGTGTGTGGGAATGGGGTTTCTCCCTGTGTGTGGGGGAGGTGCTTACTGTCTGTGGAGTGAGGTGCTTACTGTGTGTAGGAAGGGAGTTTCTCCCTTGTGTGGGGACGTGTCCCTGTGTGAGGGGAGGTGCTCCCTTTGTGGGGGAGGGATGTGCTTACTGTGTATGAAGTGGGATGTGCTTACTGTGTGTGGGGAGTGAGGTGCTTACTGTGTGTGGGAAAGGAGTTTCTCCCTGTGTGTTGGGGGAGTTGCTCCCTCTGTGTGTGGAGGCAGGTGTTCCAGTTGTGGGGGGGAAGGATATGCTTACTGTGTATGAGGTGGGAGGTGCTTACTGTGTGTGGGGAGTGAGGTGCTTACTGTGTGTGGGTAGTGAGGTGCTTACTGCGTGTGGGGAGTGAGGTGCTTACTGTGTGTGGGTAGTGAGGTGCTCCCTGTGTGTGGGAAAGGAGTTGCTCCCTGTGTGTGGGAGGGAGGTGCTTCCTGTTTGGGGGGAGGGAGGTGCTCCATGTGTGTGCGGGGAGGTGATCCCTTTGTGAGGGAGGGATGTGCTTACTGTCTATGAGGTGGGAGGTGCTTATTGTGTGTGGGGAGTGAGGTGCTTACTGTGTGTAGGAAGGGAGTTTCTCCCTGTGTGTGGGGAGTGAGGTGCTTACTGTGTGTGGGAAGGGAGTTTCTCCCTGTGTGTGGGGAGTGAGGTGCTTCCTGTGTGTGGGAAGGGAGTTTCTCCCTGTGTGTGTGGGAGGCGGTCCCTGTGTGTGGGGGGAGTTGCTCCCTCTGTGTGTGGAGTGAGGTGGTCTGGTTGTGGTGGGGGGGGGGGGGGGGGGGGTGCTTCCTGTGTGTTTGTGTTAGTGCGGTGCTCACTAGGTGGTGTTGACTGCGGTAGATGTTCGCTGCGACATGGACGGCTACCTGCACTGGGCACTACTGACGGTCTGACGGAGAACAATGGGTCTGATAATGCTGCCACCTAGTTACACACTGCCAGCGCCACCTGGTGAGGCGTGTCTGTATTCTTACAGGTCTCCGCCTATTTCAATGTCAGCCCCAGAGTTTCCGTGAAATCCGCCGAGTATATGTGTGTACATATATAATATATATACAGTAAACTCTCTCTAAATCGACCGACCATGGGACCGACTTTAAATGGTTCATTTTGGGAGGTATCCAGTTTAGGGAATTGTTATTATGGTGACAATGGTTTTGGATAGGCGATTGTTTGTGACCCAAATAAAGCGACCGATATAGGGGAGTGGTCGATCTGTGCATGTGGTCAGTTAGAGAGGTTTTACTGTATATAACACTCCACCATTATTCCAGACGAGATGGCCGAATGAGTGTTGTTTCCGGTGTGGCAGGTCATGGGAGGTTCGAATCAGAGCGAGTTAAACCAACGACTACATTGGTACTGTGATAAGGAGCAGTGGAATGAGGAGGGCCAATTATCTTTTATTGAAATGTCATTCTGCTTAATCAACGAATCTTATTTCTTTTTTAAAAATAATCAAATGATAAATGCCATGACCAGTTAATGGGGTATTTGTTCTAAAGTATTGAGCACATTGGTGTCGCTAATGTTCCAGATTATTCACAACCTCACAATACCAAAAATAGTATATATATACCTTTTCCCTCCATAAATTGCTACACATTAGTCATTCTGATTAATTATGTTGATGTTTAGTTTTCGGTCATTTTATTTTAATTGAAAAGTAAGAGATGTGAATGCAGTAGAAGGGTGAGTAGTTATAGAAGCTAATGGTGCTAAAGGATAGAGGGAGTGCATGTGGCGTCATCACTCAGCAGTCGACGGGCAGCCATCTTGGAATATGAGCACCCTCCATAGCCATGTCATGAATGCATGCGGATGTAGTAAAACAGAGTTTTATTGTGTTCTGGGAGGTTCTGGGCAGTTTGCATCCAATGTGTTTACTTACAGCACTTTAGCAACAACTTCTGAGGCCAATCTACTCAAAACTGTGACAAATAAACCAACAAATCAGTAAATATGCACAGTGTAGGCAGTTGCAAACTTTCTGTATGTAATCCAATATGGCCACTGAAACTTGTCTTGTGACGTCATTACACCCCTTCTATATGGTTTAAAAAACCCACATACAAACCTGATCCTTTTAGTTAAAAACGAATATCGGGATCACTAATGATGAAAGGTAAAAAGAAGTGACCTTAAAAGCTTGAACTTGTTTTCCCTCGATTCAGTGTTGACATCCATATCGACATTGGGTAAGTTCGGTCTTTGCTGGGAAACAATCAAACTGCCCCGTCCTTGTTGTTATCAAGGTGAAGGTCAAATTAGTTAGTTCGTGAAGTATACACCAGGAAGCCCATATGGCATACCTAAAAAGAGAACTATGTACAGTGAAACCCTGTTAATATAACATGATCGTTGGGGGTGCATAAAATGTTATCACGAAAACAGTGGGTTCGTGCTAAATCGGGGTCAGTTTACTAAAAATACCTTTGAATTAAGGAATTCTGTGTCCAATGAATCATTGCGATATATCAGAATTTGCGTTAAATCGGGGTGCGTTATAACGGGGTCTCACTGTGTGTACACACAGGCAAGAACCAATCGTCCAACAGCTGTGCTTATTAAAGCTCTTTACTAGTGAGATTGGAAGCGGAAATGAAGTGAAGTGGGAGGACGTGGGATCAATCCCCGGCCGAGTCAAACCGAAGTATTACAACATTTGTACTTGTCGGTACCTTGCCTGGCATTAGGGTAGGGCAAGGACTGATTGGCCCAGGGTCAGGATAATGTAACCTGAGTTGGGTGTATATATGTATTATGGTACTGGTGACATTGTATTCTAGGTTGGCAGCACTATAAAGCCCACATCAGTCCGTACTGTTACAAGCCAGTGTCCATCCTGATATGATCGCCGATGTGTTTAGGACATAAAACCCTACTCACTTTCTTCTGCCATCGTCCATCCTCAACTAAGCTTATCCAATAACACCGGAAGACCTGGTGCTTGTACTGACGCAAGCCCTGTTCATGTAAATATAACTACATTTACTGCTCTATTTATGGATGAGATGGTGTGAAGAATATATTATAAACAATATTCGGTAAATATCACGCTTTACAAATATTGTGGAGGATCGTATTTTGTACATGTAAACTGGAGTACAGTATCGAGCTGTCCGTTTTAAGCAAGACCCCGATACGCCATCATTCTCTTGTCGAATATTATTTAATTTGAAGGTGAATTCCATAGCTTGTAGCTGTATGTCCAAGTGTGATAATATATATTCATGAATATTCATGATTTCTAAAGAAACAATAATAATGATAATAACAAGAGGGGGAAGAACAGGAGACAATATACATTTATACATTAACTCCCCCCCCCTTTTTTTTAAGCTATGGAGTGTCATTTATATTCGTTGACACGAGTCCCCCATTCTTCAGCAGCCCCTGACAAGCGGTGGCGCCACCTAGTGGCGTCCAGGTGCGACAGATGTACAAGTGAGATGAATTGCAAAGTTGATCCTATTGAGGAGCATGCATGCTGAGTAGTGAATTTCCACCCACAACATTAGCTGCTGTACCGGGCGCGGTGGCCGAATCGGTAGAGCGCAGGTCTCGCGTGCGGAAGGTCGGGAGTTCGGTTCCCGGTCGAGTAAAGCCAATGGCTTAAAAAATTGATACTTGTGTCCCAGCCTGGCGCTCGGCAATAACACTTTTATAGAAATATCACTTTTATAGTATCATATAACAAATTAAAAAAATTTAAAAAATGCTACCGAAACACACAGAAATTATCAAATACACTCAATATAGTCACTACTAACCAATGTCGTGTAGGTTCAAATCCCGGTAGTTTCACTCGTCGTGGTCACCATTTTGTAAAGTCGCCGGCTGGTGGTGTGGGTGATGTGGACAAGCCAAAGGAAATCAATACAGGTAATGAAGGAAAATAGGTGAAGAGTGAAAGTAGGAGAGTGATACTCCTTCATTTATTACTTTATATAGGTTTTCTAGAATCCAAGATGGCAGTGGTCACATGGTTCGATCCACCAATCAGAGTACAATCTGCTGTTTCCAAGGCCTTGTTATACCGGCTACAGTGCCTTGTGGTGGCCAATGATCCATAAATAACACCATGGAGGGAGGGGGTATGTGAGGTGACTCTTCCAAAGAGTATATCTAGGAAGTGACACTCCTCCAAAGACTATCTTACTATACAATTTCTATACCTAATGAATAATAGTTTATCAACTTCACACATCCTTCATATGCCTTTGGTTTTTATATAACACCATTTATCATTATATAGACAAGTTGCAATTTATTATAGTCATTTCACATAGATCCTCATGCATTATATCGGAAAATTTTCCAATAGGATAGGGCAAGGACTAGTTAGTTTCGGTGTCAGGATAATGTGACTGAGTGAGATATCGAGTCATGGTGCCAGTGGCCTGATTTCCCAGTGGGGCAGCATTATAAAGTTCCCATGAGTGTGCACTGTCACAAGTTGGTACCCATCCTGATACGACCTTAGATGTTGCTAGGACTTAAAACCCCAAACAAACAAAATATTAGATGACGCTACTGCCACCAGAGGGCAGGTTGATGGTGGGAATCGTGTGTATGACCTTTTCCCCCTAGGGCATACTTCGCAGTGCACTACCACCTACACTGGTACACGTCCTGTACAAGCTCACATCGCACTGTACCGTGGTGTTCTCTGTGGCAGAGTGGTTAGAGTGTCTGACTTTTTTCTAGGTCGGATGCCTGATCTGAGGGTCGGTGGTTCGAGTCCCCATGCCCCCACCTCTGCCAATTTGGATTTCCACCACTGTGTATAACTTACAGCATCATCAAAGGCCGGTTGCTCTCATACCATGTCTATGTGGTGTGGGAGGTTAAAAATCCCTTGGGTCGGTAAAAGTGTAGGCCCGGGCTTTCTATCGACAAACTGGCCACAGCAGGAGCGTCCACATCGCGGCCCTGGGAATCAGCTATCTGATTGCAAATCCTGCTACCACCATCCACTACCGAGAGGACGTCCCATGAATAAAGATCATTCCTCTGCTCGAAAATCCCTTGAGATCACTGGTGGAAGGACATGATGAAGAAAAAGAACTGGGAAAGAACTGGGAAAGAACTGACGCTGCTCCCCGGTGTGGTTACATGCCTGGAAGTGGGGCAGTAAAAGAACTGATACTGCTCCCCAATGTGGTTACATGCCCCAGAAGTGGGGCGATAAAAGAACTGACGCTGCTCCCCGGTGTCGTTACATGCCCGGAAGTGGGGCAGTAAAAGAACTGACGCTGCTCCTCGGTGTGGTTACATGCCAGGAAGTGGGGCAGTAAAAGAACTGATGCTGCTCCCCGGTGTGGTTACATGCCTGGAAGTGGGGCAGTAAAAGAACTGATACTGCTCCCCAATGTGGTTACATGCCCCAGAAGTGGGGCGATAAAAGAACTGACGCTGCTCCCCGGTGTCGTTACATGCCCGGAAGTGGGGCAGTAAAAGAACTGACGCTGCTCCTCGGTGTGGTTACATGCCAGGAAGTGGGGCAGTAAAAGAACTGATGCTGCTCCCCGGTGTGGTTACATGCCTGGAAGTGGGGCAGTAAAAGAACTGATACTGCTCCCCAATGTGGTTACATGCCCCAGAAGTGGGGCGATAAAAGAACTGACGCTGCTCCCCGGTGTCGTTACATGCCTGGAAGTGGGGCAGTAAAAGAACTGACGCTGCTCCCCGGTGTCGTTACATGCCAGGAAGTGGGGCGGTAAAAGAACTGACGATGCTCCCCGGTGTGGTTACATGCCAGGAAGTGGGGCAGTAAAAGAACTGATACTGCTCCCCGGTGTGGTTACATGCCCAGAAGTGGGGCAGTAAAAGAACTGACACTGCTCCCCGGTGTGGTTACATGCCCAGAAGTGGGGCGGTAAAAGAACTGACACTGCTCCCCGGTGTGGTTACATGCCCGGAATTGGGGTGGTAAAAGAACTGACGCTGCTACCCGGTGTGGTTACATGCCAGGAAGTGGGGCAGTAAAAGAACTGACACTGCTCCCCCGTGTGGTTACATGCCCGGAAGTGGGGTGATAAAAGAACTGACGCTGCTACCCGGTGTATTTACATGCCTGGAACTGGGGCGGTAAAAGAACTGATGCTGCTCCCCGGTGTGGTTACATGCCCGGAAGTGGGGCAGTGAAAGAACTGATGCTGCTCCTCGGTGTGGTTACACGCCTGGAACTGGGGCGGTAAAGGAACTGACGCTGCTCCCTGGCTTGGTTAAATGCCCGGAAGTGGGGGGGGGGGTGCATTCAACCGTGTCCTTCAGTCCAAGTCCAATTCAGCACATTTCGAACCCATAAGCATATGTTTGTTGTTGTTTGTTGTTTGTTGGGCTTTACATCCTGACAATATCTGTGGTCATATCTGGACGGTAAGCACTTTGGTATCTCGGAAGTGGCGTGTTGCATCAGTAGTGACTGGATGGACAGCAATTTTGGTATTTTGAAAGTGGCATATTGGTATCTCGGAAATGGTGTATTGCATTGCTAGTGGCTGGGTGGACAGCAACTTTGGTATCTCATAAGTGGCATATTGCATCGCTAGTGGTTGGATGGACATCAACTCTGGTATCTGGGAAGTGGCATATTGCATCGCTAGTGGTTGGGTGGACAGCATTGGGTATCTCATAAGTGGCATATTGCATCGGTAGTGGTTGGGTGGACAGCATTGGGTATCTCAGAAGTGGCATATTGCATCGCTAGTGGCTGGGTGGACATCAACTTTGGTGTCTTGGAAGTGGCGTATTGCATCGCTGGTGGCTTGGTGGACAGCAACCTTGGTATCTTGTAAGTGGTGCGTTCTGTAGCAGTCAGTGCTTTTGGTTGGGTTAGTTCGCCAGGTTACCCCATTGTCATTTGTCCAATCAATCAATCAATCAATCAATCAATCAACCTCGCAAAACATCAGACAGACCTGTGCATGGCCTGCCCCATCTCTCTCACACACACACACACAACCACACACACACACACACAACCACACACACACACACACACACACACACACACACACACACACACACACACACACACACACACACACACACACACACACACACACACGTGCGTAGTAGATCCCCAAAAGCCGGACAGACATTGTCCTCCACCCGTTGTCGTTGTTGCCGGCAGTCCTTATGCCCTGGAGAAGGCCATTCCGGGCGCGTACACGTCCTCGGCCTCCATGGTGACGGCGCCGTGCTCCCTCGCCGCCCGCCGGCCCTCCCGCGCCGCCCGCCGCCGGTCCCACACGCACTCGATGACGAAACTGAGCGCGAAGCACAGCAGGAGGAAGGAGAGGGCGGCGACGGCCAGCTGGTCCTTGAGGGACAGCCCGACGTCGCCGCCGCCGCCGCTCCAGCCGTCACCGCCGTCGCTGGCCGAGTAGTTCATCATTCCGCCGCTAGAGGTGTGGTTGATCAGCGGCACGCCCTCCGCCCGCACGAGCACAGGCAGGGTCTGAAATAAATTAGGAGGGGGTGTGTCGAGTTAAGCTTTAAGTGTGCAGCTTTAAGTGTGCAGCTTTAACTGTGCAGCTTTAAGTGTGCAGCTTTAACTGTGCAGCTTTAAGTGTGCAGTTTTAATTGTGCAGCTTTGACTGTGCAGCTTTAAGTGTGCAGCTTTAACTGTGCAGCTTTAAGTGTGCAGTTTTAATTGTGCAGCTTTGACTGTGCAGCTTTAAGTGTGCAGCTTTAACTGTGCAGCTTTAAGTGTGCAGCTTTAAGTGTGCAGCTTTAACTGCAGCTTTAACTCAAAGCTTTAACTCAAAGCTTTAACTCAAAGCTTTAACTAGAAGCTGCACATTCCAACGAAAGCATAAACTTGTCATAACCAACAAAGTTACCTAGCTTTGACTGACTGAAAGTTGCATAGTCCAATAATTTTGAGTTTCTGTAAATTTTTCTGTGATAAATATATTATTAGATTGATCATTATTATCTACTTTGCATTATTTTGATTTTAAATAGTAAACTTTTGAGATATTTGAAGTACAAACATGGAAAATTAGTTTTGACATACTTGCCAAAACTCTGACACCATAGACTTTTGCGGTAACAGGTTCTATTAAATTGACTCGGTATTCCCTTCTATGCAGAAACAAATGTTTAATGAATGCATCGGTATCTAAGTTAGATATGTCAAATCAAATCTAGATAATTGGTTTGGTTTTGAAAATTTGATACTTTATTGGACTATGCATCTTTAATAAACAGGGATGAAAAATTTCCACGATATCCCGGATTTCGCGATTTTTTTATATTCACCAATTAACCTTCACAAAGTGCAAATATACATTATATTAATTGATTAGTCTGAATCCTATTCTTATATGACCTTAGATGTTGCTAGAAAATAAAACCCAAACAAGAAAGAGTTTGGTAGGGGTGATACATTTGCCGTTGGTTCTGCCAGAACCCGCTAGGTGTGTCTACCTAATTTCCGTGTTTTTGCTGCCACAGCTTTGTTCTGCTGGAAACCGCTAGGTGGCGTAACGGTCTCGGCCTGATTTCGGTAATATTTTTTATGGAAACCAGTTTCATCCCTGAAAAATCAAATGTTTGGCAAAACAAAGCAAAAATCGTTGTCGCATGGGTATGCATGTGTGTAAAATCAAGCCTGCAGAGGCAGGTGTGCATGGCAGTAGGTTGGTGGATGTAGGCGTGAATGTGGGTGTTTAGGCGCATGTGTGTGGGTGTGTAGGCACATGTGTGTAGGCGTGTGTGTGGGTGTGTAGGCCTGTGTAGGCCTGTGTGTGGGTGTGTAGGCATGTGGGTGTGTAGGCGTGTGTGGGGGTGTGTAGGCGCGTGTTTGTTTGTTGTTTTACATCCTAGCAACATCTAAGGTCATATCAGGACGGGTACCGACTTGTGACAGTGCACACTCATGGCGACTTTATAGTGCTGTCCCACTGGGAAACCAGGCCACTGGCACCATGATCTGATATCCCACTCAGTCACATTATCCTGACACTGAGCACACCAGTGTCTGCCCTGTCCTAATAATGCCGAGCGCCAGGCTAGGAAGCGACAGGTATCAATTTTAAAGTCATTGGTTTGACTCCACCAGGGTTCGAACCCACGACCCTACGATCTACCAGCACGGAGACTGACGAACTCATTCGGCCATCCCGTCTGGTCTAGGCATGTGTGTGGGTGTGTAGGCGTGTGTGTTGGTGTGTGTGTGGGTGTGTATGTGTATGTGTGGGTGTGTAGGCATATGTGTGGGGTGTAGGCATATCTCTGGGTGTGTAGGCGTGTCTGTGGGTGTGTTGATGTGGGTGTGTAGGTGTATGTGTGGGGTGTAGGCATATGTCTGGGTGTGTAGGCACGTGTGTGGGTGTGTTGGCATGGGGGTGTAGGCGTATGTGTGGGTGTGTAGGCGCATGTGCAGATGTGTTGGCGCGCATGTAGGCATATGTGTGGGTGTGTAGGCGTGTGTGGGGGGGTTTAGGCGTATGTGTGGGTGTGTAGGCGTGTCTGTGGGTGTGTTGGTGTGTGTGTGGGTGTGTAGGCATATGTGTGGGGTGTAGGCCTATGGGTGTGTAGGTGCATGTGGGGTGTGCTGGCGCATGGGTCTGGGTGTGTAAGTGTATGTGTGAGGGTGTAGGCGTATGTGTGGGTGTGTAGGCGGGTGTGTTGGCGTGTGTGTGTGGTGTGTAGGCATATGTGTGGGTGTGTAGGCGTGTGTGTGGGTGTGTAGGCTTATGTGTGGGGTCTAGGTGTATGTGTAGGTGTGTAGGCATGTGTGTGAGTGTGTTGGCATGGGTGTGTAGGTGTATGTGTGGGGTCTAGGTGTATGTGTAGGTGTGTAGGCGCGTGTGTGTGGGTGTGTAGGCATATGTGTGGGGTGTATGTGTAGGTGCGTGTGTGGGTGTGTTGGCGTGTGTGTGTGGGTGTGTAGGCATATGTGTAGGAGTGTATGTGGGTGTGTAGGCGCCTGTGTGTGGGAGTATGTGTGGGTGTGTAGGCGCGTGTGTAGGTGTGTAGGCGCATGTGTGTGTGTTGGCGCGTGTGAGGGTGTATAAATCATGTTGTTTTAATGTTAATAGTGGTTGTCTACATACACACGTGCTGCGTACACCGAGGTGTCGCCATCTGGCCCTGCCAGGTGGTGACCCCCCCCCCCCCCCCCCCCCCCCCCCCCCCCCCCCCCCCCCCCCGAAAGGCTGTTCTTTACGCAAAGTGACATAAATTTACAATTACAATCACAGAAATACCATGTGCCATGGGGTTATTGCAAACAAACGGCAAATTCCTGCCTAAGTGGGACACAAACGCACATGTCTGCCATTCCAGGGAGAGTAGCATAACCATTAGGCTATCTAAGCTCCCTGGTGCAATCAACCTAACCATGCCATGTAGTGGTATTTAACTCGGGGAGATGAGTGCAATTCACTACACTCATCCTCTTGGAGTAGTAAGTGTCATTCCAGGAGCCTAGCTTCCATATATACGCAAGTACGCGGCTGCGTACCACTTGAAATCATCAATTGTTTTTTTATATATTAAAATAATTTTATATTCCATCACATTTTATTCCAATAGTGTTTTATTCCTTCGTTTAAAAAGTCTATGTACCACCTGAAAATTCCAAGCTGGACCCCAGCATCCTTTGATTACAAAAATGGCTCATGGTGCCAGCGGCCTAATCTCCCCGTGGGGAAGTACTAAAAAGTTGCCATGTGAGGATGCATTGTACCATGTCGGTACACGTCCTGATATGACCAGACCTTAGATGTTGCCAGGATGTAAAACCCCTAACAAACAACATGTATTGTATGATAATATAATCCAAGTCGAATACCTACATCGGTTGCAGTTGTTGCCATCGTTGTTGCGTGAGTCCTGCTGGTCCGTCCATCCAGTGTGTCCCTGCTCCCCTTGTGTCCAATGTAGGACTGACACCACCACCACCACCACCACCATCACCACCACCAGACAGCTGTCCCTAGTGGCCAGTGACCTTGCTCCGCAGCTGTCACCAGTCCTTGTGACTCCCTGACCACTGACTGTCACCCAATAAGCCGGCCCTGTCTGTTGTGTGCTTGTTGTTATGTGCTTGTTGTTGTTGTGTGCTTGTTGTGTGTTTGTTGTTGTGTGCTTGTTGTTGTGTGCTTGTTGTTATGTGCTTGTTGTTGTGTCTTGTTGTTGTGTGCTTGTTGTTGTGTGCTTGTTGTTGTGTGCTTGTTGTTGTGTGCTTGTTGTTGTGTATTGTGTGCTTGTTGTTGTGTCTTGTTGTGTGCTTGTTGTGTGGTTGTTGTTGTGTGGTTGTTGGTGTGTGCTTGTTGGTGTGTGCTTGTTGGTGTGTGCTTGTTGTTGCTGTGTGATTGTTGTTGCTGTGTGATTGTTGTTGCTGTGTGATTGTTGTTGTTGTATGTGTTGGCTTTGTTAAGCCCGATTCCACAAATCCAAAAGATCAAGGCGTCCTGTAGGAAGTGTTGTGTTTTGGACCGCGTGACTGTGACTGACTGGATTCGCCCAAATAAATGTAGTCACACCCCCCACTGGACATTTAAACCAGTTTCGCACGCGGTGTGTGTAACCGCACTCAGTTGTATGTGTTGAATTGGAGAACCTAATGAAGAGCCACCAATCTGAACAGGCCTTTACACAGTGACAAAGTTTCAGTGACTTGTCAACAAAAGTAAACAAACTCACACCAAGCATACCCACTCTCTCCCTGCTGCGATCAACCCCCCCCCCCCCCTCCTCCACCCAGTTAGTAAAACGCAGGAAACAAGCAGGAGAAAAGAAAAGGAAAGAGATTGAAACCTCGGACATGATTTCCCTCTCACATCAAAATATGCTGTCAACACTGTGTCACAAGTCCGTACCCATGTGTTGCTAGGATGTATTCAAATCTAGAACAACCACTAACAGCACCCCCTCGCACGTCACTACTACAGTTTGTTTGTTGTTGTTTATTACATCCTAGCAACATCTAAGGTCATATCAGGACAGGTACTGACTTGTGACAGTGCACACTCAAAGCGATTTTATAGCACTGTCCCACTGGGAAATCAGGCCACCAGCACCATGACCGGATATCCCACTCAGTCACATTATCCTGACACTGAGCTAACCAGTCCTTGCCCTATCCTATTAATGCAGAGCCCCAAGCTCGGAAGGGACAAGTATAAATTTTAAAGTCATTGATTTGACTCGACCGGGAACCAAACTCCCGACCTTCCGTACGCGAGGCCCGCGCTCTACCGATTAGGCCACCGCACCCGGTCCTACTAAATAATAGATTTAAGTGATGGTATTGTCTACACTTATTTCTCATTCATCACTCTGCGTCCAGATATACAACCCCTGTCTAAATTGTAACCCTACCTCATAATCAATACACGTATGCATATGCTACTTCACACACACAAAAACAATTATGTATAAAACTAAATTATTATTTTTTTAATGCATTGTTGCGTGGCTGGAAAAGAAAACCTTGGGCGATGACAAAAATAGTTATTTACGGAGTAAACCTTTTTTTTCTTTACTAAACAAAAAAAAATCTAAGTTCTTCATTGAGAAGAGTGTATTGATCTGGAACTACAGTGAAATGATCTGGTATTAATTTGGCAAACACCCACCGTCACACACACACACACTCACACACACACACATACCCTCACACATATGACTGGTTAGCTCAGTATCAGGATAATGTGACTGAGTGGGATATTGTGGTGCTGGCAGCCTGGTCTCCCAGTGGGGCAGCACTATACAGTTGCCCTGAGTGTGCACTGTCATAAGTCAGTATCCGTCATGATATGACCTTAGATTTTGCCAAGACGTAAAATTCCAAAAAGCAACCAGCCAACCCTCACACAACCTCGCACACACACCTTCATACACCCCCTAACACACACACAGCCTCACACACCCTCACACACACCCTCACACACACTCTAATCACACTTCTGGCCCAGCACCGACATCCGGAAATAAGATTCCGCTTATCTTAGTGTGATTAATAACATTCTTGAAGCATTGCACATAATAGTCCACCTGACAATGACTGAGCCAATCCTCACGTGTGTGTATGCATGTGTGTGTGAGTGAGTGTGTGTGTGTTAGCCGACCATCCTGACAGTACCAGACGGGATGGCTGCATGAGCGTCCGTTTCCCGTGTTGGTAGATCGTGGGGTCGTGAGTTCGAACCCTGGTCGAGTCAAAGCAATGACTTAAAAATTGATACTTGTTGCTTCCTAGCCTGGCGCTCGGCATTATTAGGATATGGCAAGGACTGGTTGGCTCAGTGTCTGGATAATGTGACTGAGTGGGATATCAGGTCATGGTGCTGGCGGCCTGGTCTTTCAGTGGGGCAGCAGTATGAAGTCGCGATGAGTGCGCACTGTCACAGGTTGGTACCCATCCTGATATGACCTTAGATGTTGCTAGGACATAAAACAACAACAAACAAATAAACAGTGAACAAAGTCCACTGGTTTGAATACCTTAGCACTAATAGTAGTAAAGGAGAATCTCAGTGGGGGTGGGGAGGGGGCAAGGGGACCATGCATGTATGACGTCACAGGGTGTGACGTCACATTGTGTGTTAAGAGGGTGTATGTATGATTGTACGGAGTGTTACGTGATGATATGGGCGCAATCCCTGAGGACCATATGAATATGTCATGTCTCTGCATTTTCGTACTTGTCTTCTGGCTGTGAGTGGTGCGGTTATTAATTATTTGAAGTGAAAAGATGCCCCAATAAATGTGGCGTGCACACCAAAATACTGGATATCATAGGCTTGTGTAACAAGCGTGGATAGGGTGTTTGCATCAAGGAGCCTGGGTGATGTAATGGTTGGCAATGGCAAGAAGGGTGGATTGGAAACCTGCTCTAGGTGCAATATTTGCCATTTTCATCAATCACCCCAGCGACATTTATATATTAATTGGAAGTGAGAGCTAGGAGACCGTTGGAGTTGGTTCCCAGGTGGCAGGAAGCAGAGAGTGCCTGGTTACAAGGTGGCCTGAAGAGAATAAGGGGAGAATAAGGGGTATTCTTTATTTATATTCACATAATACATTATTTAGCACATATATCTATTATATAACAACTAATGTTTGGGTATTGTGCCTCTTCCTTCTCCAGATCTCGCTGGTGTTCCTGCAGAACATGAACCTGCTGTTGGCGAAGACTCCCCAGGCGGACATTCAGAACCACATCCTGCCCATGGTGTACCGCACACTGGAGTGCAGCATGCCGCAAATACAGGTAACGCTTAACAACAACAAAAATTGTGTTTCCGCTTGCGCGACCAACCCTGCAAAAAGTTGCCGACTATATCTTTTTTTTCTGATGAGATTATTTCATCTTTAGAATTAATCCCTTTCAGACCATTACAGATACCCAGTGATAGAGTTCCTTGTTTCAATGACAATTTTCTTTAAATTACATGGGTTGTACCTTTTGAGTCCTTCAAATTTACATCATCTTCAAGGGATTCGTGTTTTTTTTTTAATGTAAATAAGAAATCCCTACATTACCTTTTTTGCTTGCCTGAAACAGGAGCACAGCATTTTATTGTATGCCTAAGTGAAGCACACCCATTATATAGCCAAGCATAGCTGCAGATTACAAGTGTCAAAGCCACTGTGATGAGTGATGGGTGATTTTACACCGTGTTGGCAACCAACGCCTTCATCATGATGAGAAGAACCAGATGGGATGGTTGAATGAGGTAGAGCGTCCGTCTCCCATGTTGGTAGATCGTGGGTTCGAACACTGGTCGAGTCAAAACAATGACTTAAAAATTTATACTTGTCACTTTCTAGCCAGGCATTTGGCACTATTAGGATATGGCAAGGACTGGTTGGCTCAGTGTCAGGATAATGTGACTGAGTGGGATATCAGGTCATTGTGTTGGTGGCCTGATTTCCCAGTGGGGCAGCACTATAAAGTTGCCATGAGTGTGCACTGTCACAAGTCGGTACCTGTCCTGATATGACCTTAGATGTTGCTAGGATGTAAAACAACAACAAACAACAACATGGTGAGAAGTGCATATAAATCTATTCTGCCCCTCTCAACATTTATCTGCCAGTTTAAACCAACGTAACAATATTTATTCACTACTATCATGATTGAATAGGACTTTATTATTTATATTCTTTCACTTTGACAAGTTGGGACACAAGGTAGTGGATAAGTGAATGCTGGCTGGTACCTTCTGAAAGGCCGCTCTGTTTGTTAAAGGGCACTGTGTTTGTTAAAGGCAGCTCTGTTTGTCAAAATCGGAAATCCGCCAAAATTCGGAAATCCGCGGAAAATCTGAAATTTCTCATCCCTGAAGTTGATATCTATCTTCACATATAACTAGATGTTGGACAAGCACCCACCCTCACTCACACACACACACACACACACACACACACACACACACACACACACTCTCGCACACACAGACACTCGCGCACACACCCTCACATATACGACTCGTTAGCTCAGTGTGAGGATAATGTGACTGAGTGGGATATTGGGTCATGGTGATGGCGGCCTGATTTCCCACCCCTACCCTCACTGAGTTGTGCCCTGTGCTGTTGCCAGGAGCTGTGCCTGAACCTGCTTCCAACCTTCGCTAACCTCATCGAGTACAGCTCCATGAAGAACGCGCTCATGCCTCGTATCCGCAAGCTGTGTCTCGGCACAACCTCACTGAGCGTAAGTAGCCCCAAAAAGGACCAGTTCTTACGGGTAGTCTGAGTTTGTATCCGCTGGTCCTTCAGGATGGAAGGAATCTGTGACATAGCGTGTAAGCATGCCGGTGTCGCAGTTTCCGCCATCCGCCAGTTTTCGAGGTACGCATACACTCAAATGCATTGTGAATGGCCGTGAGCAATCTTCATACAGAAAAAGTGAAATATCTCTAAAACCACACCACCTAGAAAAAAATCGCTTGGTACACATATAGAAAACATGTTTACCAAAAACATTATATTAAATTTATAAGGTTAGTGACGATGCTGTTCGATTTTGACGCATGCGCAGAAGCGATGCATACCGCGGAAACTGGCGGACGGCAGAAACTGCGACACCGGGTCACAGCTTCAGCTCTCACACCGGAAGTTGGGGTTGATGTCTTTCATAGCCCTTTCTGTTTGTTTGTATGGTTGTTTAACAAACTTCCAGCACAAAAAGTAAACATCGGCTATTGGGGGTCATACAGTGGCTAAACATCTCTGAGTTAAAAATTACATTTGAAACAGGTACCCTAGCCCTTTCCTTAACTAAAGATAATATATATATTTTGTAATTCATTCATTGATTAAAGCTGCATGGTCCGATAGAAGCGAATACTAACTCTAATTGAATAGAACCTGTCACTGTTGTGCCTATGCTGTGCAGCATTTCATTGTGTACACTAATATTCATTTGTAGGTTTTCACTTCAATTACCCTTTAAGATAAAACATACTTCAAGCTAAAGTAAAGTGGTTTATACTTATCGACCTCATATATTTATCTACACACACAAATATAATGGCAGAAATTCAAAACCACCAGATGACGTAATTTTAAGCAGGAGAATTTGCTATTATGGACAATTCGTCTTCCTCATTCCACGGCTCCTTGCCCTATCCTAGTAATGCCGAGCACCACATGGTGACGAGAAGCAGGAGCGTGGTAAGTTTGCAAGCATTAAGTTTGTAAGTATTTACAAGGACGTAGCCAAAAATTAAAAAAATATTTAGGCATAGAATTGTTTGCATGTGCTTACAGGAAATGAATAAATTGTGAGCACAAACTTTTAAAAGTGCATATTATAAAAGAGAGTGTGGGGAAAAAAACACAAAATTGCCCGTATGTGCGTACAGGAAATAAAATTAAAATTATAAGCACAAAATCAAAAAGTTGTATATTATAAACAATTTAATATGGGAAAATTTGACGCTGAGAGAAATTGTTCAGACGTGCTTACAGTGCGACAATGTAGTACGCTCCTGTTTTGTTTCAACTCAGCAGAGCGCTTCGAACTCATGATCTCTCATAAGGGAAGCGAGTGTCCGAATAAATGTGTGTTTGCTTGTTTCCCGCAGGTACGCGTCAACTGCCTGGTGTGTTTGGGCAAACTGCTCGAGTACATGGACAAGTGGTACGTGCTGGACGAGGTGCTGCCCATCCTGCAGGAAGTGCCGTCCAGAGAACCCGCAGTCCTCATGAGTATCCTCGGTAGGCGACATTCACAATTGTCAACATCCGTCATGTTTCCAAAACATGGGTAATTGAATGTGCGGGACCGACGACAAACGGTTTCTATGGACGCTAAACCTGCTGCAACCTAGTGATAACAAACTGGAACTATCACCATCCGCTGGGCCGCCCACTGGCACGCCATCTAGTGCCCAGTCGTATATATTAACCGTTGAGGGCAGGGGAAGAGGGGGGGGGGGGTCAAACCTCAAACCTAATCCTAACATTGTTAGGCTTGTGAAAGTCATTGACATCCATAGACTGTCTCTAAAGCGACTGTCGCACCTTGCCGGATTGAGCAACGGGCATAATTGTCTAGTCTGGTGGCGATAAGTATCAAAATGTATTAAAATGTGTCAAAATGTTGCGCTATCGAGTCAATGTCCGCTGGACGAACGGACATGAAACAGACATGAACGGATAGCCAACGGGCGAAACAAACTCAAACCAGACAAGAACCGTAGATGTCAATCCGGTGGCATTCGTTCCTAGTTTTGTGCATGTTCAAAACTTGTACGGACACAAACCGGACATTGTTTGTTTTCTGTCCGTTTCCCCCAATCCGGTGAGGTCTGATGGCCTTTACACTCTTGGTGCTTGCTTCCAGGAATCTACAAGGTGACGATGACGCATAAGAAGTTGGGCATCACCAAGGATGTGCTGGCCACCAAAGTGCTGCCGTTCATCTTCCCAATGTGCATTGACAGCAACCTCAACCTCAGCCAGGTGGGGGAACTTTTGTATTTAAATGGACCCAGTATAGCCTGCTGAGACCAGAACTGGTCTCCGACAAATGCTCTCCAAGCACACCTTTTCAGTTTATCCAGCCGAATATGTGGGGGAGAGTGGTGAGGTCTGTGCTCCTGTTTAATGTATGAATGACATCAGAGGTGGGATTCCCTTGGCGTTTTAGATTCTCTACCAATGGAATGCTTCAAAGCAAAAGGGGTTCCCTGGTTTCTAGGGGACCCCTCTAGGTCATGTGATAGGGAATCCCACCCGTGACATCATTCATATGATTACATTAGTAGTTTGTTTGTCATCTCAGTGAACTATACTGGGTGACTTTAAAGGCGCATAATCCCATGGTTTTGAGTTTCTGACATATCTTTGAGATAAATATATTAGGTTGATCATTATAATCTACATTGCTTTAGTTGGGAATGACTTGCAAGAACAAAGCAATATAAAATGCGTTGACTTGATCTTGATGCAGTTCAACGCATTCATGGCGACTATCAGTGAGATGACGGAGATGGTTGAGAAGGAACACCGAACCAAGTTGGAACAGCTGAACTCTTTACAACAAGAGCAACGCAGCCTACAGTTCACGACGGAACCGGTCAAGGACGTCAACAACCTGATCCAGGGGGTCAAGGGGCTGGACGACAAGCAGGAGAGCATGGTAAGTAGGTCATAGCGTGACTACAAATGTGAGAGCACGGTAACTAGGTCACAAGGTGAGGAAATATGGGAGAGCACGGTAAGTAGGTCATAAGGTGAGGCCATGTGGGAGAGCACGGTAAGTAGGTCATAAGTTGAAGCCATGTGGGAGAGCATGGTAAGTAGGTCACAATGTGAGGACAAGTGGGATAGCATGGTAAGTAGGACACAATGTAATGGGGCTGTCACACTACGACGCTTCTCCCGACGACCCATGAGCGTTGAAAATAAAATCTTGCGCGTCGAGAAATGTTAAACATAGTGGAAATATGGTGAAATTGGACGTTGCCACAGCGTGTCAGTAACGTGTTGGTAGCGCGCGGCCAACGTTGTGGAAACGTATATCGGCGCTTTCTCTCTGTGTCTGTGTCTGTGTGTGTGTGTGTCTCTGTGTCTATGTGTGTGTCTCTGTATGTGTCTCTCTCTGTGTCTGTGTATCTGTCTCTGTCTCTGTCTGTGTGTGTCTCTGTGTCTCAGTGTGTATCTGTCTCTGTCTGTGTATCTGTGTGTGTGTCTCTGTCTGTGTCTCTGTCTGTGTCTGTGTCTCTGCCTGTGTATGTGTGTGTGTCTGTGTCTCTGTATGTGTCTATGTCTGTGTCTCTGTCTCTGTCTGTGTGTGTCTCAATGTGTATGTGTCTCTGTCTGTGTCTCTGTATGTGTCTCTGTCTGTGTCTCTCTCTGTGTCTGTGTCTCTGTCTCTGTATGTGTCTCTGTCTCTGTCTCTGTCTGTGTGTGTCTCTGTGTCTCAATGTGTATGTGTCTATGTCTGTGTCTCTGTCTGTGTCTCTGTATGTGTCTCTCTCTGTGTCTGTGTCTCTGTATGTGTCTCTGTCTCTGTCTCTGTGTGTGTCTCTGTATGTGTCTCTGTCTGTGTCTCTGTCTGTGTTTGTGTCTCTGTCTCTGTCTGTGTCTCTCTCTCTGAGACACGGAGACATAGACACACAGAGACACACAGATACACAGAGACACACACATACAGACACAGAGACACAAAGACATACACACACAGACTCAGACACACAGAGACACAGAGACACACATCCAGACACAGAGACACAGACAGAGACACATACAGAGACACATACAGAGACACATACAGAGACACAGAGACACATACAGAGACACAGACAGAGACACATACAGAGACAGACACAGAGACACAGACAGAGACAGACACATACATAGACAGACACAGAGACACAGACACAGAGACACAGACAGAGACAGACACAGACAGAGACACATACAGAGACACATACAGAGACAGACACAGAGACACAGACAGAGACACATACAGAGACACATACAGAGACACATACAGAGGCAGACACAGAGACAGAGACACAGACAGACACAGACACAGACAGAGACACAGACAGAGACACAGAGAAACACACATAGAGACACAGAGACACACACAGAGACACTCACAGAGAGACACACACAGCAACGTGTGAGCAAATATATGGGTAAGGACGTTAGGCACCGTCTGCCTAGCGTCCAACGGAACTCGACGTCAGCCTAACGTCCTTACCCATATATTTGCGCGCGCTGGCGGTCGTTGTTTTTTTTTTGACATGCTTAAAACCTTGGGCGACCAATCGCGCTCGCCGCCGTTTTGCGCCGACCATCAACGTCATAGATAGTGTACCGACGTGTAGTGAAATGTACGGACGCCCCTGTAACGCGCCATCAGCGGGTCCCGACGTTTCACTTATTATCGCCCAAAATCACTACACGTTGACGGGTCGCCGGGGAGAAGCGTCGTAGTGTGACAGGGCCTTAAGGCCCTGTCACACTACAACGTTTCCCCCGGCGCGCCGGCAACGCGCAAAATATTTGCAACCCGTCGAGAAAGGTCGGACTTTTCGGCGCTTTGGGAGAAAGTTTGACGCGGCGCAGCGTGTTAGTAGCGTGCTATGAGCGCGCGGCCAACGGGCTTCGACGCGCGGCGGAACAGCATATCAACGTCCCGCCAGCGGGTTCCCAGCGCTGTCGGCGCGCTGTCGGCGCGCTGTCGGCGCGCTGTCGGCGCGTTGACGGCGTGTTGGTGTCGGGTTAGTACCATGTAAACGCGTACATACCCGCCAGCAACACGTTAGGACGCGCCCACAGCGCGTCCACACCGCGCCGGCAACACGTCCAACGCGCCGAGAAACGCTGGAGCAACGCCAATGGCGCGCCCACAACACGTCGATGGGACGTTCCCGACGCGCCGACAGAACGCTCGCATTTTGGGGGAAAAAAAGCCAACGTTAACCGACGTTGATCAACGTCCTGCCAGCGTTCCGCCTGCGCGCCGCCAACGCGTGTCGACGTGTTGCTAACGCGTCCGTAACGTGCCCGCCAACACGCTGCCGCGCGTTGCGGCCCGTCAAAAGTTTTGTGCAAGCACAAAACCTCGACGCGTCCCGACGCGCGCCGACGCGCGCCGACGTGTCCATTGACAAGTTGTTATGTACCGACGCGCCGGAAACGCGCCCGTAACGCGCCGGTAACGCGCCGGTAACGTACAGGACGTGTACCGACGTTTCGACCAAAAAGGCAACACGTCGACGCGCGTTGGTAGGAAACGTCGTAGTGTGACAGGGCCTTTAGGCCATGTTGGAAATCACAGTAAGTCGATCACAAGGGGAGGGCAAGTGGGAGAGCATGGTAAGTAGGTCACAATGTGGTGACAATCATGTGAGCATGGTAATTAGGTCACAAGGAAAGGCCAAGTGGGAGAGCATGGTAAGTAGGTCACAAGGTGAGGCTAAGTGGGAGAGCACGGTAAGTAGGTCACAAGGTGAGGCCAAGTGGGAGAGCATGGTAAGTAGGTCACAAGGTGAGATCAAGTGGGAGAGCACAGTAAGTAGGTCACAAGATGAGGCTAAGTGGGAGTGCACGGTAAGTATTTCACAAGGTGAGGCCAAGCAGAAGAGCATGGTAAGTAGGTCACAATGTGAGGCCAAGCATGAGAGGACAGTAAGTAGGTCACAAGGTGAGGCTAAGTGGAAGAGCACAGTAAGTAGGTCACAAGACGAGGCTAAGTGGGAGAGCATGGTAAGTATTTCACAAGGTGAGGCCAAGTGGGAGAGCATAGTAAGTAGGTCACAAGTTGGTGACAAGCAAGAGGGCATGATAAGTAGGTCACAAGGTGAGGACAAGTGGGAGAGCATGGTAGGTCGGACACTAGGTATCTACAAATAGGCAAGCATTGTAAGTACGTCACAAGTTTATGACAAGCAAGACAGGATAATAAGTAGGTCACATGGTGACGAGAAGCAGGAGCGTGGTAAATAGGTCACAGGGTATTTGTCTACAAGCACTAAAACATGGTAAATAAGTCACAAGCTCACAGTACAATTGGACTGGACGCAGGGACCGAATCGGGAGAGCGCAGACTTTCTGCGCGGAAGGTCGGGAGTTCAATTCTTGTCCGAATCAAACCAATGAATTACAAAATTGATGCTTGTCGCTACCTAGCCTGGCTCTCAGCATTAATAGGATTGGGCAAGGGCTGGTTAGCTCAGTATCAGGATGATGTGACTGAGTTGGAAATTGGGTCATGGTGCCAGCGGCCTGATCTTCTAGTGGGGCAGCACTATAAAGCTGGCATTAGTGTGCACTGTCACAGCTCGGTACTCGTCCTGATATGACCTTAGATGTTGCCAGGAGGTAAAACTCAAACAGTACAGTTGTACAGTAAAACAGTTACTGCGTTGGCGAATTTTATAGACACATTCTCATATATACCAACAAAAACCTAATTTCACCCCATTTTAGATAATACTAGATACTATGTTTATCGGTTATGGGCCTGTTACATTATGACGCTTCTCGCCAGCGCGCTGCCAACGCGCAAAATCACTTATAATCGTCGAGATACGTCAAACTTTTCGGCATCAGCGCAACATATTGGTAGCGTGCGGCCAACGTTGTGGTAAAAGTTTGGTGCGCCATCCTGATATGACCTTAGATGTTGGTACGACGTAAAACAACAAAAAGCAACCGTTTGGCTAAACGTGTGGGAACGACCCTCACGCGTGCGCGGCGTGTGCCTAGCGTTCGCATAACGTTATTCCAGCGATGTCGACGTGCTTCTGATGTCGCCATAATGTTGGCACCCGCGTGTTGTCGGTCGTTGAAAGTTTTGCGCAAGCACAAAACTTCACCGATCCGATGATGCGCGTCGCGACCCTCATCGACCGTCGCCGTCCATCAACGAATACCAACACGCGCGTAACGCTTCCTGATGTTTCCCGACGTTGCGCCAAAAAGTGACAAACGTCGATGCGCGTTGGCGAGAAGCATCGTAATGTGACAGCACCATTGCTATTGCAATATGACTAATGCTCAAATAAAATGTCATTGTTGTTGGCTTATTTCTCAAACCGATCCTCCTACATGACTCACTCTTCCTCTCTCTGCATGTCCTTTCAGATGGATAAGTTCATGACCGGCTTCGGGTTGACGTCCTACTTCAAGGCGGGCGGGGATGGGTCAGTGCCCAGTCCAACTGCGCCTTCGCCTTCGCCCTCAGCCACCATGAACCCCGCCCCGATCATGAACACGGTGCCCAGTCTGTCCGGCTGTGCGAAGTCTCCCAACCAGCCGGCAAAGGTAGGCTAGAGAGTTTACAGGGATGATATTTGTCCGTTTTTAAGCGGATTTCCAGGGGGTTTTCACAGCCTGGGGGCATTTCTGATATAGGTATAAACGGAAATTTGCCGTCAGGGTAATAATCTCGGCTTGATTTCTGCTTTTTTTTTTTGCCTGAAGCCACTATCATCCCTGGAGTAAGAGTAGCCGGGTATCAAGCGAATCAGACCGGACGCGGTGGCCGAATCGGTAGAGCACAGGCTCCCCATGCTGAAGGTTGGAAGTGTGATACATGGTCGAGTCAAAGTACATACTCCTAACGGAAAGAAGCAACATGAAAATACATGAGAGAAGTGTACTAACCATGGCAGCACATGCCTGGAATAAACAAAATGTAAAATTACGGGCAATCCGTAACCCTGACCACTACAAAAAATTCTTAAAGAAAACAATTACTTACTGACACAACAAAACCGCACCTGCCCCTGAGCGCCGTCAATGCTTGCTGTGTACTGGCACAGAAAGCAAAAGACAGGCCAGGAAAAGTGGTAGGCACTAAACAGAAAAAATAGGAAAATTAGCCCTCCTAAGTATTAAGGAAATCAGGAAAGCTATCACCATATGGCGGTCCACCTGGGTATGTGTAATGGCACAAACCAACACAGAAGTGGACAGGCCACGGTCATGCAACTGATCCACCCTGAAATATAAAATGGCTAGGCAAACAACACAGCCATCCCACCTGGCCACAGTTCTAAAGGGTCCGAGTATGTTCTAGCACACGAGTGCACTATCTAAGGACAGGGTTTAGGTGAAAGGATGCTGTAACAAATAAAATAAAATAAATCTGAATGGAACGGGATCCTCTCCCGCAAGCCTGCATGTCACCCAAGTAGATGTACATAGTAGGCTAAGGTATCATTACTCAGACTAGACAAAAACAAACTGGAAAATTACAAAAAAACTAACATAGGCTATTACTAACAACCAAAATTGCAGAAGGCTGACCCGAGCAGACACAGGTAAACACTCCTGGGCAAAGGAACAGATCAAGACAGCGCCACAGCTGTCCAGCGTTGAAAACAAGCACCCTGACAGGAGCTTATACGTTATGGGCAGAGTAAATACCTCGTCAATAAAAAATTTTAAAAAAATTGATACTTGTCGTTAGCTAGCCTGGCACTCGGCATTACTAGTACTGGTTAGCTTAGTGTCAGGATAATGTGACTGAATGGGAAATGAGGTTATAGTGCTGGTGGCCTGGTCTCCCAGTAGGGCAGCACTAAAAAGTCGCCATGAATGTGCACTGTCACAAGTCCTGATATGACCTTAGATGTTGCCAGGATATAAAACTCAAACAAACAAACATAAAGCGAAACAGTGCCTGTACTAGGGAAAACTATCGAAAGTCAGCACCTTATCTGTCTCAATGTGACCTCAGATGTTGCTAGAATGTATAATAATAATAATAATAATAATAATAATAATAATAATAATAATAATAATAATAATAATAATAGTAATAATAATAATAATAATAATCAGGGATGTGATTTTTCTGCTGATTCACGGATTGCCGAGAGTTTTTAATGATGATGTTGTTCATTCTTGTAATTCGTGCAAATCCGGTGAAAGAATATTTGGTGTTATTCAAAGGGTGTTATTGTGTATAATTCACACACTCGTACACACAAGCAAACAATAACAGGAAGGCAAGAACAGAACATAGTTTAAAGGTTATTTATTTAATACAAATTTAATCTTGGCTGACGTATCAGCGGTAGCGTGTTGAGGGCCAGGCACGGTGACCCAGATGCCCTGAGCAGTTCAGATCAGTTCAGCATGTTAGAGCAACTCGTGGAGATGAATAGGGGTCATCTGATTGGAAGGACAGCAGTGCAGCGCTCAAACCCTTGTAAAGTTGGTGGGAGGGCGGGTGATCGAAGTTGTGTGGAGAGCAGCCAGCGTGGAAGTGCCGGGCTAGTCGTGGTGAGGTTCGCGAGGAAGACTAAAAATAGAACAACTGCCTCGTGTGCAAATTACCCATGTTAGCCTGCAGCCAACATGTTTAAAAAAAGGAAAATGTATATTTTCCTGCTGAAAATACTACTTTTAAAGTGGGCATTCCTTACACGCGGTATGCGGTATGCGAATGGCATGATTCCTTACACGCGGTATGCAGTATGCGGCACACGACTGGCTATATTTAAAAAATAAAAATAAACAATTATTCTCCATACTGCTCTGTATATGACCAAATATTGCATTTATATCTATGTACCTTTTTGTACGTCACATGGGGGTTCCTACCTTTATTATAAACAAATTATAGATAAGTATTCATATTTCTGTGCATATGGTAGCATTTATAGCTTTTGTCTAACCGTATGTCTCCCGGGTGCCCAGCTCACCATGTGTTTCCCCTCCTCACCCCTGTGTGAGACCGTTCCGTAATGCTCAGTCGCCTCTCCTGGTGTTAAACTAATGGACACATCAGACTCAGGTTTCTATTCGCACCCCGCTTGACGCATGCCGCACCGATCGCTACATGGACCGATCGGAAAAACGCATTCGCATACCGCGTGTAAGGAATGTAGCTCATAGGTTTCAAGGCGTTTCGATTTTTTGTTGCATTCGCATACCGCATAACACGTGTAAGGAATGCGCCCTTTAGGCCATTAAAATGCTTAAATTGCATTGAGTTTGAGTTTTTTTTATGATGGCCAATCACATCCCTGAATAATACTGATGATGAGGATGATGATAGGAAGTAGGATAGTAATAATACATTTTTAATGAAAATTTGTTTAAAGCAATCAGCCAGTGTCCGGCAGGTGGAGAGCTGCTACAGTGAATGTTGTATCTGTGTTCGCGTCCCACCCAGGTGAGCCTGACGCTGCAGGAGAAGCAACGCCTGGCCCAGGCGGCGGAGCTACAGCAGAGGATGAAGTCCCAGCCGGCCTTGAAGCTGTCCACAGCCTCCTCGAACAGCGCCACCAAGCCACCAGCCGCAAAGGACCTCACCGGCACACTGGCAACTGGCATCGTGCCCCCGCCTCCAGTGCAGCAGCAGCAGAAGCAGCAGCAGCGTACTGCTCAGCCTATGGGAAGCCGCACCTTCAACAGCACATCCACTACCGGCACATCCGCGTCTTCTTCATCGTCAGCCTCTTTCTCAACCACGTCTTCTTCGACTGGTGCAAGCCTCTTCTCTGGGCTGGGAGGGAACTCGGGTGGCATGGGAATGGGAGTGGGCATGTCTGGTGGGTTCTCTGGTACTGGTATGAATGGAATGTCTGGTATGTCGACCATGTCTGGTATGGGAGGGATGTCTAGTGGTGGCAGTGGATTGTCTGCAGGTGGTGTGTCATCCGCAGGCGGCATTTCTGGTGGAGGTGTGGGGACTGGTGGGTTTTCGATGATGAGCCCACGACAACCGGGATCCACGATGGGCGGAAGCGGGTTTGTTGGACTCAATGCGCAGCCACAGAAGAAGAACGTTGACATGTCGGCTTTCGACTCATTGCTACCTTCGAACCCGGCCAAGAAGAGTCTCTCTCAAATGGGTATGCAGCCAGCTCAGCCGATGAGCTTTATGATGCAAACGCAAGGCGGCATGGGTAATATGAGCAGCGGAGGAATGATGGGGCAGCAGATGATGATGGGGAACCAGGGCGGTATGATGGCTGGCCAAGCGGGAATGATGGGTAATCTGATGCAGCCAATGGCGCCGCAAAGCAGTATGGGAACACAACAAGGCAGGCTGGGAATGGGAAATCTGGTGGCATCTGGTAGCATCTCTAGTAAACCGAAATCCGACTTTGACGAGCTTTTTGGTTGAACTGTTTTCTTTTTAAATAAAAAAACTTCTCCTTAGGAAATTTCATCGAATGATTTCTGTGGTGTCGCAAAATATGCCTCGGTCGCCAACTTAGCAGTAGAACCAGAAGCCCCTGTAAATAAAATAAACCGAGGGTCTTTGAATCAGAGCCTGTGTGCTTGATGTTCATTAATATGTTACTTCCGAGATACCAAAGTTGGTGTTCACCCAGCCACTAGTCAGCCCCCCCCCCCCCACCCCCAGGCATGCTAGCTAAAGCTGGGGGTGAAGCATAACGCCACATCGTACATTATTGCACACACATACATGCAGGGGTGTTTTGTTAAGTATACAATAGTTATTCACTCGACAGGGTGGCCGAATGAGTTGAGTGTCCGTCCCCTGTTTTGGGAGATCGGGGGATCCGAACCCATGAGATGGTGGTTTCGAACCCTGGTTGAGTCAAACCAATGACTTCAAAATGTATGCTTGTCGCTTCCTAGCCTGGCACTCAGCATTACTAGGATAGGGCAGGGACTGGTTTGTGCAGTGTCAGGATAATGTGACTGAGTGGGATATCAAGTCATGTTACTTGTCAGCTGTTGAGTACCACACAGGGGTTATATGGAACACGACTAGTAGCCAGCTACTGGTGGTTATTCTTACTAGATCTTATGGAATTCTTTGAATAAAGTCTAAAGTGTTTTTCCTCCTGTTTTAGAATAAATCAATTTTAGAATAGGCTTCTTTGTTGAAAAACAGTGATAATGGTCAGCCTCTTTATAACAATATATATAGCACTTATATATAGTACTTGTATAGTACTTATTGTTATATATAGTGCTTTTATATAAGTGCGGTAGGTACACAAGTGTTATATATATTGTTATAAATAATAAAATATATATAAGTGCTATATGTAAGTGCTAGATATAAGTGATATATATAATTACTATATATATAAGTGCTGTATATATTATGGATAAAATAAGTGTTTGGGTACTATTTCGCGACACCACAGGAAATAAGAATCAGTGGTGCCTGCATTAATGTTTTCCTAATGACGACGTCTGCATTTAGTGATGTAAATCTACCTTGCTTTTAATTAATTAAATTAACCTATTTGAGCCCCTCTAGGTCAAAGATGGTGTGATATGCACATATTTTGAAAGGTGATCTCACATCGTCATTTTTATCCACGATTGCCATCTTGAAAGAGAGCGAACATTTACTCATTCTTGTTGCTTTACCTTGTGGAATGAGTGGCCGGTGTAGAACGTTCAAAACACTACCCCGTTCAAAACACTACGGTAGTGATTTGGACCTAAGTTCATAACACTACGGTAGTGTTTTGGACCTAAGTTCATAACACTACACTAGTGTTTTGGACCTAAGTTCAAAACACTATGGTTAAGTTCAAAACACTACCCCTATATACATTCAAAACACTACCCAAGTTCAAAACACTGTCATGACATGGCAGTGAGGCCTGTAGTGCTGCAAAATGTAACCTACTGCATTCTGTCCCACCTTATTGCATCATGAACCCCCTAACTGCATACTGCCCCACTCTACTTCATTCTGCCCCAGCCTACTACATACTGCCACAACTTATTGCATCCTGCCCTACCTTACTGCATACTGCCCCCCCTACTGCATTTTGCTCCAGCCTACTGCATACTGCCACACCTTATTGCATACAGCCCTACCTGTACTCCATGCTGCCCCACCCTACCTGTACTCCATGCTGCCCCACCCTACTACATACTGCCCCACCCTAGTGCATACCGCCCACCCTAATGCATACTTCCCCACCTTACTGCATTCTTCCGCACCTTACTACATATGGCCCCACTCTACTACATTCTGCCCCACCCTCCTTCATGCAGCCCCACCTTACTGCATACAGCCCCACCCTACTGCATACAACCCCCACCCTACTGCATAGATCCAACCTTACCAGATACTACCCCACCCTACTGCATACTGCCCCATTCTACTACATTCTGCCCCACCCTCCTTCATGCAGCCCCACCTTACTGCATACAGCCCCACCCTACTGCATACAACCCCCACCCTACTGCATAGATCCAACCTTACCAGATACTACCCCACCCTACTGCATACTGCCCCATTCTACTACATTCTGCCCCACCCTCCTTCATGCAGCCCCACCTTACTGCATACAGCCCCACCCTACTGCATAGACCCCACCTTACCACATACTGCCCCACACTACTGTGCACTGACCAACCCTACTACATTCTTCCGCATTCTTCTCCACCTTACTGCCCACTGCCCCACTGGGCGCAGTGGCCTAATCGGTAGAGTGTGGGCCTCACATGCGGAAGGTCGGGAGTTCGGATCCCGGTCGAGTCAAACCAATGACTTTAAAATTGATACCTGTTGCTTCCTAGCCTGACGTTCGCCATTATTAGGATAGGGCAAGGACTGGTTAGCTCAGTGTCAGGATAGTGCAACAGAGTGGGATATCGGGTCAAGGATGCCAGCAGCCTGATTTCCCATTGGGACAGCACTATAAAGTCACCATGAGTGTGCACTGTCATAAGTCGGTACCCATCCTGATAGGACCTTAGATGTTGCTATGATGTAAAACAGCAACTAATGACAACAACCCCATTTTTTCAGAGTAGTGTTTTGAACTTAAGGATAGTGTTTTGAGCTTGGCCACAGTAGTGTTTTGAACCTACGTTCAACTAAGTTGAAAACATTAACATAGTATTTTGAACCTAGGTTGAAAACACTACCATAGTGTTTTTGTGGGGTAGTGTTATGAACTTACTACACCGGCCTGTATAAATAAATTTAGGTGTTATGTTGGTGGGACACATTAATGCAGGCAGTGTCCCCCAATGTGGTAATGTATAAATATCTAATGTAACATATAGAAGTGTATCATATTGGCAGAGTTCTGCTTTAGAATGTTAAATTATGTACATATTTGCAGTTAAATCTGTGTCAAAGTGGTGGTATGCCTGTGTTATCTAAAGGTAGTCGGCGTGAAAGTTACTTAGCCTTTCACCAGAAAAGCAGATGAGCAGTATATGCGCTAGAGGCTTATGTTGACAGCAGGTCATATATAGTGACAGCAGGTTATATATAGTGACAGCAGGTCATGTATAGTGACATCAGGTCATGTATAGTGACAGCAGGTCATGTATAGTGACAGCAGGTCATATATAGTGACAACAGGTCATATATAGTGACAGAAGGTTATATATGGTGACAGCAGGCCATATATGGTGACAAAGGGTAATATATGGTGATAAAAGGTCATATATTTTAACAACAGGTCATATATATTGACATCAGGTCATATTTAGTGACATCAGGTCATATATAGTGACAACAGGTCATATATAGAGACAGAAAGTCATATATGGTGACAGCGGGTCATACATAGCGACAGCAGGTTATATATAGTGACAGTGGGGCATATATAGTGACAGCAGGTCAGACATAGTGACAGAAAATCATATACAGTGACAGTTGGTCATATATAGTGACAGAAGATAGTGCTGTAAGTCAGGGGTGAACAAAGATTAAGAGCATTGACTAAATATGGCTATTTTATGGTGTAAGTGCGGAATTTATTTTCCCATAATTCCTAGCGTGTGCAAAGAGTGGAAGGATTGTCTGAGTTACTTCAGCCGGAAAAGCTGCACCAGCTAGGCAATGTATTAAAAACTTTAACTGTGTTTTGGAAAACGAAGAAAAAGGGCAGGGGGGAAACGAAGTAACAGTTTTGTGGTTATTATGCATTTTATACTGGCACTAATTTCTCAACATCATGGTAATAACATGGCATATTTATGTAGGTCATTGGCAATGACCCGAAGGGCAATGGGCAAAAGCGGGTTCAGGTAGGATGGGGGGAGTCACAAAGCGTGCATCGCTTTAAACTACCCGAGTGTGTATCGCCAGTACCCAGCCAGGTCGTCTGCATGTACCGTGGGAATTATTGGTGTTAAAAAGTTGTGCCGCTATGAAGGAGTTGAACTCGCGTCATTTATTGGAAACCTAACATTCCCAGCCCAGCGTTACTCAGCCCACCATCTCAAACCCGTTAAGTCACTCATATATGATTGAAGATCCAGAAGAAGCTTAGCAATAAACCCAACTTACCAGAATAAGTCTAGTTCATTTTGGTTATTAGAGTGGTTATGGGTGGGTGGGTGGGTGGGCATTTACTTGACCTACTGGAGAGTCCAGTGACCGCACCTTGCGGTCATAACCTGGTTGTACTTGATTGGTATCTGAATGACTGCAACTTCCAGAGCCACATTCCTATTGCCTCAGTTTGTCTCTTTATGATAATTCAGTATTAAATCCTGAATGTAAAATGAACATTCCATCAAACTGTGTTCTATATACTAATATAGTAATAGACGTCAGGTACCGCATGTCCTATAATGATCTTTCCTATATTGAATGTAGGGTTTGTATGTGTGTGTTTATGGGTTGATCGTTGTTTGTTTGTTTTGGGGATGTTTTTAAAGTATTATGCACATTCCTATGAAAATTACATTCATTCAATTAACTAGCCTCGATGATATGTGATGTGCCAGCCCTATATATATTAAAGCTGCATAGTCCGATGAAATATCAAATTTTCAAAACCAAACCAATTATCTAGATTTGATTTTACATATTTAACTTAGATACTGATGCACTTATTAAGCATTTGTTTCTGCGTAGAAGGCAATACTGAGTCAATTTAACAGAACCTGTTGCTGCAGAAGTCTATGGTGTCAGAGTTTTGGCAAGCTTGCCAAAACAAATTTTCCATGTTTGCACTCAAAATATCTCAAAAGTTTACCATTTAAAATAAAAGTAACTTTGAACTAATGTAAAGTAGATACTAGTGATCGATCTAATATATTTATCTCTGAAAAATACAGAAATTCAAAACCATCGGACTATGCAACTTTAATATATGGTTGGTTAGACTTAGAGGTGTACTTACTGTATACAGGTAATAAGCCAGAAATTGTGTGTAACAAATTGTCAAATATCCAGACAAGGAGCCACATACATAGTAATTGTTGGATAGGATGATTGCATCAGGGAGCCTAGATAGCATAATGGTTAGCATTACTAGCCCCGGAATAGCAAGAAGTGTGGGTTTGAATCCTGATGTAGGTGCAATGTTTCCCATTTACATGACCCCCCCTCCATGACAGTGGTTGCTGTGACCTGTACGCGCTTGTATGGTTGGTGAACATTTTTTGTTGAAGATTTATACTGCATTTCATGGATAAGCCTGAATAGGCTTGTTTTCACCATTAGAGAGTTTGTCGATAGAAAGCCCGAGCCTACACTTTTACCGACCCAAGGGATTTTTAACCTCCCACACCACATAGACATGGTATGAGAGCAACTGGCCTTTGATGACGCTGTAAGTTATACACAGCGGTGGAAATCCAAATTGGCAGAGCTGGGGGCACGGAGAATCGAACCGCCGACGCTCAGATTAGGAGTCCGACCTAGAAAAAAGTCAGACACTCTAACCACTCCGCCACAGAGAACATTCACGAACATAACTTGTATAATGTATGTAATTATATATAAGCATTAAATGAGTCATGGACATAAACCATAAACAATTACTTAAAGCTGCATAGTCCAATGAAAACATAAAATTTTCAAAATCCAAACCAGGTATCTAGATTGGATTCTTCATATCTAACTTAGATGCTGGTGCACTTATTAAACATTTGTCCTCACATATAAGGGGATACTGAGTCAATTAATAGGACCTGTTATTGCAGAAGCCTATGGTGATAGAGTTTTGGCAAGCTTGCCCAAATTAATTTAGCAGGTTTCCATTTCAAATATTTCAAAAGTTAGCGATTTAAAATAAAAGTTACTTCAAACTAAAGTAAGGTAGATTATAATGAACAACCTAATATGTTTATCTCAGAAAATGAGAGAAACTCAAAACCCTCGGACTATGCAACTTTAAGATACCAGGGGGATGATTGTAGTAGTCTACACTGACCACCCGAGCAAGGAGCTACACAGACAGGTAGGCATGGATAGGGTGATTGCATCAGGGAGCCGAGGTTGTGTAATGGTTAGGATGCTAGTCCTAGAATGGGAAGAGGTGTGTCTTCGAATCACAATGTCACCACTGACTATGGGTTCTTTGATCCAAAGTGTTCGTAGGCGGTCGCAAGCTGTAGTGTGACTGGGGCTTAAACAGCACTGGCTGACAAATTTGACATGGCGCAACTTGTATGAAGCTGGAGGATGACGCAATCTGACGTCATGACGTTAAAATAGCGCTGACCTCAACCGCCTTATTTAATAATGGGAGTCTGGGATGTAAATATCTAATAAGAAACGTGAGCAAATCTGCGAAACAAAATGCATGAATAATTTTCTGGATTCATTCCAAAAACAAACACGATATAATGAAAATAAATCCGGGTGTTTTATGCCTTTAAATATTTCAGATATTGAGTGGTTGTCGGAAAAGCACTGTGCAACAGTTGTAGTGATAGGTAATGAGATTATGTTAATAACTATTGCATTACCTTTGAAGGTCATTTAATAACAACAAAAGATATCACTATTTTCAAATGTTAATGTTGGACAATATGTAAATTAGGTTTTCTTTGGTTATCTAATCAAGAGGCACCTGTGGTAAGCAAAGTAGAAACTGCATTGTGACACCTAGGTTTTTTGTGTGTGTGGTTATCTGTTTTATTTCCCTCTCAAAATAAGTCCTACTGACGTTTTGTTCATTGCTAAGCAGAGTTGGTACTTTTTTCCTTCTTATTTAGTTCACTACCAGCATCAAATCTAGGTAAGTATTTTTTTCTTTTTTAAATGATGCTTTCATTGGATTGTGCAGCTTTAATATCACACAAAGTCTGTGACTAATGGAAATTACTTGATTAGTGGACCATTGATTTCGTGGTACATTGTAGATAAAAGATTCACCCATACCCAAAGTAAGGGTGAATGATAACCCTGCGTAAAACCAAGCAAGAACTGTTTTAACTATTAACAAGCTGTGGGTGTGGTGGTTCCAGTATGCACTGTTGGTTTATATTGGCATAAAGTTGAAAAATGGGAAAGAAAGTGAAAGAAAACCACCATGATGGTGACTAAAGGAACCTTTTGATTAGATTTTTAAAATCTATTAATCTACATCATTTCATAGATTATTTACCCCCAAAAGTATATAATGGATAAGTATTTGGACAATAGCAGGCTAACCTGGAAGGACAAAGTGACAAATAAGGAAACACTCGAAGATATGGGGCTGCCCTCTATGGAAGATCTTCTGACCAAAAAGAATCTCCGGTGGACTGGACACCTCATGAGGATGTCATCAGACAGGTTACCAAAGAGATCCTCTATTCTCAACTGTCTTCTGGTTACAGAAAGAGAGGGCGCCCTCGTCTCTGGTTCAAGGATACCATCAAGAGAAACCTGAAGCTGAGAGACATTAAGACCGACTCATGGACATCACTCTCACAGCAGAAAGCTAAATGGAGAGCGGCAGTCAAGTAATGAAAGCAGTCTTTGTCGCATCATGACCGACAGCATGATGATGATGATTTGGACAATATATTTAGTATATTAGATTGCAAATTCATGGGATTATGTCCATAACCCTGCTTTCTGACACTTTCTAATGGGATGTTTAGCAGCCCTGTCATTGAGACAGCGCTTCGCGAGTAACTAGGTACATTAATGAGCTGAGTATAAACTCAACTCAACTACACCAAGCACAAACAAACTAGCTAAGGCACCAATAGTTAAAGGGAGCAAGATGTAGAACGAACTACCATCTGCAATTAGAGGTGCACCTTCCTACCAAGGCTGTAAGTCACTAGTCAGAATGCATCTCACTGGCCAGGCCCTTAAACAAGCACCATGGTATGGATCCTGTGCCGTGCCTTGCTCCCCAATTCCCTCCTTGTCCCGCCAACCCCCTCACTCAATTGCTTACCTCAGCTATACAGGCAACTAACCACCCTCTATCGATCAGGTGCCAGAGCATACCAGGTTGAGTGTGAGGACTTGCGGTGGGGGGGATGGGGGGGGTGGCTCCATTCTCCCACCCACCTCCATGACATACACCGAACCCGAAATAGCAGCACAGTGTTTGCAGTGACCCACCACCTTACCCCATAACACTAAACTTATTATGGATAATGAACTAACACACTAACCTCCTTCATAAGCTACCATTATGCCCTACCTAAGTACCCGCTGAACTACCTATTTACAATGTAATGTAAACCGGCCCTGATATGACCATAGATGTTGCTAGGATGTAAAACAACAACAAACAAATGTAATGTAAACAGCCGGAAGACCAGTTCCTAAGCGCTGACAAAATGGTGTGTTCTGATGAATAAAAACTGTTTTATCAACCAAACAAAACAAAAAAGGACCACGGTGACCAGAATTGATCTCCGCCAGATCTTTGCATATAGGTTCCCTGCTGGTTTACCCAAGCATATGTTGAGAGAGTGATAGGAAGGATACTGATGTCGTGATATATGTGCCTGGAGCTGTATTCGAACCCACACCTCTGTCATTCCAAGCCTAGCGTCCTAACCATTGGGCTAGCTTAAATTTAGGCTCCCTGATGCAATCAACCTACCCACGCCTACCTGTGTATGTGACATTTCGCCCTTGGAGCTCAAAGCTCCTCACTACACTAATATCTAGATAGCACACTTACAATACATAGACGGGGGTGGTTCAACACACATCATGTGGAGAATCCTGGTCATGGAACCAGTATTGTGGGATTTTGCTTTTGGAAATGAAGGGACATTATTCGACATTATTGTTCCTTGTCCCGAGAGCAGGTATCGAACTCACGCATCTGACATTCCGGGACTAATATCCTAACCATTAGCCTATCTAGGTTGATGCAATCAACCTAACCACACATAAATGTGGATGTGGCATTTCACCTGGGGAGGTCAGTGCACCTCACCACACCGGTATCACAATGCAGTTTCCCTTTTCACACTTTGTTATGTATTTTGTAGTGTATTTTAATTGTGTTTACAAGAATGGTTGCAAGAATTGTTACAAGAATGGTTACAAGAATGGTTACAAGATTGGTTACAAGAATGGTTAGCTCACTATTATTGTATTCAAATCTATCACATATTCATATCAGACTAGATGTAATCGCAAGACAAAGACCATAGTAATTAATTATTACACCACACTTCACCAGAATAGCGAGTTTTTATTACTTGAAATAGCAAATTTGTGATACTATATTTTAGATTGGTTACTTAACTTAAAAGAATACACACGATTGTGGATAGCTGGAACTCCCTCCCTGAATCCGCTGTCTCTGCCCAAACCATGAACCGTTTCAAATCTAGACTCAACAAGTTTTGGATACAAGAACGATACAGATTACCATTACCATTCTTAGTCAAAGTTATATATTGTAGGACCAGAATAACAACAGGCAATCCCCCTACCAAATTTCATATATTTGGATTCAAGGTATCAAGGTAACACTTGCACTATTTCTTTCCCCATTTCCGAAACAACTGGCATAGAAAAAGTAGAGAACCATTACATGTTAATTTGATATTAAACGGACCCGGTATAGGCTGCTGAGACATGAACCGTACTCTTACAAATGCTCTCCAAGCATACCTTTGCAGGTTTTCAGTTTATGTCACTATATGTTGGGGGGGAGAGTGCTGAAATTGGTTGCTCGTGTTGTGTTGTAGTTAGTCCCTCAGCACTTACAAGGCTTTTAGGCAACCATATAGAGAAACATGTTAGAATTTGCTAAAATGCTAAATATAAAGTTCAAATGTTTATTTCTCATAACTAGCTACTTTTTGTGTGAATCATTGATTAAATCATGTAGATTAATAGACTTTAAAAGTTTAATTGAGAGCTTTCTGTGGCTGCCATCTTGGTGGTTGCCATGGAACCCCTCTAGAGGAAACCCCTCTCAGTCATGTGATGAGGGAATCCCACCTATGATGTCATTCATACATCACAAATCTCAACACACTCCTCCCACATGTTCAGTTGCGTGAACTGAAAAAAACTAAGCAAAGGTATGTTTGAAGAGCTTTTGATGCTGGATTCGTTTGTATCTGGGTGAGGTATACCCAGCGACATTAAAATTCAAGAAATAACATTTATTTTGATGTATATGCTAACTCTTTACTTTGTCGGCACTGTTGTTTTTATTTGTAGGTAGAATGTCAAGTTGAATCCATGCATTCGACATTATTGTTCCTTGTCCCAACTCCATAGCCAGAGATTGTGGCATATCAGACTAGTTCAGTCAGAACAGGCCTAAATCGAAAGTAGCATTGGCCAAATGGCACTGGTACCTTTAGCAATGAATGATCGAATACCTCACACGTTACCAAGAAATGGCCCTGTTTGTCAATGGTGGCGCAATAGCGAATTTAGCGCATTATGTATTTTGTACCTTTGTTCTGATTATAGTATACACACTACCAGTACTAGATCAAATGTTCATCCCGTACTTGCAGTACAGGAGTGAAAACCAACCCTATATAAACCAATATAACCCTGGCGAAAAAGTGGGGAAATGAAATAAGAGCCTAAATTCACAATCTAAGAAGCAAAATATGTTATTCACACACCTGTATGTATTTACCCACCAATTTTGAGCTGATTACTCAATTAAATCCAAAGATGTATGAAGTTTAAAGTCTTGATCGACATATCCACATGTCGGCCATTTTGGTAGAGTCCAATCTAGCTCATTTTCATTGGCTGAGGTAGTCAAGTGGTACATTTTCATTGGCTGCGGTAGTCAAGTGGTACATTTTCATTGGCTGAGGTCGTCAGGTGGTACAAACAGTTCATTCAATCATGGAGGATATATTTCATGGACTCTATCACTACAAACTGACTTTGTGTAAACATGCCTTGATGTTATGTGATGTGATTTGAACACTCTGGAGTGTATATGTTGAGGGAAAACATACACTTGGATTTTAATCAACATAAGGTAGGAAAGGTAGGAGGGCCAATCTAATACCCCAGTCACATGACGACTGCGTTTGCTTACGATCGATTGCGACATCAAACCGTCCTCATTGCGCCCTCCTAACACCCTCCTTAAGTGCTGGCACTGCAAGGATGCCAACCTTCCAGCATCCATTTTGGAAATTTTGGATGCAAGGAGGTTGCAGCTGCTGCTCCTGCAACCTCCTTGCGCCCTGTTTCGGCACGCCATTCAAAACTGGTTGGCGCGCTGGCACTGACCTCTTGGTTGGCAAGTTGGCGGCGATCTGGCGGCGCCAACTCATCCAATGCCGCACTCACTGTGTGGTCCGCACCAGGGCGCTGACTCGGTGCAGGCCTTGCCCCCAACCCAGCGTTGCCCTGGCCCTAACCCGGTGCCAACCATGTATTTGAATCAATGTATCGAGTGTGACGCTGGGAGGTTGTCATCCTTCTGGCTGTAAGGAGGTTGGCGGCGAACGCTGGCTCTTGTGTGACTGGGGTATTAGACTATCAACTGTGAGACACATTTTCGCCACCTTTTACATAGCCTTGTGGTTCACCTCTGTAACACAATCAGAGGTGAATCTTTGATTTATACCAGTACCCAAGAGTTTTGGTTGGAGTATAAGACTGACTGACCTAGTTCACATCCAGTTCTTTGAGAGAAAATAAAGGTAATGGCCATTTTATTTGTGCATATAATATAGGTTATTCTTTTCTGCATGTATTCCTAGGAATCTTTCACAGATGAGTGGTGATGCCCACAGCAACGTGATACCCGCTGTCCCATTCAAAATGTTCATTCGCTTCCCCGTGTCATGACAGAATGGTCGGAGGCGGCCATGGCATTTTGGAATTGATTTTGTTTAGCATTAATGTCTGGTAATTAATTTATGCCGCCTCATGTAAATCTATGCCGGCTAGACACCACTAATAATGTCGCCAACGTCGGCGCATGTCTGGCAGGCATTAGGGTTGCTGTAAGTATAAGTATGTAGATATAAATATATATATATATAATTATATATATATAATTATATATATGTGTGTGTGTGTTGAGTTAAATACTTAAAGTTGCATAGTCCAATGAAAACATAAACTTTACGAAACCAATAAATACTTGCATAGATTTGATCCTACATATCCAACTTTCGATACCGCTGCAGGCATTAAGCATGTATTACTGCATCAAAGGAATACAAAATCAATCTAAATAGAACCAGTCACTGCTGGAGCCTATGGTTGCCAGAATTTCGCTGTGCACCCCAAAAGTATTTCATTTCAGCTCTCTCCGAAATTAACCCTTTAAAAGTTACTTCAGTCTGAATAAAGTAGATTATATGGTGTGTAAGGCATTATACGAGTATAATAAGCCGGAAGATCCATCTACTCCCCAGCCACTAAGTCATCGGCTGGTCACCTACTCATTAGGGACCCTGGTTGAGTCAAACCAATGACTTAAAAATGTATACTTGTCGCTTCCTAGCCAGGCGCTCGGCATTATTAGGACAGGGCAAGGACGTGTGCTCAGTGTCAGGATAATGTGACTGAGTGGGATACCAGGTCATGGGTGCCGATGGCTTGGTTTCCCAGTGGGACAGCACTATAAAGTCGCCATGAGTGCATACTGTCACAAGTCGGTACCCATCCTGATATGACCTTAAATGTTGCTAGGACGTAAAAAACATACAAGCAAATACTCATTAGGTCATCTATTGATACCTCATGATCTCGCCGTGTGGCGCCACCTGCTGGCCCAAGCCTCAGCAGGCGTTATCCTCACTCACCGTACCGCTGTTATAAACCATGGTATATTTATTTATATAAGACGAAATGTGGCAGGGACTCGAAACCATCGGATTCTGCAGTTTTAAATGCTGCTCGTGCTATATAATGACAACATAGAAATGGGGTGTAATGTGAATGAATACAACATTGAGTGCACACACCTGGCGTTTTGTTGCTTCCTGTTATTTATCACAAAGTACTTTCTTTCTTTTGGATATTTAATTTTTTTAGACCAGACGGGATGGCCGAATCGGTTAGAGCGTCCGTCTCCCGTGTTGGTAGATCGTGGGGTCGTGGGTTCGAACCCTGTTCGGGTCAAACCAATGACTTAAACATTGATACTTGTCGCTTCCTAGCCTGGCGCTTGGCATTATTAGGATAGGGAAAGGACTGGTTGGCTCAGTGTCAGGATAATGTGACTGGGTGGGAGTGCTGACTGGGTCATAGTGCTGGCGGCCTGGTCTTCCAGTGGGGCAGCACTATAAATTTGCCATGAGTGCGCACTGTCACAAGGCAGTACCCGTCCTGATATGACCTTAGATGTTACTAGGACGTAAAACAATTTAATTTTTCTTGTAGCAATGGAGGCATTCATATAAGATTGGACTCTTCCATATATCCAAGGCCTGCTTTTATTGACCATTTGAATTCATTCTTACTGTTTGTAATCTATCAGATGATAGGAATACCGGCACAGTGTCCACTTTTCGCGCGCGAGGTCACCGGTTCGATCCGCGGCCGACTCAAACTGACAACTTATTTTTAAAATAACATTTGTCGCTACCTCACCTGGTGCTGAGCAGTAACACGCATGTTCCGAGTTACGCTGGTCCCCCAGGAAGGATTTAGCTGTAACACGGCATGCTGGATCACATCTTCAACTTGACAAAATGGAAGGTGGAGGTTGGTGTCCTTCCCACCACTATCCGTGGTGGGAAGGACACCATTCTTAAGGCTCATTTTGAACCTATAACCATGCACTTTCTGGTCCGTAATCGATTAACACGACCCGAGTGACTCCGGTCAACCGAGTCGTCAGAATTTCAAATCGAACACCGCGAGTAGAGTTGACAAAAACACGTGCTGTGTGCAAAACGACCCGACCCCAGTAACCCACCTCTTGGCTGGGGTTTGCTAGGAGCGATGACATCACACCTGTAGGAAAACAGCTACCAGTACACATGTTATTCTAATGGTGCTTTTTTTTAATAACCCAGATTGTCACCTTATACAATCATAAACTACTTTAAATACTATTTTGCTCTACTTGTATCGGTTATTAAAAAAAAAGTTTTAGATTAAGTCACCATTTTTTCCACCCCGAGCTTGGAGGAGCGTATTCGTTTATTCAACCCGAATCTGTAGGATGTGCGCACGCGCTAAAAAGTCGCTAGGGTGACCCGAGTTGATTAATCGATTACGCCCCTGATGAGCAACCTTGGCCGGGTTACTGTGATACATTTATTTATAACGTAGATTGCAGTAAAATTATCCTAGAAAGAAAATATTTTAATTAAGATAAAATACTGCTTCATGTACGTGTATTCATCACATCCCACACCTTCCGCCAGGTGAAGTGGGTCACAGCTTCAGTCCTTTGTGACGGACCAGAGGAACTTGGAACACACGTATTGCTGGGGTAGAAAAAGGACTGGTAATACCACTTAGTGGGATATTGTAGCTTGGTGCAGGCAGTATGCTGTCACAGTGCAGCACTATAAAACCACCAATCGCTACCCTTCTTGACATAATCTCACATGGTTCTAGGACATGAAACCTCATTCATTGGTTACAATAATATAAATATATCCCATTATGGTAGTCCGGGTTAAATTATTTGAATATTTTGAGGGTTTCTTTTGTTACTCTGTGTATGTTTACATAGGTTATCTGTTTTATTATTTACATTATTTTTAGGCATATAACCTTAACAATCACACACATATTTGGAAAGATACCGGAGTTAAGACGCATCTATATTTTTAAGTTTTTGAAATATTAAAAAGTAAAAATACTAATCCAACAAGGCATAGCTCAGGAATCCAGGGAGAAGAAGAGGATGTGCACGCACATCCTAAAAAGAAATCAGCTTAGATAGTGAATATTATCTTATTCCAAACAACCTGTTTCTTTTCATAGCGATTAAGGATATCATTCTTTTTACGTTGGTCATATTAATCCAGGGGATAAATAATTTAAATTATTTTCGGTCGGAGTTTATCCTGTCTCTCAACTCACTGGAAGGATAAGGCATTCATTAACTCAACATTGTAAAGAGTTCAAACTTCGTCCTCACCTTGATAGGAAGCCGAACTGACGCTGAGCTGTGTATCAGGGCCCTTAAATAAATTTTACTTATTTACAATTATTATAATAAAATGACGTCATAATTTGTATAGCTTTGAAACAACAAAGGGTCTCTGTGGTTAAGCTGTGGCTGTTAGTCACATTCATGACTCTTCAATGATGTAGGCTAGGACTTGGAAAGTAGGTCTGATGCAAGCCCTACTTAGCTACTATGACTTCAACAGTTCAAGTAACTTTTAAGCAGTTTGCATATATATCTTATAACCTATCTGAGTCCTTGCCTGTGTGACATCACGGACTTACTAATAAAAGTCACGGGGTACTCAAGACTTTAATGGTGTTGGGCAGGTCAATCTTGACCTGGGTTTGCGCTCAAGTCACCAACTGTAAGTTGTAGAGCACAGGCTTCCCATGCGTAAGGTCAGGAGTTTGAATCCCGATCGATCGAGTCAAACCAATGACTTACAAAATCGATACTTGTCACTACCTAGCCTGGCGCTCAGCATTACCTAGGATAGGGCAAGGACTGGTCAACTTAGTATCAGGATAATTTTACTCAGTGGGATATCAGGTCATGTTGTCGGCAGCCTGGTCTCCCGGTGAGTGAACACTATAAAGTTGCGATGAGTGCCCTCAGTGTCAGGATAATGTGACAGTGGGATATCGGGTTATGGTGCTGGTGGCCTGATTTCCCAGTGGGGCAGCGCTATAAAGTGGCCATGAGTGCGCACTGCCATCAGTTGGTACCCGTCCTGATATGACCTTAGATGTTGCCAGGACGTAAAACTACCAACAAACAACCAACATAATGAGTGTGCACTGTTACAAGTCGATACCCGTCCTGGTATGACCTTAAATGTTGCTAGGACATAAAACTGAAACAAACCAGCCATAAAGGGAATCGGTATACCTGTCCGGGGAAAGAAACGAACTCGGAATAGTTCTAATTTGTGACACATTTGTCGGAGTACGGTTCCCGTCGCCACGAGGTATACCTGTCCACTTTACAATACAATGAATATTCATGTAAGGAATACTTGGTAAGATCACGTGACTAGATTTTAAAGTATTACGCCCTTGTGGGAAGGGAAACCAGTGGTCACCAACTGATTCATCAAAGGCTGTGTGCGGGATAGTGCATATGAAAGACCTATTGCTGCTTATCGGAAAGAGTAGCCTGTGGCGGCAGCAGGTTTCCTCCAAAGAAATATGTCAGAATGACCATATGTTTGGCGTCCAATAAACAAAGATAAAAATTAATGTTCTCGAGAGGCATCAACAAATAAAACAAACTTTCTTTCATTGCTTCTCTTGATAGAGTGAAGCCTCACTGAAATATGTAGTGCAACAAAAGACAAAACTACCGATATATGTAATAAACATTGTTATATTTTTGTTTTATTTGCCATTAATCTACATCATATATACATCAAATAAAATCTGTCTCCACCAAAATACAATTCGCAGAGCATAGTGCCTTCATGGTGTAAGATAAATGCAGACTTGTATATCAGTGGTCAGTTAAAGGGGCATGGTATGGACTAATAGGACTAGAACTGTGCTGTGTGACAAATTCTCTCCAGTGAATACTTTGTCTATATAACCAAATATGTACCAGGAGAGTGACAGGAGGGGTGTGGGCTCAGTTAGCCGCAGTATTACTACACACTAACTATGCAACAAGATTTAGAATTCTCTCTCCAAGTAAGCACTATTTTAATGTGTCAGGGAGCCTAGGTAGTGTAATGGTTAGCACGCTAGCCTTGGAATGGCAAAATATGTGGTTTCGAATCCTGCTCTAAGCACAATATTTCCCATTTTCATCGCCCTCCCACCTACGACACTTTGTGTACTTGATGCTGGAATCATTGCACAGCTGCTACTTTCTGTTCTAAAATTTACATCTAACCTATTCTGATGATAACATCAGCACTTTGTTATAAATTTGCAAAGAATTAATCAAATCTGACAGTTTTCAAACATGTTTCCCAACAGACCGGGATGTGAGTAGCCTCACTGCTGTCACTCTCCAAGCACATACAGACAGAGAATTCATGCAGAGCGGTGCTGGAGAGCATTTGTCAAAGCGCAATTATAATCTGACTAGTCCATAGCAATTACCTTTAATTTAATTTGAACACAATGTTTTGACAGACTGCTTTTTGACATACAACCTTTGTGATTGGCTAACAAACGTAATATCAGTCAGGTGTCCACGGAACCTCCATGCTGCGTCTACTAGACGGTCGGACAATGCTTTATTTGAGTGCTGATTGGCACTAGTGCCGTTCAGTCACTTGAACTGTGAAACCCTCTAGTTTTTGTCACGTGACCCAAATAGGGCGCGCTATTTGGCTGTGCGGATTCACTCTATTCAATTAAAAATGAAACTAATCGATGACTTACCAGCATGCTTATTCATACGGAAATCAAAACGGCAGTGCTAAAATAGACATTTTCCACGGCTTGCTACACACATTAGTTCTTGTCACTGCCGTCAGAGGGTGTGTGTTAGTGGTGGAAATCCTCTACTAAGACCTTTTTCACAGTGAAGCTGCACCACACATTAGTTTTTGTCACTGCCGTCAGAGGGTGCGTTAGTGGTGGAAATCCTCTACTAAGACCTTTTTCACAATGGAGCTGCACCACACATTAGTTTTTGCCACTGCCGTCAGAAGGCGGGCTAGTGGTGGAAATCCTCTATACTTCTCATCAATTAGGATTGATCATTTTATGTAAACAAATCTCAGAAGGTTCTGTATGGATAGCTAATACTGGAAGTGAACGACATTGAGCTAATAAAGAGATTAATCAAAGAAGAACATTGAACATGGATTCATTCAGTCTGCATATTTACTTTCACAAATGTGGTGTTTAAAACAAGTAGACATATTTATATATTTAAAAAAAATTTCATTATATACAGACGGTTGTTTCTCTTACATTCATGGTTCATAAGAAATCGATCAAAGAGAAAAATTCAATTATATATTATTATTAAATGATTTTGTCACATAAAATATCACAATGATAATTCCCTTCACCTGGTCGATGGACTATGTGAAATTCAAACCAACCATGCATGATTGAACTTAGTGAGAACTAATAATAAAGTAGTGTGAATGGAAATCTCATGTCAGCTTTGTCAACTTGCACCGTGGGACAGAAAACTACACAAATCTCATGACTGAGGGACATCACTGGTTTCTGGGTTTAGGGACACACTACATGCATTCAATTCTATCCGCAATATTACATATTCCTCCCAGTTGATAGTTTAGGGACAGCCTACCTGCATCCATCTCAATTTGGGATATTATTACACATGGGTCTTTATTTCACACTTTTTTGTTCATCTCTCTGCAGTGTCAAGGGTAGGAGTTAGTCGACCAATAGTCGCCCGTTTTTACTTAAATAATAGATTCACCCTTAAACCCCAGTCACACTACAGCTTGCGACCACCATATACCAAAGAAGCCACACTCACCAGCGTCGCCCAGACATTGGCAACCATTGTTTTCGTTGCAAGGACGTCAAGGGTGAGTGTGGGTTCTTTGGTCTAAGGTGGTCGCAAGCTGTAGTGTGACTGGGCTATTACACAGAGGTGGGGTAAATAACAACGAAGTCTAAATATGAGCAAAAATTGCTTTAGTATGGAATAGTAATTGGAATTCCTGGTTCTAGCATCTAATGACTACTTATAAAAGTTATATTGGCACAGGGGAGAGTGCAAAAAGACAAGATGGCGACCATAGAATGCTGTCAATTTCACTTTTAAATTCCATTAAACTACATGTTTTATTATAAAATTTTCAATTCAAAAGTAGCAGGTATATAAAGAATATATTTCGTTTATTAAATTAAAAATGTATGGGCTCATTTCATTTATCCAACCGTTCGCCACTTTTTTCTAATGGGTTGTTGTTCACCCCTACTGCAAGCACATGGCTGAATTTTCTACCTAGTTTTTACTACGCATGTGGAACTGTTAAGTATATTTAGTTCTGAACGCATAAACCACAACTGCCAACTGCCGCAGTGTTTCACTGCTGCTACTTTTTGGTGGGTTTTTTTCGTTTTGTTTTTTTAAGACCTCGATATACAACCAAACGCTGGTACCACAATCATATATAGTCTAGTTTACACTTCAGCCACGAGGGGCAACTCAGTCGACTGGACATGGGACAGCAATGCCTGTCGTACACTGTAAGGTATAAATGAGACAGCAGTACGTGGGATAGTAATGCCTGGAATACAACACTATGGGGGATGACAATGCATACGCTGATATGTAGAACAACAATGCCAGGCATACACCATTATCTGGGCAATAATGAAAGTGTATAATGCTATGTAGTGCAACAATGCCAAGCATACACTTCTATGTAGGACCACAATGCTGAGCATACATCAATACATAGGACAGCAATGCCAGGCATACACCACTATGTAGTACAGCAATACTCGGCATACATTGGTACATAGGACAGCAATGCCAGGCATACACCACTAGGTAGGACAGCAATACTGGGCATACATCGGTACATAGGACAGCAATGCCAGGGATACACCACTATGTAGTACAGCAATATTGGGCATACATCGGTACATAGAACACCAATGCCAGGCATATACCACTATGTACTACAACAATACTGGGCATACATCGGTACATAGAAGAGCAATGCCAGGCAGACACCACTGTGTAGTACAGCAATACTGGACACACATCGGTACATAAGACAGCAATGCCAGGCAGACACCACAATGTAGTACAGCAATACTGGGCACATACTGCTATGTAGGTCAACAATACCAGGCATACACTGGAAGACATGTTTTTGGGTTGGCTGTCGACATTTAAGTAATCACTTTGTTTACTACTTCTTTTTTTCAACCGGGGTAAAAATACCTTTTGCAAAAGAAAAACAATGGCTTAACTCAATCCGCTTATTAGTGATCTTCTTAGGAGCTATTTATTTTAAGTGTAAATATGAAAAATTAATATTTGGAATTTGTGTCCAAATCTCTGACCCCCCCCCTATGCTTCAGCAGTAACAGGTTATATTAAATTGCTTAATATGCGCTTCTATGAGGCAAGGAATGATTAATAAGTGCACCAGTATGTGGTGTGCTGTGTGGAGGAGTGGTCAGAGTGTCTGACTTTTTTCTAGATCGGACTCCTAATTTGAAGGTCGGTGGTTCGATTTCCCCATGCCCACACCTCTGGCAATTTGGATTTCCACCACAGTGTATAACTTACAGCGTCATCAAAGGCCAGTTGCTCTCCCATACCATGTCTATGTGGTGTGGGAGGTAAAAAAATCCCTTGGGTCGGTAAAAATGTAGGTTCAGGCTTTCTATCAACAAACTGTCTAATGGTGAAAACAACTCTATTCAGACTTATCCATGATAGGCAGTATAAATCCTCCAAAAAAAAGGGAAAAAACTAAATTGGATATAAGTAGGTTTAACTAGAGCCAAGTGTTTTTTGCTTTTATAAAGTTGATGTTTTTATCGGATTATGCAGCTTTAAGTAACAATAAGGATGAGCTCACACTTTAAAGAAAAGCAGCAAATAAATAAGCCAAGAGCCAAATTATAATTATGGGTGGAACATGACAGTCAGAAATGATATACGGCGTGGGATTATTATATATATATTTTTTTCCATCAAAGATTTATAGTCTATTATGGATAAGTCTGAATGATATAAAATAAATAAAGGGTAGTAACTAGTATTCCATATCGCCTATTAAATTGGATATATTGCAGTGTTAATTTGGCGCTGTGTTACACCATCTCGTCATCTATGTGCATACATGTTGGCAGTGTTACAAAATTACACCAGTCTACCCTGTGTGTAGTTGACACATTATTTCCAACCTCATATTTCAATTAGTCAAATATAAATTGTCTTAAAAAAACACACACACACAAAAAAACACATATAAATGTTGCATTGCGCTAAAGAAGAAACTTTGAATAAAAATTACATTTACAACAAAATGGAGGACGACCTGACTGCCAAAGTGTAGTTACGTCACTTCAGGGTTCCAACTAGATAAAAGATTCACCCGGTATTTGTAGTACACGGGTGAACGACAACGTAGTGTAAATACGGGCGAAAATAGCTTTAGTATGGGACAGGAATTAGAAAATGTGGTTCCAGGTTCAAATGGCTACATATATAGGGACAGAGTTGGTGAAATGGGCGAGAATGCAAAAAGACAAGATGGCGGCACTAGAACGCCGTCGATTTTACTTTTAAATCTTATTAAAACTAGATATTTTATTATATTTTTCAACTCAAAGGTAGCGGGTAAATATGAATACATCTACAAAGAATAAATGTTGCTTCTTAAATTGTGAAATTAGGCTCTCATTTCATTAACCCGCTTTTTCGACCGTTTTAATATAGGGCTGGTATTCACCCGTGTACTGCGAGTACCGGCTGAATCCTTTATCTAGGTTCCAACCAGATATCCGGGGCTTCCCTAATAGTGAGTGTACGGAGGAGGTGGGTGGGTATTGATGTGACTAAGCATAATAACACATTCTATATATTAAAAAATAATGAAGAAAGATTCAACAAGTAAATGTCCTCTGAAGGGTACAAGCACTGAGACTATATGGTACATTGTGTGCTAGATAAACAACACATGCTGCCTAAGTATTACTTTTTGACACTGTTGTGATATAATGCATTAAGATTAGACACGGGAAAGTGTCACCGTGGTTACCGATATGACAACATACTTCCTATGGGTGGTTTGTAAAGGACACAGTCTGTCCTTTAATTTCAAGGCTGCTCACCTATGGGTTGAACATGGTTGATTTGGCGCTGGGCTTGATATGTTGCTACCAATCAGGACCCGCCCCCTTTTCTAATGGCCCATATTTTGGCGATAAAATAACTATTAAATACCTCTAGCAACATTTCTCTAACATTGATGATTGAGTGTCAATAGAGTTCTACATTTGCAAGTTAGTCGATAGGTGGCGCCGATACTGTGTGTATGCCTATTGGTGCTCGCCGCACGCACTAGACGGCGCCAACCTTGGGACTGATGACATACTTTATCTATGTAACTTACTTATATGCGTCATAATTAAGTCCAACCTTCCTCAATGCGGTGCCTGCTCTATGTACACTAGCACCTGTCTTCAACAACCCTTATGATCGGCGGACCCCTGCTATGTGCGGACAATTTTTCAATGTACAAACTGTCTTTGTTTATTTTGACTGTCCCTATGATAAGAAGACACCTGCTATATCAAGACAACATTGGTCTGTATGCACAGCTGTCCACTGAAGACACATTGTATTGCTGAACCATCGGCCACATCTAACTCTGTCCACCATTGATCTCCTGTGTTTATATATACAAATGGTCTCATTGTACGAACGCTATACATCCGCTATACGATAAATGACCTGAAAATTATGTCACAGCGCCCTCTGCCAGATTAGTTCTTCTGATACGCTATTGAAAGTTGCAAAATTGTGGTAGTCTGAAAGCGCATAACCATTAGCGACACCCAGACAAAATAGGTACTACATATACATATACATATAATATATACATATGGGTCGTTCTCTGAAGCTGGGTACCACATACTTGGTGGCCAAGTTACGATGGATATAATTCTTTCATTTGTTTAAAAATAGCCAGTCAAATAATTATTATTGCCCCTGTGTTTTAAGTGTCTGAGCTATACTACATGTATTTAATCTATTCCAAAAAATGCATGAACAAAAAAGTATGCTTTTATGATGTTGTGCTAAAGTGAAAATGTGAAAATTTACACGTCGACACGATGCATTTGCCCAAACTTTTTTCTCTCAACTTTATCCTTGTAAGACACAATCTTGTTGGCTTAGCTGTTATCAATAACTCGAGTTTGCATTTGTTGTGTATGTTAAAATGATGTTCTTGGTGTGTGTTTGATTTCTATGTTACACGAGTGATATTAAATTGCTCAATTTATATAAGATCGGAATTTTTTTAAATGAAGGTTTTTTCCCCCTTCAACTCTCACATATGCACAACATGTAAATCTTCATATGAACATGGATTCTGCTATTATTTGGAATGTTTTCTGCTGTTATTTGGAACGTTTTCATTTTTGGTTTCAATGTCACACTTTACTGCCCAGTATCAAACAATGACCCACACATATATAACATATATAGTATAGTTATGCGAATCTTACCTGGGTACAGCTAATGGATAACTGGTGTTTTCCTAAGGTACTAGCCTCGGATAGTCATGGGTCAGGGAGAAGGAAGCACATCCGGGTCCAGCAATCTTTTACATACTTCTTAGGATAGCAAAATGATTTAACTCTGTATGGATGCTTATTGTGTTTTCAATTTGTTTCTAGCGAAAATGATAGTCGTGGTAGGGTAAGGTGGGTAGGGTGGGTACTGTTAGCCATATTTTGTGTTTCTCTGCCCAATCCCAAATAAGTTTGTTTGTTGTTGTTTTATGTCCTAGCAACATCTAAGGTCATATCTGGATGGGTACCGCCTTGTGACAGTGCGCACTCATGGCGACTTTATAGTGCTGTCCCACTGGGAAACCAGGCTGCTGGCACCATGACCTGATATCCCACTCAGTCACATTATCCTGACACATGGCCAACAAGTCCCTGTCCTATCCTATTTATGCCGAGCGCCTGGCTAGTATAAAAAGTATAAATTATGTAGTCATTGGTTTGACTAGACCAGGCTTCGAACCCACGACCCCATGATCTACCAGCACGGGAGATGGACGCTCTAACTCATTCGGCCATCCCGTCTGGTTTCCCAAATAAGTTTTGACAGGGTGTTACATGGTTTGGAGCGAGTCCCTCCCATATTACGAATGTAAGCCATAGCTGCTGTGTTATCTGTTAGAACTCTTACCTGATATTTAGGAATGTGAACCAGACTGCGGAGTCCGAGGTAAATGGCTCTAAGCTCTAGTACAATAATGTGGTCGGAGATGTCATCTTCCATCCATTGGCCACCTGATGTCTATTGGTCCCTATCGGCCCCCCAGCCTTCCAAGGAAGCGTCTGTTGTGACAGTAGTGTTAGGCTCTCCCACCCTAATCTGATTGGGTGAGTTGTTTATGTATGAAAGCCACCAAATTATATAATTTTTGCCCTCCTGGCGAAATTGTCATAGGCCGCTTGAAATTTCCTTTTGTGAGAGCCAGTGCCAAGTTTTTATCTATCTCTAAAGATTTTATATGGGCCTGGCCATATAAGATAGCTTCTGCGTAGGCTCATCGTTCCAGCTGAACGACTGCCTCTGGCCCATTCCTCTGGCTTGGAAGCTGACTGGTTGTTGGTTGTTGGAGTTTTACATCCTGGCAACATCTAAGGTCATATCAGTAAGCTAGTTGGATCTGAACCGGCCTCCTCGTTCACCGGTTCTTCAGTCCGAAAATCCTGCCTCAGCTTCTTGAAGTGGTTGGAGTTGCCATCAGCCGATTTCTTTTTGTCGGTTTCCATGTGTTTTCCCACACTTGGAGCTGGTCTCTACTTGCTTGAACAAGTATTGCAGTTGTCCGCCGAACATCTTGCCCTTATCCAGCGGCTTGCTCTTAATAGGCTTTGGTGCTAGGAATAGGGTGTATTCCTTTCCATCATTGTCCGTGATCTTTTTGGACCATGCCACCTCTTTTCCAGCATCTGTGCAGACTGCTTTGAAGACGTTTTCAAACCGTCTATAGGAGAGGAAGTTGCTGGTTGCCGTTAGTAACACAGAGTGATGAGAACTTGTTCTGTGCCATCATCCTGTTGGTGATGGGCACAATGGCTGTAAGAGCTAAGAGTACTGCCTTGTGGACAGTGTAGAGAGCCGTCTCAAACTTTTTCCTCACTGAGCTTTACTTCAGGGTCCATCTCTTTGATGTCGGCTTCCGAATTCCTTTAATTCCTGCGAATTGATTATGACCTCCGCTGGTTTGAAGGTGTTAAAGTGGCCTTGCGTGGTCTTCCTCATGAGCGTCGTTATGAGTATTTTCTTACGTCTAAGCACTTTACACTTTTTCGTTTCTTTCCCACACGATTTAGCATATTTGCCGGAGTGCTTAGTTTCGAAGTCTGAACTCGTCGTCGATGAGTCTGACGACGAGTCCAAAGAGGAGGATTTGTGTTTCCTCCTCTTCTTAGACTTTTTCTTTGTTTTCTTCATGAGGGGCTTCTTTTTACGGGCTCTCGTGTACTCGTCTCCTTCTGACAAATTCTTCTTCTTGTGTTTGCGCTTCTGTGCAGACACAAACACCTCCTCCTCTGAGTCGTCCTCAGCTGAGGCCTGATCCTCAGAATAGTCCTCCCATTCTGACTCATCGGAGTCTTGCGGTACCTTGGTTCACCTTTTCTTTGACGTACCCACTCTAGATGGTAACATTTCCTCCATTTTTTCTTGCACTAGCCTAGCAACCTGTTCATCTAGGTCCCTATCAGCGGGGCTGGGGCTGGTTTCATACCCCCCTGCCTCCTCAGAATCCCTTTGTTCTGGAGAGGGCGACCTTTGTACCCGCACAGGCGGTGTGGCATCTTCATCCGCACTGAGTGTGTGAGTTGCCTCTGCCTTACTTCGCTTCGTAACCATGGCTCCGAGACTGTGACTAATTAGAAGAAGGATTAGGCATTTTCTTAGGCAAAATAGCACACTGATAATTAGAGTATAATTATACTAGATGTGTATTTTATGGCGTTAAATCAATGTTTAATGCAGGCGTATGCCTGACAGACAGTCACAGGATAACGGTATGGGTAACTAACCAATCATAATGAGGGGTAGGGACCAGTGTAGCGGTGCCCTCCCACACTCTCAGTACCCACAAACTTCTCCCATCTGTGGCTTTTTTCGCCAACAAGTTGAAGAAAATACTATAGGACTCAGAGGTACACCTTAATGAGAATCACAACAGGGGGAATCTTAATGAGACCCAGGGAATGAATCCCCAACGATATAACTGGCTCCTGCCAAACATCACTCCATTCGGCAACGGGCGGCTTAATTAATAACCGAACAGTGGAAGCATTGTTCTTTCGATCATGCCAATTATGATCGAAACTAAGCTGTAAAACAGTAATATCTTATCAAAAAGTTTTTAAAAACTGTGTATATGAATGCTGACATAAACTAAACCAACGTATTGCATTTGAAAGATACTAACCTGTTTGGTTTTGTAGTAAATGTAGAAAAACTGCCAGAGCTGCTCACAACATGTCCTCCTGCTGTGAGCTGATTATAGTAATTGCTGAACCCGGATGTGCTTCCTTCTCCCTGGACTACGAGTAGCCAGAGGCATAGTACCGAGGTAAAAAATATATATATATATACTATATAGAGGCCAGTTTCAATATCGCACAATGGACACAGTTTAGATACTGCTATTTTGGTGTCCGCATGCTTAAATCTCAATACATTGTCATTTGTTGTTGAAAAGAGTCATTTTGAATATTATGATGAACTAATTCACTATTCAGCAATGCACCAGAGCTACTGCATAGCATACAGTGTATAATACAACGATATGTACATTCTTCCAACTACTATAAACAAATATTGGTCTAAAACAAACAAAAGTGTACAAGGTGGGACAATTAGGTTGCTGCAGGATTCCATAAGATTGGGACGCCTTAAACAAATCTTATACTCAACAAAGGACTTGTATATATTTATAATTATAGCGCATCTTACACATACCTCCTATATACACAAACGACATTTATTAACAATAGATTTCTCTCTATATATATAGTTATATTCGTAATTATTTATAAAAAAAATAATTGTAGACGCACACCACCTAAGTCACTAGACAGGATGGCTGAATGAGTTGAGCACCTGCTTTTCGCATGGCAGGTCATGAAATCTCACGTATAAAACCCCAGCCAAGTCAAACTTCGGACGTAAAAAGCTGTACTCGTCGCTATCTAGATGGCACTCTGCACTAAGTAAGAGGATAGGGGAATGAGGAAGACCAATTTTTCACGATTGAAATTTCCCCTGCTTCGTCAACGAATGCAAAAAAAAGAATTAAAACAAATTAATGACATGTTTTTTAAATGCGTGTCGTCGGAATGTCTACAGTTGAAACTAAGAACAAATTATATCTGGGTTAGTAGGCAATATTTGTAGACGCACATTAAACAAATCTTTCATATCTTTATCTTAGTGTTTTTAAAGAAGTACGTACTCCTATCAGGGCCATGGCCAAATTTTTTTTTTTTAATTGTAAGCACATTTTCAAATGTGTTTACTGGAAATACAAAAAGTGTAAGCATAACAATATAAAAAAACAAATGCGTATTATAAACGATTTAGTATGAACAAAATATGACGCTTACAGAAATTGTTCGCTTACAGAAATTGTTCGCTTATAGAAATTGTTTGCATGTGCTTACGGTGCGACAATGTAGCTAGGCCCCTGCTTGCCTATCTTGGTGCAGTCACTCAGTTCTTTAAAACATTGCTCACGTGATAGGATAGGAGACAGTCAACACTGCGCGATTCAGCGTCTCCCTGCACGCTTCACACACGATAGCGTTCCTACGACCACACTGCAATGCTTCTACATCACACTGTGTAATCAGCCCAGTGTAGTGGCGGTACGACGGCACTCGGGTGGTGAATCAATACGTCAAAAACCACTGCTGAAGCACAGTACCCCCAAGAGAACCATGACGTCACATATGCAGAGCGTATTATCAAAGGTGAGAAAAGAGGCATTATAAGCCGTGTTTACACGGGAAAGTTAAATCGCTTCATATAAATCGCCTTGCCTAGTTCGCCTCACATTCGCCGTGTAAACGGGCCACTGAAGCGGATTAGGGCTGATTCGCTTCATATGATTCGCTTTATATAAACCACTTGTCAAGGTAGTTTATGAATCGATTCAGCTGGTTCCTGGGCGGCGATAGTGTAAAATAGTGGTGCTCGCCGGCTACAGTCTTAGCTGTAACTAATCGCTGGTGCCCAGCAGTGTTAGGGACCGATTAGACCGAAATCTATTGAATGCGATCATATTTAACAGAATTACATACTCAAATCATGAAATTTAATTAAATTAACCCTAAATTCCAAGCGATATTAACGTAGCCGCTACATTGGTGTCGTTATTCATATTGTGAATCGACGTATGTAAACTAAACAAATAGCAGTACTCGCCGGCTATAGACTCCCCACTAAGACTGCTGGTTCCCGGTCGCTGACAGACTTTCAAACTCGCTCGTGTAAACGCGCCACTAATTCGCTTCATATGAATCGATTTGCCTAATTCGCTTCACAATTGCCCGTGTAAACACGGCTCTAATCGAAAGACAGTGGGCAGAGTGATTTCAGATGGGTCAAAGCTGAAGGCCGAGGCCCATTTGAAATCATTCCACCCACCCGTGAGGACTGTTACAACCTTTACAAGAATCTACAATCACATCGATCTTGTTTTGATTGCACTTATTCAGAGCTACTTTGCCACCTGTTCTGGAACTATATTCTGGTGACTTCAAATGGTACTAGTGCCATTCGGTGGGGGAAGACGGTATCCTTGCATAAGTGTAATACAGGCGCACTAACACAACTAAAAGGCAAGCATCATTTTCCTCATACGATAAAACCTCAGAAAGGTGACAGGCACTTTGAACAAATCAATGTCGGAATTTGCAACTTATATTTTACAATCAACAACTTATTTTACAATTAACAACAAAATAGGTTAAAGTGGGAGTAGGGGTTCACCAAATGACGCTCTCGCACAGAGAAGTGTGCGCAGAAATCAGTCATGGCTTGTAGTTAAAGTTGCTTAGTCCGATGGTTTTGAGTTTGTCATTTTCTGAGATAAATATATTAGGTTGATCGTTATAATCTATCTTACTTTAGTTTCAAGTAACTTTTGGATTAAATGGCTAACTTTGGATATATTTGAGGTTCAAACATGTAAAAGTAATTTTGGCAAGCACGCCAAAAGTCTTGACACCATCGGCTTCACCAGTAACAGATTATATTAATTAACTCATCATTCCCTTCTATGTGGCAACAAATGCTTACTAAGTGCATCAGTATCTAAGTTAGATATGTAGGATCAAATCGAGATAAATGTTTTGGTTTTGAAAATTTGATGCCTTTATCGGACTATGCAGCTTTAATCTAACAAGTGCGTAAAGCCAGCAATACACAGGTTCTCTCAGCAGCTGTCCACATATGGCGCTTTAAAAAATGTTTAACTCCAGAACATGCACGGAAACAGCTTAGACCCTGTCCAAAAATATCCATGAGCATAGTATGCGCTGCAACGAGGAAAGACCCAACCAGCACGCGCTTGTGCAGTTTACTAACCTGATTCCCTGGCCTATATTTACAAATTACAGAGGTCACTTAGCATCAATGTTGGGTACTGGAACCCCGACTATAGGTCAACCAACCTCCATTGAAATCACATGGTAGACCGAGTTTCTTATGCAGATATAATCACAAAATTTGATTTATGTATAATTAAGTTATTAAAGTATGTTTGAAATTTACTATACTTTGGACTATGTTTAAATCACACCACATCAGTAGTGTAAATAATGGGGGAATTACCTTGAAAATTGAATGCTCGATGAAGGGCTTCTAAGTCTAGCCAGTAGCCACGTAAGGACTGGTTGAGTCTACTTGAGTCGCTGTTTACCCTTCTCTACATATTCATGTTCTTCACAATCCAAATACCGTTAAAATGTTTTTCAGGCTATAAATAACATGGGTAACATGTTATCCTTGTTTTAAAATTAGGATTAGGGGTGTGAGGAATGGGGTCAAATCGAACCCTAACCTTGTTTTGGATTGTGAAAACCATTGACATTTATGGACCGTTCTTAACAAGTCCAACTGCGACCTGCCATGAAAGATGGGCAAGTGTTGGAACAGAATACTGGCAACTCCATTACCTCAGCGCACGCACACACACATACACACACATATAGACACACACATTTGAATGTAGAAACCAGACGACTTAGCCAACTTGAAAGAGGGTCCGCTTCTTGTGTTACTGTTAGAGGTCTTGAGTTCGACTTCCAGCCCGAGTAAAATTAAAGACTTCCAAAATTGCTACTTGTCACTACCATGCCTGGGGCTGGGCATTCCCAGGGCAGGGCAAGGAGTGGTTGGTAGGTTGGTTGAATGTGACTGAGTGGAATATTGCCATATGGTCCTGGCGGCATGGTATCCTGGTCGAGGCAGCACTATAAAAGCTACCATAAAAGCACTATAAAAGCTACCAAGCAATCATGAGTGGCGCACTCTCTGTCATAAGTCAGTGCCCATCCTGATGGGATGACAGGGCAGTAAACCCCAATCACTCGCCCACTCCTACTTTGCAAAAAGTCCTGACAAAAGTGCATTGCTGCCCATCCCAGCGACGAGGGTAAAGAAAGTTCACTGTTGGCTTAGCCACTTAAGAAGCGACACCCCAATACCACTCATCTTGATCAATGTCGACAGTAACAAAGGTCTATTGCTGGCTTAGTTCCTTAGGAAGCGACCCCCACACTATGTGTTAATCCAGCCATGACGGTAAGGAAGGTCCATGGCCAGCTTAGCTTAAGAAGTGACCCCTTGATTTTGGTGCAGAATGAGGAGGAAGTTTCGCAGTGCGTCCTTTTTTGGAGGTCACTAAATCTCGCTGTCTTCTCGTGTGGCGCTACGAGAAGATGCTCCTCCGCTCGTAGGTGGGCCGCTCGTACAGCGACATGAAGGAGGCGGCGCCGGAAGGACCAGTCACGTGACCAGACTGCGCGCCCACGTGACGCAGCTCCAGCTCCGAGGTCGCCTTCCGGTGCATCTCTGAATAGAACAAAGAGAGCGTCCTTAGCAACTGAGGTTTTATTTTAATGGTTTTTATTTTGGGGTGGGAGTGTGTGTGTGTCTGTGGGAGTGTGTGTGTGTGTGTGTGTGTGTGTGGGAGTGTGTGTGTGTGTGTGGGAGTGTGTGGGAGTGTGTGTGTGTGTCTGTGGGAGTGTGTGGGAGTGTGTGTGTGTATGTGTGTGGGAGTGTGTGTGGGAGTGTGTGTGTGTGTGTGGGAGTGTGTGTGTGGGAGTGTGTGTGTGTATGTGTGTGTGTGTGTGGGAGTGTGTGTGTGTGTGAGTGTGTGTGTGTGTGAGTGTGTGTGTGTGTGTGACGGGTGTTCATCCAGCCCGTGTATTGTTATTGCTTATTTATTAAGGTTGCTTATTTTTCTGGTAAATAAAATTTCTGCAACCTACCAATATTTTGTCAACCTGGTTACAGATATACTGTGGTTTTATTCAACAGGACTTCAGAATGACTCGCGCTACTGAGGGCACTCATGTAAATATGGCAAAGCTAAAGCTAACAATAACACTACATTACTTGTTGTACTGTGCCTTAGAACGTCATGGTAACAATGACAATTATATACAGTGCCTTAGAATACAGTGCTTTACAATGCCACACCAACAAGGACCCTTAACTAATTATTTTCAGTGCTCACTAACAAATAACACTTCAATAATTATTGTTCAGTGCCTTAGAATGGTTGACTCTAACATAGAAACTTAATTAATTATTGAACAGCGCATTAGAATGGCGTGCACTAACAAAGATACCTAATTAATTATTGTACAACATCATAGAATGGCTTGTAGTAATAAGGGCACTCTATTAAAGTCTACACATATTGATTTGTAAATAAATATACACAAACATTTAAATACAGTGTATATATGAGAAGAGCAAAAATATAATTCTAGATTGCTTTTAACACACATAAAAACGTTATGTTTTTTTTATAATTGAACATTAGATGTACATAAGGGTAAAAGAAATCTGGACATGACCATTTAATCTAAATTTAATTACAGGAGGAATTTGATATTACTTAAGAGAGGAAAAACATGACTTGACCATTCCATGATTGATAATTTAGTTAGTAAATGAAGTATATTCCTCTGTTGGATTTAGATGACTCTCTCTTTTGTTAGGTCTAGGGACACAGTTAGTCTATGATAATTATGAGTCAGTTGACAGAGATTCTGCTTGACGTGTGAGTGGGTGTGTGTGTCGACAGTCAGTGTAGTAGGTGCACACGAATGTCTTAATCAAACCGTCTATACATGACACAGTGAACGTCTTATGATGCATACCGGTTTATGTTGACGATAATGTAGTGAGGTAAAACCTGGCTATTCACGGCACTGCTCTCCGACCTCACTCCCCTTTGTTGTTATTTTACGTCCTAGCAACATCTAAGGTCATATCAGGACAGGTTCTGACTTGTGACAGTGCTCACTCATGGCGACTTTTATAGTGCCACCCCACTTGGAAATTAGGCCACTGGCACTATGACCCAATATCCCACTCAGTCATATTATCCTGACACTGATCCAACCAGTCCTTGCCTTATTCTATTAATGCCGAGCACCAGGCTAGGAAGCGGCAAGTATCAATTTTAAAGTCATTGGTTTGACTCGACCGGGAACCAAACTCCCAATCTCCCGCATGCAAGGCCCGCGCTCTACCGATTCGGCCACCGCGCCCGGTGCCCGACCTCACTCCCCGTGCAACAACCGGGAAACGTTAACGTAGGGGACCTGTTTACACCCAACCGACAGGTGGTCAGGTGATCAGATGACCATGTCCTATCCTATTAATGCCGAGCGCCAGGCTAGGTAGTGACAAGTATCAATTTTATAAGTCATTTGTTTGACTCGACCGGGGCTCGAATCCACGAACCCATGGGTTTGGATCCCCCGATCTCCCAAAACAGGAGATGGACGCTCAACTCATTCGGCCATCCCATCTGGTCCCGGGCACCGTGTCTGGTACCTTAAGAATGTTAAAACTCGCTGGCTTCGATGTGACCTAGTTAACACAGCAATGGCGTATTGCACTTGGCTCCAACTGGTGTGCACACACAAATTACTGTGCAATGCTTGCACTACAAATATCCCCAAAGTTACTCAATTATCATAAAAAATTACTCCGAAATGAAGTAGAGTAGGTCATAACTATCAACCTGTTGTATTTATTTCAAAGTGATGGAAATTTATAACCGATGGATTATGCAACATTGACATTTTACTTTGTGCAAAATAAACACTATCAATTGCAAAGCTGCAATATGAGTTTCTCTACTCGATTCAGTTTCCAGTTAATAAATTCTTCTAATACAAATAAGTACTATTTCCAGGCACTGCACAATGAGAGGTGACACGACAAGACATTGGTGAACACATGACACGTGATGATCTATGAAAACATCTACTTTTACGTGAACAATCAGCATAAATTAACATGACATCTTTGAGAAACATATTCACTCATAACTTGAAGAGGCATGCCCAATACGCGCGATCAGAGTTCCGCTGGTCACTCAGGAAGGACCGACGCTGTGATTCAGCATGCCGGGTCACAGCTTCAACTTATGCAGTGGAAGTTGGGGTTGGTGCTCTACTCAGCTCTCCTCCTTGATAGGCCTGCTATTTTTGAATCACTTAGAGCCTATAACCACATGCGTCCTAATGGCCAAACTTGGTTCGGTTATTTGTATGCATTTGTAGATTGCAGTGAATTTTTTTGTAGCAAATATTTTACATTAAATAAAATACCACTTTATGTATGTGTATTCACCACCTCCCCGACCACCTGAAGCTGGAGGCGGCATGCTGGGTCACAGCATCAGTTCTTCTTGAAGGACCAGTGGAACTCGGAATACCCATATTCACACTATTCACGCCGTGGCCATGTTGAAACCAGACCGAGGGTACTTACGCATCTGCGAGGCGCCGCTGTATGAAAGGTCATGTGAATACCTTTTTGTCTACCACAACCTCTCGAAATCACTCAAATTTGAGGGTATTCATTTTGTAAACTACCATATTCATCTCTGCATACCTGTTTTCTATCTATTGGCCAATTTTCACGAAGATTGGGTGACCCTTGCATGGTGATTTTTCCCATTCTTTAACTACAATGTGACTGTCAACTTCAAGTCAGCATAGTTATGGTGGTATCATGTAATGCAGCACTGTCAGCGTAGTTATCTGTGCAACAAAGTTAAACAACTAGTCTTAGTAATTACAAATTAATAAAAGCTTTAAAAGGGTTAAAATATATTTTTAAATATCTCTATATTAAGAAAGTTATGCAAGTTTGAATTGAAGAAAAGATTGGCAGCCAAGGTGAGTGACTTTGTTGACATTGCCTACTGAAATGCATCTGATCATCACTCAATCTTCATGAAAATTGACCAATAAATAGAAAAAAGGTAAGCAAAAATGATTATGATAGTTTCAAAAATTTATATCTTCAAATTTTACTCCTTTAATTTATGTAGTAGTTCATACACATCGGCACACAGTAGTGTCTTATGGCCATTTCCAATACCGATGCTTACTCAGACTCGTTCTGATGCCGAATTAGGTCGTGCGTGAATAGTGTGAATTGCCTGTTTGTGAAAAAAAAAAAAAACACACACAAAAATGAAATTAACTGAAAACAGTTTTTCTCTGTGTTCAATGCTGGAACAGTGCACATTGATCCATATCAGAAAGCCGGGTCGCTTTTTCCCCCACACTTACAATAGCACGATGCGACTTATACATGGTGAACAGGTTTAGTGAGGAGTTAGCCGCTACCAGGGCTGGGGGCCGTGACTTCACACACATACATACGGTGACATCACACACCACGTGACCAAGGTGAACCAATCAGCGTACACAGGCATGGTGCGCATCACTTGTTAAAGGCGGGTGAGCGAGGATTTATCAGTTTTACCAACATTTGTTGGAATAATGTGGGTGGTTTCTCTTCTTCTGAGCATTTAGTAAAACTAAAGGTAACAAAAAAAGAGGATATATGTATATAGTTTTTGCTTAAAACCTTAAATTAACCGTGGTCAGTATTTCCATTCTGTGTATCTTCTAGAAAATGTTTTACCACAAATTACTGTGAATATTTTCTAAAAATTGTTTTCTTAGAATAACGTGGATTACTTGTTTGTCTTCTTAAAAAGTTTAAACTAACATAATTATAAATACCTTAAATTAACCTTATCCTCTATTTCCACCCTGTGCGTCCTTTGGGAGGTATAATAATATTACTACAAATTACTGCAAACACTGTCTAAAATTAAATACTACCTAAAATTAAATTTTTTTTTCAAATTAATTTATTTGCTAAAAAAATAAAAACCAAACCGAAACCATGTATATTAACAATGGAGTGTACCTCATACTGAAGCATATAAAGTTTACTTCTAACAATGAACATGGTGCATAGATAGACATTGACTTAAATGATCAGCGGCTGTAATGCTAGGCTAACTTAGATGCTGTACTTTGGCATTTTATCCTGCTGATTCTAATACTGTCGATACTTTTAGTCTTTTTTTAAAATATTACGCGATACAAAACTTTGGCTTGTGGGTTGTACCTCAGGAGTCGTGCAAAGTTGTTATAATGTCCACTTCCGGTACAAAGACAGTAATAATTTTGACTTCCGTTACAAGGAGAGTTTTAATCTCCAATTCTTGTACAAGTACAAAGAGCCCTAATTTCCACTTCCCACAAAAAGGGAATTTTAACTGCTACTTCCGATACAAACAGCCCCAAATTCTACTTCCGGAACAAACAGCCCTAATTTCAACTTCCGGTGGAAACGGCCCCAAATTCTACTTCCGGTAAAAACATCCCTAATTCCCACTTCCGGTATAAAGAGGACATAGACAGGCCTTTACTCTAACATCCTTTTTCTTTGTCCTTTTTGTGGCTTAAAAAAAACCATTTATAATAAAAATGAGTGAGACGGAGTCAATTCCTTCAATTACGTTGCAATGTTTCCTCCAGAATACAATACTTAGGCATCTTTTAAAATAAATTCCAGTGTTTAGATACTGCTTAGTTTCTATCCTTATTCAATTTTTTCAAATGGCCCTCATTATTTTAAGATAAGGTTAATATAATTAGAATGATGCAATATGAGTTATATTATTAAGTCAGTTTAGTATTTCAAACTTACAACCATAAATCCTCTTTGAAGTAGCTAATTTTGGAGAAGGATACGGGCGGGAAAGAAAGTGGCGAGTGTAGATAATATATCATATATATATAGGCTGCCCTTTTATTGTACTAAGTGAAGATAACGACAAGTTTGCATGACCCAGTAGTGTGATTGGGCTTTAGTGACCTTGACCATGGCTTGCGTGATGGTGAGGAGGGTTGTGGCGGAGGTGGGAAGGCAGCGGAAGAATATCCTCTACAGTAGTTCCAGGCCTGTTTCAGGGTCAGCCAATCGGAGAACATCTCCGGACAAAGATGCAAATGTTGACTAAATAATGCATTAATTAGTGTGCTAATTACATATGAATTTAATTTGGTGGTTCAAATATGCTTTATTACCGAGTTGTCGTTATAATTTTTCAAGCGTTGTAACAGTTTCCAAAGTTTGTAGCCAGTGTGTTCAAAATGGGGAAGCCAGACTGTTCACAGTGGAGCTCCCACACGTTTCAAAATGGAGAAGCCAAATTTGTTCAAAGTAGGGCAACCACAGTATTCAAAGTGGGAAGCCACTAGTCAGAGTGAGAAGCCATTGTTCAAAATGAAGAAGCCACTGTTCAAAGTGGGGAAGCCACTGTTCAAAGTGGGGAAGCCACTGCTCAAAGTGGGGAAGCCACTGTTCAAAGTGAAAAAGCACTGTTCAAAGTGGGGAAACTACTTTGAAAAGTCAGAAGCCACTGTTCAAAATGGAGATGCCATTGTTAAAAGTGGGGAAGCCACTATTCAAAGTGGGGAAGCCACTGTGTTCAAAGTGGGGAAGCCACTGTGTTCAAAGTGATGAAGCCACTGTTCAAAGTGGGGAAGCCACTGTGTTCAAAGTGATGAAGCCACTGTTCAAAGTGAGGAAAACAGTGTTCAAAGTTATGCTCCTACAGGTTTCAAAGTGAGGCTCCCACAGTGGGGAAGTCACTATTCAAAGTGGGGAAGCCACTGTGTTCAAAGTGGGCAAATCACTGTGTTCAAAGTGAGGAAGCCACTGTTCAAAGTGAGGAAAACAGTGTTCAAAGTTATGCTCCTACAGGTTTCAAAGTGAGGCTCCCACAGTGGGGAAGCCACTGTTCAAAGTGAGGCTACCACAGGCTTAAAAGTGAGGCTCCCACACTGGTCAAAGTGAGGAAGCCACTGTTCAATGTGGAGAAGCTGTACTCTTCAAGCCTGTCCTGCCTCAATGACAGCCGGCCAGATGCTGTGTGAGTTGATTTTAATCAACAGAATGAATCCACTGGGAATGGCGACGTGAAACAGGCTTCGAACCACTCACCACCCGTTATCAGGAATCTACCTTCAGTACGCACTGACGTCACGTGAGTCACGTCATGTGCACACCACGTGACGTCACGTGTACGCTCCGAGCTCGTCGTACACGCCGGCGTACGCCGAGTAGCCGCGGTACTGGCGGTCAGTCGCCACCAGGGGGCTCTCAGGGCCGCCACCGTCCGATGACGTCACAGAGATCAACCTGAGATCACTCCGACGCTGACAGGTTACTTGGTCGTTGGCTGTGCTAGCTGCCCGCCCGGTCCGTAGCCGGGCCTGGCTTTGTTCTTCAATGTGATGAGGATAAACGCGACGCTGCCGTTTATTACTTACATAAACCTGTGCATGTAAAACGGCTGGAAGACTAGTGCTCCGGCGCTGACACTATACTTGTTCAGATGAATAAACACTTGTGAAAAAACAAAACAAAAATCCCCTTGGGCTGCCAAGCTGCTGCCGGTACCTATTATACCGCTAACTATCTAAATGTATAATTATGTCAACATTTGTCACCATTACCTCCCCATAAATATCACTTTTCTGGACCTATTTCTCTAAGGCAATGCCTTATGACTAATGCTCTATGCTTACATTAAAGATAACTTATCATATGTATGAGAAACCATTATGTTCTCTATTTCTTTTGGGTTTTTTATTATTATAATACAACTTTCTTTAACCTTTTTTTTTAAATGTCAATTACTGTACCAACAATGGATGAGCACTAAAACGAACTCTGTTCAGAGGTATAAACATATTTACAACAACAATAGCAAGATTCATGCGTCATGTTTTAACATTGCGTAACGATCTGTAAAACACTGACAAATATCACACCTGTACACGCGCAGACTTAAATTATAAGTTATAAGCATTTTCACTTATGACCCTAGTTTCACACCAAGCGCCCCATGGTGGCACAAAGCGGAACTAAATACTCACGCAGCCACTCAAGGGGCTCTTAGTTCCACAAAGCAATGCTTACGCAGTAAGTGCCTACTGGAGGCCTACTGGAGACCTACCAATGACTTTGCCAACGATGCATCGCTGCAGACAGTCAGATATTAAGCAGTTAATGTCCGATATGAGATTTATTGACTGAGCTGATCCCAGACGCCCGAGAGCCTAACATCCCATGATACGGAGGTAAGGCGTTTAAGACCACGATTTCAGTTTTCAAGTCGCAGTCATTTTCGTCAGTAGAAGATTAAAGCTGCATAGTCCGATGAAGCATCAAATTTTCAAAACTAAAACAATTATCTAGATTATATTCTACATACTGATGAACTTATTAAGCATTTCTTGCCACATAGAAAAGAATACCGAGTAAATTTAATAGAACCTGTTACTGCAGTAGCCTATGATGTCAGAGTTTTGCCATGTATGTCACAATAAATTTTTTATATTTGCACTTCAATTATCTCCAAAATTGGTAATTCAAAATTAAAGTTACATCAAACTAAAGTAAGGTAGATTATAACAATCAATTTAATATTTTTAAGTCACAAAAATGACAGAAACTCAAAACCATCGGACTACGCAACTTTAATATAAAGTGTATTTGAATAATTACCCAGCCATAGCAAAATACCAAGACATGACATCGCACTAAGGTCAGTACGACATCAGTTTTAGGCATTTAATTAAATAAATATTTTAATTAAATTCCTAAAGGCTATACATTGACATTCAGTTGATTATATATATATCCTCTATGATGATGTGAGATTCGAACCCATGTGGCTTCCCCGCCCGGCGCTCACCTGCCACCTCGCGTGTCTTCTGTGAAACTTCCCGCGCCAGCGCCTGCCGGATGTCGAGCAGCGCCTCGCGCCTGCGCGTCTCCTCGCGCAGCTCCTGGTGCACGCCGGCGTCCTGAACAGTGGCGCCACCGTCCAGCTCGTGTTCACGCCACTCCTGTAGGCTGTAAGGGCCGCCAGGAGGCGTTAGTGGCGTGGGTGTGTGGGAGGGGGGAGAGGGGAGGGGGGAGGTGTGAGGCGGAAGGGTGGAGGGGGAGTAAAACAACAGGATGTGTTAGGGGGGGAGCGGAGGGGGGAGGAAGGGAAAGTGTTTATGTGGTGGGGAAGTGTTTGAGGCGGTGCAGTGAGCAGATGGGGTGGGCAGGGATCAATGAAGGGTTAGGGTCAATGAGGGGTCGATGAGGGGGTCAATGAGGGATCAATGAGAGGTCAATGAAAGGTCAATGAGGGATCCATGAGGGGCTAATGAGGGGTCAATGAAGGGTTAGCGTTAATGAGGGGTCGATGAGGCGTCAATGAAGGGTCAATGAGGGTCAATGAAGTGTCAATGAGGGCAGCAATGAAGGGTCAATGAAGGTTCAATGAGGGGTCAATGAAGGGTCATTAAAGGATCAATGAGGGGTCAATGACGAAGGTGAAGTAGGAATGAGGGTGGAGAAGAAGCCGCAGACAACGGGCATTTGCAGGCAGGGGGGGATAAAGTCCAGTCCATTTGGAAATTGCAACCAGGATACATCATTTATCACATTTATCATTGCATCATGGTAAAATTCCAGTATTATTTCTTCTTTAGTTTTTAGGACCAGTTTCTTGGTTTCTTCCCCTTCTATACATGACTTAATTATCTTAAGGCCCTGTCACATTATGACGCATCTCGCAAGCGCGTGGCCAATGTGTAAAATCACTTTTTTACATCGAGAATCATCAAACTTTTCGGTGCCGGGGGCAAAGTTGGACGTATACATACCGTATACATAGCGTATGGCCAACGTATGACCAACGTAGGCTAATGCACTTCCGGGCGAAAAACGCTCAATTTCTGCTCACAGTACGTTCACAGAATGCCAGTGAACGTTATATACGTTATTCGATAGCCAGAACTACACCTCATACGTTACATACGTCAAGACATGCTGGAGAAACGCTAAACGTCGTGGTGTTCTCTGTGGTGGAGTGGTTAGAGTGTCTGACTTTTTTCTAGGTCGGACTCCTAATCTGAAGGTCATTGCTTCGATTCCCCACCTCTGCCAATTTAGATTTCCACCGCTGTGTATAACTTACAGCCATGTCTATGTGGTGTGGGAGGTTAAAAATCCTCGTGCTTTCTATCGACAAACTGTCTAATGGTGAAAACAAGTCTATTCAGACTTATCCATGATAGGCAGTATAAGTCTTTAAAAAAAAAAAGAAGAAAAAAAAAAAGAGATGTATGTTATCCATACGTTGTCAGTACGCGGACTGTATGTTGCCACTGCCTTTAACATAGGTCAACGTAGTGAATAATGTTTGTCTAACGTACGTCTAACGTATATCGACATATGCCTAACACATACATAATGTATGGTCGCTGTAAAGTCCACATGTTGTCAAACGTTCTCGTACATCAAAAGTTTTGTGCATGCTTAAAAGTTTCCCCGAACCCCTGATCCACGACGTTGTATCTCAAAGAACGTCGACGTACATTGATGGATACCAACGAGCGCCTAATGCACGCGTAATGCTTAATGACGTAGCGGCCAAAAATCACATACGTCGGCATACGTTGGCCCGATGCGTCGTAATGTGACAGCCACTTTAGAGAAAATATAGAACTTCCTGTAAGCCTCAAGAATTTTTTTTAAAAGAGAAAAAAAAAGAGTTCAAAACCAACAATAATAAAAATTCACACAGAACTTACTGTGATGACTCCAAAGTGAAAATAAATCCCCAGTGTGTACATCTAGTCCCACCGACCATACCTTACAGGCTCTCCCTACTTTGCCCCACCCCGTCTCGCTGACCAACCCACCTGTGCGCTGCGAGCATCTTGCGTATCCGCTCGGATTTCTCCTGGCGGATGACTGCCTCCTCAGCCGTGATCTCGTCGTCCGAGTCCGGCACGTAGCGCTCCGGGATCTCCACCTTGTCTGGCACAAAGAGCTGGAATACAGCGAACGATACATGTCTCATTCCGTCTAGACTGCCGCTTGCGTCACATTATTACCCCAGTCACACTACTGCTTACGACCACTTTACGACCATAAAAAGGGGTGGTCACAAAGAGGTCGCAAAATGGCCGCAAGTCATCACAAAGTACTCCTCAGTGGTCGCCGACTTCCTTGCGAACAAAATGGTAAGGAGGTTGCAGCTACTGCAATAAAAACCTTGTGACCAAAATGGTCACCCAGAGGTCGGCTACCATTGCTTTGGTTGCAAGGAGGTCGCAGAGAGGTGGGTTCTTTGGTCCAAAGTGGTCACAAAGTGGTCACAAAGTGGTCACAAGGTGGTCACAAACTGGTGACAAGCCGTAGTATGACTGGGACTTTAAGTTGCATAATCCGATGGTTTTGAGTTCCTGTCTTCTTTTTATAAAGATAAATATATTAGGGTGATATTTATAATCTACCTTACTGTAGTTTGAAGCAACTTTTATTGTAAATGGTTAACCATGAATATATTTGAAGTGCAAACAAGCCTAATTAAATTTGTCATGCACTTCAAAACCATAGGTTTCAGCAACAGCAGTTTCTATTAAATTAACTTAGTAAATATCACTCTATTTAATAACAGACGTTTAATAAGCTCACCTATTTAAAGTTGCATAGTCCGATGGTTTTGAATTTCTGTATTTTTTCTGAGATAAATATATTAGATCGATCACCAGTATCTACTTTACATTAGTTCAAAGTTACTTTTATTTTAAATGGTAAACCTTTGAGATATTTCGAGTGCAAACATGGAAAATTAGTTTTGGCAAGCTTGCCAAACCTCTGACACCATAGACTTCTGCAGTAAAAGGTTCTGTTAAATTGACTCAGTATTGCCTTCTACGCAACAATAAATGCTTAATAAGTGCATCAGTATCTAAGGTAGATATGTAAAATCAAATCAAGATAATTGGTTTGGTTTTGAAGATGTGATATTTCATCGGACTATGCAGCTTTAAATTAGAAATGTAGAATAAATGCTACATTGATGCTTCATCCGACTATGTCGCTTTACAAAGAATACACTAAATATTGATGCTCTTCACAATTCAAATAAATGATTTAAGCATTCATCAGTTCTATAGGAAGGTGACAGACACTAACTTGGGTTAGGATTTACATAAGTTGGGAACATGACAACACACTAACTTAGTTTAGTAATTTACTTGATCTGTCACTCCCAGATCCAGGTCTGTGGCTGGGTCAATAATTGAGAAAAGCGTAACTTACCACCTCCTTCTCTATGGTGAGATCATCAAAGCTGAAGTCGCTCTTTGTGTCACCCTTAATCGTCTGGAAAGAAAGAAAAATATAATTATTATACATCAAATGGAATAGGCAAGGAGTGCCCATGTGTGGTCAGGTAGATTCCAACAGTATCAGACATCACACCGCGTCACATCATACCGTGTCACATCACATCACACCACTTCACATCACACCTCATCACATCACACTACATCAGAAAGTGTCACATCACACTGTGCCATCACATCACACAACGCCACACCCCATCACATCACACTATATCAAACTGTGTCACATCACATTTCACATCACATCACACCACGTCACGTCACATCACATCACACTCCATCACATCACACTACATCAGACCGTGTCACATCACACTGTGCCATCACACCACACAACGTGTACACCCCAGCACATCACACTATATCATACTGTGTCACATCACATTTCACATCACATCACACCACGTCACATCACATCACACCCCATCACATCACACTACATCAGACCGTGTCACATCACACTGTGCCATCACATCACACAACGTCACACCCCGATCACATCACACTATATCATACTGTGTCACATCACATTTCACATCACATCACACCACGTCACATCACATCACACTACATCAGACCGTGTCACATCACACTGTGCCATCACATCACACAACGTCACACCCCATCACATCACACTATATCATACTGTGTCACATCACATTTCACATCACATCACACCACGTCACATCACATCACACCCCATCACATCACACTACATCAGACCGTGTCACATCACACTGTGCCATCACATCACACAACGTCACACCCCGATCACATCACACTATATCATACTGTGTCACATCACATTTCACATCACATCACACCACGTCACATCACATCACACTACATCATACCGTGTTGCATCACACCATGTCACACCACGTTACATCATACCCCTAAATAACTAAGAGAATGGGTAGTTTCCAAATATTCAAACGATGACTAGTCACATTTAATCATGATGTTTGTGAAAAGGTAAAGTTATATCGGTCATGTCATTACCTCCGTATAGTTGCATTGTCCGATGATTTAGAATTTTAGCGATTTTCTGATACAGATACATTAGATTGATCATTATAATCTACTTGACCTTAGTTTGAAGTAAGGATTAGATGTGAAAACAAACCAAATTAATGTTCACAAGCATGTGAACATTTTTACATCATAAGCTTCAGCAGTAACAGGTTCCATTAAATTGATTTATGCAGCAGTCAATGTTTAAAGAGTGCACCAATATCTATCTAATAGCCCTGTCACACTACAACGTATCTCGCCGGCGTGCCGCCAATGTGCAAAATCACTTTTAATCGTAGAGAAACGTCAAGCTTTTCGGTGTCAGCGCAACGTATTGGTAGCGTGCAGCCGACGTTGTGCAAAAAAAAGAAGAAAAGTTTGGCACGCCGTCCTGATATGACCTTAGATGTTGGTAGGATGTAAAACAACAACAGACAAAAAAAGCAACAGTTTGGCGCAATGTGTGGGAATGAGCCTCACACGCGCACAGCGTGTGCATATCGTTCGCATAACGTTATTCCAGCGATGTCGACGTGCTTCTGACGTCGCCATAATGTTGGCACCTGCGCGTTGTCGCACGTTGTCGGTCATCGAAAGTTTTGTGCAAGCACAAAACTTCGCCGATCGCCTGACGCGCGACGCCGACCGTTGCCGTAGATCAACAAATACCAACGTGTGCCTAACGCGCGTGTAACGCTTCCCGACGTCTGCCGACGATTCGCCAAAAAGTGACACACGTCGACGCGCGTTGCCGAGAAACCTCGTAATGTGACAGCACCATAAGTTTAACATGTAGGATCAAATTAAAGTAATAGCGTTTTGGTTTTGAAAATACCATGTTTTCATCAGACTATGCCGCTTTAATGAGTGCACCAGTATTTAAAGAAAGTCCCAGCCACAGTATGGCTTCCAACTACTGCCGACCACTTTGCGACCAAAATGCAGAGTAGTTGCCGACTGGACTGTGACTCGTCTGCAACCGATCGCAAACGCTGAAAATGGTCGACAAGCTCCAGGTGACCATGTTGGTCACAATGAGATTTTTGGTGCAGCACCTGCAACCTACTTGCCACCAAAATGGTTGCTTGGAGGTTGCCAAGCAGTCGGCGATAATTCGGCAATTGGTCACCGACCGATCGCTGACCTTTTTTTGCCGGCTTTCTTTCCGTTGCTTTGATCAGAAGAAGGTCGCTGGTTTTTGGTTGCAAAGTGGTCGCAAGCCATAATGTGACACAGGCTTTAGTTGCATACATAAGATCGAATAATAGCTCTTTTAGTTTAAAGCTGCATAGTCCGATGAAAACATCAAATTGTCAAAACCAAAACTATTATCTAGATCTGATTCTACATATCTAACTTAGATACTGCTGCACTTATTAAACATTTTTTGCCACATAGAAGAGAATACTGAGTCAATTTAATAAAAACCTGTTACTACAGAAGCCTATGGTGTTAGAGTTTTGGAAAGCTTGCCAAAATTAATTTTGCACGTTTGCACTTCAAATATCTCAAAAGTTAACCATTTAAAGTAAAAGTTATTTCAAACTAAAGGAAGGTAGATTATAACGACCAACCTAACATATTTATCTCAGAAAATGACAGAAACTCAAAACTATCAGTCTATGCAACTTTAAAAAAACTGATGCTTTCACCGGACTATGCAGCTTTAAGAAACAAACAAATAAACTAATTAACTAACTAATTAACATTAGTAAAAAGCAAACCCCAGGAGGTGAGAGTGTCAGGTGGGAGTCTTACGGGCGTGATGAGGTCTCCGGCCGCTGACTGGTGGCGGGCCGGCAGCCCGCGTCCCGGCCCGCCCCTCGAGGAGCTGGCCGGGCGCACGCTCACCGGGCGCGAGCTGGACACCGTCAGGAAGCGGTCACGATCCTTGCCCCGGCGGCCCCGCGGCCCGCGACCCCGGCCCGTGCCGCCGCCGCCCTTCTTGCCGACGGGACTCACCCAGTCCTCGACCGTCACGGGGGGCGCCCGGTACACGAGCGGCTTCACCGTGGCTGTGTGGATGGCGCGGTCACCGAGCAGCCCGCGGTCGCCATGCCGGTTGCCAGGCAACGCGCGGTCCGGCGCGTGGGGCAGTGTGAACACCGGCCGCACGGTGGCGATAGCGGCAGCCACCGGGACCGGGGGTGCCGGGGCCGGAGTTTCCAGGAGTCCTGGCACCGGCGGGGGCGGCACCGACGGCGGTCTGTCGTCGTCGTCGCTGGCGTTACCGGTGGCGTTGCCAAGGTTACCAGCGGCGTTGCTACTGGGCGTGGGCGTGGCCGTGGGCGGGTTGGCAAGGTTGAACATGGAGACGGGCCGGTAACGCTTCGGCTGCCCGCCGCCACTGGCAGAGAATGGCTTCGGGGTGAAGATGTCCGACAGGCGGCGCACACCCTCCACCGACGTCGGGTCGTACTGCGCACGCGTAGCCGTCAGACTGCCGCTACTTCCGGCGCCGAACAGACGCTCAGTCGCCGAGCGGCGGTTCTCCTCGGAAGAGGAGGCCGACTTCTGGGAAGAGAAAAGAGGGAAGTTAGTCAGTCAGTTGGTCAGTCAGTTAGTCAGTCAGCGAGTCTGTCAGTGAGTCAGTCAGCGAGTCAGTCAGCGAGTCAGTCAGCTAGTCAGTCAGTTAGTCCGTCAGTGAGTCAGTCAGTGAGTCAGTTCATCAGTCAGTCAGCAAGTCAGTCAGTCAGAAAATCAGTCAGTGAGTCAGCGAGTCAGTCAATCAGTGACTCAGTCAGTGAGCCAGTCAGCGAGTCAGTCATTGAGTCAGTTCACGAGTCAGTCAGCGAGTCAGTCAGTCAGCAAATCAGTCAATGAGTCAGCGAGTCAGTCAATCAGTGATTCAGTCAGTGGCTCAGTCAGTGAGTCTGAGTCAGCCAGTGAGTCAGTCAATCGGTAAGTCAGTGAGTCAGTCAGTGAGTCAGTCAGCAAGTCAGTCAGCGAGTCAGTCAGTGAGTCAGTCAATAAGTCAGTCAGTGGATCAGTCAGTGAGTCAGTCAGTGAGTCAGTCACAGCAATGAGTCAGTCAGTGAATCAGTCAGTGAGTCATATCAAGTCATATTACAGAAACCATAGCAAAACATTAAGCCAAACTAAAAACCTTGTTATCTCTCAGGCACAGTTTGTCAGAATTTGAGGTAGGCCGGCCGTTAAAAAAACAAGAAGAAAAATCGGTTCAAGAAATTCGGAAGATATTTATAATTTTATTCCTTTGGTCAGAGAAATCGATCCTCTAATTGACTACGAAGCTCTAGGACATCCCATCGTCCCCAACAACAACCAAAAGCCAGTAAACCTGCCAGAACTGGACATGAAATTCTGTCTGGCAGGATTTTAAAAAATATATATATATTATATTAATCTATTTTTTCTTCAAGTTTTTGTTACTGCTTTTTTGTCACGCCCTGATGAGTAGAATGAGCACACTGACCACACTGCTCACGGAGGTCTGCCGCTGGAGGTCGGGTCCGGCGTTCTGCTGCACGGACGCCGGCAGATTCGATGTCACGTGACCCGAGGAGTTCAACCGTGGCAGTGACTGGGAACGCCAGCCTGCGAGGGACAATTTCAAAAGTCTTATTCTCTTTTGCTAAAGTGTCTTTTGGTGCTAAATTGTAATTTTTTGTTGTTGCTAAAAAAAAATGTTCTAGTAAAATTATCATCTTTTTACATTAGCGAATTATCTTTTCTTTAAATAAAAATTGTATTAGAAAAAAAGGTTTTGTGGTAAGAAAAGATTGTACAGTAAGTCAAGTTTGCTGCGCTATGATTTAAAGTTGCCTAGTCCGATGAAAGGATCAAAACTTAAAAAATAAAAATAGTCACCTAGCTTTGATTCTATATAATCAGACTTAGATACTGGTGCATTTATTAAAACATTTATTGCGGCACAGAAAGGAATATGGAGTCAATTTAATACAATTCTATTAAATTGGCGTGAAAATGTAAAGCGATTTAGACAAGGCGAATACTAGGAATCGAATTAGCGGCCAGTTCACATGGGCAGTACTTGGGGCCGGAAATCGATATCTGCGCATGAGCAAGTCCATACTAACCAGCGCCAGTTTGGGTTCATCGACGTCGCCACGAGAGAGTGTGGGTTCGACCTAGATATGTATGGACTGAATCGTATTGGTTTGGAAGGGTCAAAACTTCTGCTGGGCAGTGAAACCATAAAAATAAATGATGAAAAAAATATCTGTGCACAGCTAGCGGTTTCATAGACTAAATTATATAATATGCGCTTTTGATCGACCGGAAAGTCAACAAACTAAGGTCTCGACTGCGCATGCATGTGACGTCCTTAATCCGCCTCAGTGCGTTCACACGGGCAAAATAAATCGGTTCACAGAAATCGATTCACGTAAACTACCTCGACAAGTGGTTTACAGTATCCACATCACAGGAATCGATTCAGCCCTAATCCGACTCAGCCGCCCGTTCACACGCGAAATGTAACCCGAACTAGGCAAGTCGATTTCTACGAATCGATTTACATTGCCCGTGTGAACACGGCTTATGGTCTTCAGCATTTTGGCATAAACGTCAATTTGAATTTCAATTTTACTGATATATTTCTTTTGTTGGTGCTGTAGCACTGGTCTTCCGACCATAAACGTTACAGGTATATAGGTATTTACACCATTTTCTTTATATGGTTTATATAGTAAATTAAATTGTGAAGTAAATTCTTAAATTAAAGTGTACACAATGCAATAAGTAATGAGTATGAGGTACATTAAATCATTTTACATTTACATGCAGGGCTTGTTGGCTTAGGATTTGCAATTCAATAGATACTAATACCTTTAATTACCTAGTCTTAGTTCAATGGGATTAGACACTTTTGATTTATTATGTTGTTTTGTACCCAGTAGGATTTGGATGTTAGTCAGGGTGTTTTTGTGTTAGTAAGTCTTGACTATTGATTTGTTCTGGAGATAAATAAATCAACGTATTCATTTGTATGACGAATGAGGAATCCAGATGTTGGTGGGAAGGGACTATAGGCAGTATAGGGGTGGGGGGGGGGGTGATTAAAGTTGCATAGTCCGATGAAACCATCAAATTTTCAAAACCAAAACAATGATCTAAATTTGATTCTACATATCTAGCTTAGATACTGATATTTATTAAGCATGTGTCGCCACACAGAAGGGAATAGTGAGGCAATTGAATAGATCATGTTACTGCAGAATGCTATGGTGTCAGAGTTTTGGCAAGCAAATTAATTTTGCATGGTCACACTTCAAATATCTCAAAGGTTAGCCACTTAAAATAAAAGTCACTTCAAGGTAAAGTAAGGTACATTATAACGATCAACCTAATGTATCTAGACTGGTTAAGGTTTCGAAAACCTCATTATGGGTGGGTTGGTTGTTGAAGTCTTGACAACATCTCGGTCATATCATGACGGGTACCGGCTTGTGACAATGCGCATGGCAGCTTAATAGTGCTGCCCCACTGGGAGATCAGGCTGCCATCACCATGACCGATATCCCACTCAGTCACATTATCCTGATACTGAGCCAAACCAGTCCTTGCCTAATCCTAATGGCGCCTGGCTAGGAAATGACAAGTATCAATTTTTATGTCATTGCTTTAGCTCAACCAGGATTCGAACCTGCAGCTTTGAATCCCACGAACTACCAAAATGGGAGACGGACGCTCAACTCATTTGGCCATCCCATCTAGTTTCAAAGTTAGATATGTAGGGTCAAATTTAGACTGGTACTACAGTGGTAGTGGTTGTGAAAACCTCATTTTGGGTACAAGCGTCACCCACCCCTCCCCCCCTCCACCCACACACACACCTTGCAACTCACCGCGGGTGCTGGTTGTCATGGCGACCACTTCCTCCTCCTCCTCCTCGTCCTCAGTGTAGCTGCGCCTGCCCCGGCCGCGCCGCTCGTTCTCGCGCTTCTTGACGTCGCGCACCGTCGTGGCGCGCGGCCGGTCGCGTGGCAGGATGCCGTAGAAACGCTTCATATTGTCGTCTGCGTCGTTGATGTCCAGCGGGCTGTAGTTCCCGTCGACACCGTCGGGGGCGGTGTCGCTGTTCACCTCGCCCGACTGTAAGTGGAAGCGGGGCATGGCGGGAGATGAGGGTTGAGACTGCGATTGATTATGTGGCCGCCTCATCATATAGCTAAATGGAAGCAGCATGCCGCATGCGGAGTCCGTATGCATCCATATGCGGAATGCGTGTGCGGAATGCACATGCGGAATATGTATGTGGAATCTGTATGCAATTGCAATGCTTTTAAATTTGCCACCTGCGAATTGCCACCACCAACTATTCACCAGCCAAAAATTGCTGCCCAACACTTTGCCAGACCTCACTTTTGGCAGCTGGGATTTCTATGCCAGCAGAGTAATATTGATTGGTTGGTTGATTGGTTGTTGGAGTTTTAGGTCCTGGCAACATCTAAGATCATATCAGGACCGGTACAGACCAGTGACAGTGTGCACTCATGATGACTTTATAGTGATGCCCCACTGGGAAATCAGGCAGGGTGGCACCATGACACGATACCGAACTCAGTTACATTATCCTGACATTGAGTTAACCGGTCCATGCTCTATCCTATTAATGCCAAGTGTCAAGCTAGAAAGCGACACTTATCAATTTAGTTAATAAGTCATTGGTTTGACTCGACCGGGAACCGAACTTCCGATCTCGCGAACGCGACGCCCGCGCTTCACCGATTCGGCCACCACGTCCGGTCCGTGAGCATAAAAAAAGCGCTTGTCCTCCTGCGTGGTATGTGATAGAAGATACCATATAAAGTACCCAAAAAGGGGCAAGCATGTGTTCAAAGAGTAATCAATGTGTTCTTAAGATATTAACAAAGAACATGTACGTACATTGTAGGCTTTTTAAAGATAGGCCCTAGTTCAGATGCCCAATATGTGATAAAATCGTACCTTGAAATAACTCAGCGTGTGTTGGAATATGCTAATTGACCTGAAACCGCAACTGCTTCATCTCCCTGGACTGTGAATGCCCTGGTGGCAACAGCTCGAGGTAAAAACATATACAGTAAAACCTCTCTAATTCTAAATCGACCGATCATGGGACCGACTTTAAGTGGTCCATTTAGGGAGGTGGGAGGTTTAGAGAGTTAGAATATCCTTACAATGGTATTGTTGGGACCCAAATAAAGCGATCGATATAGGGGAGTGGTCGATATATGGAGAAGTCGGTATAGAGATTTTACTGTATATATAATTTATATATATATACATGATTTTATAGCCACTTACGGGTCCAATGTTGACGTAGTCCGGAGTGGTGTCGGGGCTGGGTGCATACACAACACTGGTAGACTGCCCCCGTCCGTAAGGCTCACTGTACACAACGCTGGTAGACTGCTCCCGTCCGTAAGGCTCACTGTATACGACACCCGTAGACTGCTCCCGTCTGTAAGGCTCACTGTACATGACGCTGGTAGACTGCCCTTGTCCGTAAGGCTCACTGTACACAACGTTGGTAGACTGTTCCTGTTCATAAGGCTCAGTGTACACGACGTTGGTAGACTGCTCCCGTCCATAAGGCTCACTGTACACAACGTTGGTAGACTGTTCCCGTCCGTAAGGCTCACTGTACACAAGGCTTGACGGCTGGCCGTACGCCGTCAGCTCACTGGACGCCGTAGGGGCCGCCAACAGTCGCCCTCCACTCAGGTTCGGCTCACTTCCGAAAGGTGGCGCCACCTCGCCGGACAGCCGCGGCTGGTGCCCGAACGTTGCGGAGGCCGGCCGCTGCTGGTAGCTGCCTGAAGCGGCCGGCGGCGGTTGTTGGCGCTGGTAGCCAGCCGGTGCTGACGGCGGTTGTGATGACGGTAGCGGCGGCGGTTGACGTAGATCCGTCATACTGTAATGTGGCCGGTGCTGCGGGGCGGGCGGCAGGCTGACCGGCAGAGAGCGCTGACGCTCGTGCTGCGCACCGGCGTACGGCAAGGATGTCGTCTGCTGCTGCTGGAGCTGGTTCCCGAACGCCGAGAGTCGGTTCTGATTGCTATTAGCGGCGGGAAGCGGCGGCTGGGACGCCGTTGGTACCTGAGAACGGTGAACCGCGATAAAGACATAAGCATATTCAGCGCTAAACGGAGCGACCCAACTAGCCACGGTGCAACCCAACCAGCCACGTTTCAGCTCGTTTAAACTTGTTTCCGGTACAAAGGCTAGGGGACCAGGTTGGAGACTGAGTGATAATAGATGAAAACTCCTGTGCCTCTGCCTGAGCAAATGAATGCCAGGGGACCAGGCTAGACCTCCACAGAGCTAGAATTTCAAATCGAACACCAGGAGTGGAGTAACAAAATACACGCGCAATCATAAAATACTTTGCTGTAGTTATATCGGGGGGAGGAAATAAATGGATTAAAGTGTTTGAACTATATTTGAAATTTATCTACATCAATTTCTGTTTAAATTACACAATATCAGTAATTACTGAATGGGAAACTATTCCTGCAAGGGTATGCTCGATATGACCCAGTGGTCAGCCGTTTTTGCTTCTTTCGTCGCTGTGGACCCTTCTCGATAAAGAGGAGATTCATGGAACTACTGGGTAGACTTAAAGTTTCATGGTCTGATAAAATATATATTTGTCAAAACCAAAACAGTTATTTACATTTGATTCTATATATCCAACTTAGATATTGATGCATTAACTAGTGATTTGGGACACCATATGCAGAATAATCAGTGAATTTACTAACTCATCCCTGTGGATACCTACTTTGAGATGGCATCAGACAGGGAAGCCACTAACCAATCAGGTCAATCTTGTGACCTCAATAGTCTTGCCCTCATTCCCAGTACCAAAAATGGTTTTTGTCAGATTCCAGGACATATGGTGGAAGTTTGATGGCACCCCCCCCCTCCCTCCCTTCCACCTCCACTTCAATCCACCTCCGCCCCACAGGGAGTGTGCTAATCAGATATGCATCCCATGCAGCTAAATGACCCCCCCCATCCCCACCCCCACCCTCACAATCACTGGGCACATTGTGTGTGTATGTGGCCAGTAGAAATAGTAGGAGACCAGACTACCTAGCCATTCGTAGGTCAGCTCACACCATGTGACCATCGTGAGATGTCAATACAGGTTATGGATGGAGGACTTTTGGAAAGCTTGTCGAAAGTATTTTGAGTTCTTTCAGCTCAAATTGCTTCAAAACTAGGCATTTCCCATCAAAATGACTCCGGACTAATGATCAGTAGGTTATAACGATCAATTTAATATATTTATCTAAAAAATATAACAAAAATTCAAACGCCATCAGACTATGCAACTTTAACAAGAGCATTCATTGAGGATACATTTGTACAGTAAATCTCTCATTCTTTACACTACTGTTAAAGTTGCATAGTCCGATGCTTTTGAGTTTTTGCTATTTTCTGAGATAAATATATTATACTAATCGTTATAATCTACTTTACTTTAGTTTGAAGTAACTTTGATTTTAAATGGCTAAGTTTGGAAATATTTGATGTCAAAACATGCCAAAATAATTTTGGCAAGCATGCCAAAACTCTGACACCATAGGCTTCAGTAGTAACGGTTTCTATTGATTGACGTATTATGGCCTTCTATGCAGCAACAAATGCTTAATAAGTGCACCAGTGTCTAAGTTGAATATGTAGAATCAAATCTAGATAAGTGTTTTGGTTTTGAAAATTTGATGTTTTCATCGGACTATGCAACTTTAATAACAGTAGCATTATGGTGTCATTTAAATACAATCATATACTTTAATCTGTGCTAAACATGAATAAAATTGGTGAATATGTCTGAATACGAAACTACTACTAGTGGGTTGTTTCTGGAAATAAGCCAGTTCTTAATTCCAACTGTGCATGTGATGGAACCGGCATCAAATGCAAAACAAATGCATGTGTTTGTTGGTTATGCCATACACGCAGAACGCATAACTCCTGTGTTTGTATTATTTTCAATCAAATCAAACAATTTTTCACAAACATGAATTCCCTCTTGCAACATAATGCAATGGGTATATTTAATACACAAATGTCTATATAAGTAAGCATCTCAGCTGATAAACATTGAATTCCCCACAAAACTGCACTTGCTCATTGAAAAGTGGATTAAAATGAGCGATAATGAGGCAAATGTGCTCCATGGAGGTTTATTTTGCTTCAACACGTCCCATGATGCACTGCGCAGTTCGGATTACGTAATGAACCAGCCAGCGCGCGCTCATTGAGTCTTCCTCATTGCTCGCTTATCATGCCTATGCAGTAGCATACCTGGTTGGTCTTGCTGTAAGGCGGTTGCTGAAATGACGCGCCGGGTCCCGGCGAGGCGGCGTACGCCGGCTTGCTGGAGAGACCCGGCGCACCGTCCGGCGGACTCTGCACCTCCCGCACTGGGCTGTCCTTCGACTGCGGGTAGACGTGCGAGGTGGGGCGTGACGACTTGTCCTTGAAGATGGTCATCGGGCGGTTACTCCCAAGGTCACGAGTCTCCATCGAGTCCAGGTCCGTCTCCGCGTACGTCGGGCCGCCCGACTTCCACTTCTCCGGCTTCTTATACGGCTCTGAGAAGCAACAACAACAACACGTATTGCGATTATCTTTTGTTGAAAAGAAGAAAAGAAAGATTGGTTGGTTTGTTGTTGGAGTTTTACGTCCTGGAAACATATAAGGTCATATCAGGACAGAAGAGGACTTGACGTCATGAATATCAAGACGGACATTTGACTTTGACTTTAGTTTCAGCAGTGCACACTTATGATGGCTTTACTAATGCCCGGTACACACCTAGCGTATACGATCGTTTTCCCGCACCCACCTAGCGTATACGACCTAAAACTGCCCCAAAATCGTGAGGTGTGCACTCCCCTAGCACACCTACCAATTGCGATTCCCGATTTTTAGGGATAAAACGGTAGGTGTGCGCTAGGATTACGATTGCGATTCCCGATTCGAAAAATGAATCGGCCCGATTTCAGTTTTAAGCGGATCGGGAGTTTTAGTGCGCGAATCCTATACGCTATGTGTGTACCTGGCATAAAGCCCCGTTCACACTCGGGCGTTAAGTCGCCTCAAGTAGTTTGCCTTGTATAGTTCGACTGAAATTGGCCGTGTGGACGGTACGCTGAGGCGACTTAAGCCTGAGCTGTCTCATCTAGTTCGCTTCAACTAGACCACGTCGCGACGTAGTATATATGAAGCAAACTAGCTTAAGTCAGCTTTACTTTGAGGCGGCTTAAGCATGTCACACGCATGCGCAGTCGAGACCTGAGTTTGTTGACTTTCCAGTCGATCAAAAGCGCATATTATATAATTTGGTCCAGAGATATTTTTTTCATCATTTATTTTTATGTTTTCACTGCCCAGCAGAAGTTTTGACTGTTCCAAAACAATACGACTCAGTCTATACATATCTAGGTCGAACCCACACTCTCTTGTGGCAACGTCGACTAACCGAAAGTGGCGCTGGTTAGTATGGACTTGCTCATGCGCAGATATCGATTTCCGGCTTAAACTGCCCCAAGTACTGCATGTTTGGACACGACACACTTTCACGCCTAGTTCGCCTCATCTAGTTCACCTTATCTAGATCGGCCTAAAGTTGTGGGTGTGAACACGGCTATAGATACACCATGCACCTCCAAGTCTGGGTGACTCCAACCCTATTGAAATCCAAGCTACATCTGCGTTCGTAAGAGTTCACTTTAAAGTTGCATGTGGTCACGTGACCAGCCCTCCTTACTACTACTAGGGTGGGGTATTTAAAGTTGCATAGTCCGATGGTTTTGAGTTTCTGTAATTTTTCTAAGATAAATATATTAGATCCATCACTAGTATCTACTTTACATTAGTTTAAAGTTACTTTTATTTTAAATGGTTAATTTCTGAGATATTTGAAGTGCAAAAATGGAAAATTAGTTTTGGCAAGCTTGCCAAAACTCTGACACCATATACCTCTACAGTATCATGTTCTATTAAATTGACTCAGTATTCCCTTCTATGCAGAAACAAATGTTCAATAAGTGCATCAGTATTTAAGTTAGATATGTAAAAATGAAATCTAGATAATTGTTTTGGTTTTGAAAATTTCATATTTCATCAGACTATGCAGCTTTAATAGCCCGCAACACAAGCCTCGGGGTAATTTCTTCACCAAGCACCTGATCTCTCAGGATAATAAAAGTCTGTATTAACAATTCAATGCTCGTCTTTCTCTCTCCTTCTCTCTCTCTCTCACTCACTCAATCTCTCTTACTCAATCAATCGCTCACTCAATCTCAGTCATTAAATATCTCTCTTACTCTCTCACTTTCACTCTCTAACTCTCACACACTCTCTCACTATCTCACACTCTCTTTCACTCTCTCACTTTCTCTCACGCGCCCACCCACTCTCACTCACACTCTCTCTCTGTGACACACACACATGCTCGCACCCTCTATGTCCTTATGACTCAGTACCTTCTGCCTCCTCCGTCAGATCGGGCATGGAACGCCGCAGTGACGTCATCACCTTGCCGAGCTTGGCGCCCTGTTTGGAGAGCCCGTCAATCATCGTCTGCACTGACGTCAGTTCCGCTTCCAGCTGTTCCTTGGTGCGCATGGACTCCTTCTCCTGCTGGGCAGAAATGATCATTCAAACGAACGTTATAATGACGCAAAATGTTTTGACCATTTTTGTTTAGTTTTTTTTGGTTGTTTTTTTGCTAAATGAATTTGTATCCACATATATCTTTTGTCAGTGTCGTAGCACTAGTCTTCACTAGAAGTGTTCCAGGTATATAGGTATTTAGACCTTTTTATTTATTTTTTGGTTTATATAGTAAATCTTTTGGATTACCGTTGGAATTTCATGAGTGTCTTAGTGCTTAACCTATAATTTTCTATTTACATGTTCATCTTTCTCTCGTGATAAAAGATAATTTGGTAGCGTTGGGGGCTGGGGGGGGGGGGCTTATTTAAGCTGGGTATTTGTAGTGGCATGAAAATAGCGGCCACTGAGACTATGCATCCTCCAAAGTCTCACCGAACAGGAAAATCATGGATATGTGTGTGTGTGTGTGTGTGTGTGTTTAGTGGACCTCTGAAGGTGCTGCTCTATCAATCAGTATTGATTTCGCTTTTCAAGGCAAAAATGGCAACAACTCAAAACCATCGAACTCTAGATCTACACGGCGGAGGTGATTTAGACATAGAAGTGGTTTGCTTGGTTTGATTCTTCTCGAGACACACACACACTGGGTGAAGCCAATGGGTTTACACTACAGGAACCAGCAGACCACGTGACTACTTCTAGACAAGAGAGGTTACAGGACTGTTTACACAGTTAGTAGTACCCATGATGCACCAGAATGTAAACAACATACAGCCAGAATCCCTCATTACCTACCAACCAACATTGCAAAAGGCATCCACAGACAGTCAACTTAAGACACAAATAACGATATCCAAGGCAATGATGTTAAGCAGTTATTGTCTAATATGGGGTTCATCGCATTCTCAGTCCTAATTATTATTTCATGTTGAGAACTATGCTTCAAACGTATGGAAATACCCTATAGATACAATTTAGTACCTGTCTTCAAGGGACAACTCGGCATCCAGACCAATGTTGTCCTGACATGGCAGGTGTCCTGTCACCAGAGGGACAGTTAACTGAGACAAAAAACAGTTCATACATAGTGTAGCTGCCACCAGAATGACATCCCTGGTAATAGTTAAAAGGCATATAGGCAATGTGGCATGTATTTACCTGCAGTCTTGGGTGATTGACAGGAACAGGATTTGGCTATTGAGCCCTGGGTAGCCATTTGCATTTTGTAACCAAAGGTCAAGGTGATCTATGACACTGCACAACTAAGAGTGCTGCAATATAGACTTCACCAATAGGCTAATTATGTTAAACTATTAATTTGAGTGACAATGTTGCATTCAAATAGTATAAATAAGATTACTTTTCCATATTTGATCTGTAACTGCATCTGAGTAGGGATACATACCATGTGGGGACTACTTGTCTGGTGCCCATTGTTCTAAAGTAAAGATGTCCTAAAGAACTGTAGGAAATAATCTATCTAGATTGAACCATCCCAGATTCCACAAGGTCGCAACAAGTTTTTCACGGCGTTATGGAATAAGGCATACATCAGTCAAGAACATGCCGTTGTCGTTTGTGGTACTGTGGGCACCCCTTACACATACAAATGTTCTTCGCATATAACAGGGTTTCGCCAAGCACAGAGGTCGCTGAAGACAGGTACTGCTGTATATAACTATCAATGTAAAATCAATCTTATTAAGGCTATAATTAATTATGAAAGAAATAGAGACAGAATCAGAATAACTGTTATGTGCTAAACGCCATATTACGATCCAATCATGTTAGTTGGGTTGCAGTTTCCATCTCAATATAGTTATAACTTATCACAATAGAAAAGAATATATATACTTATTTGCTTCTATTCAGTTAGTACTGCTGTAGTCCATATCAATACATATCACGTTGGTCACTATTGTCCATGTCCCTATTTAACAAATTTATCTTTTTTAATGACTCGATTACACATAAATATTTCATGTTGGGCACTATTTACCCTAGATAAAAGATTCACCCGGTACTTGTAGTACACGGGTGAAGACCAGCCTTATATCAAACCGGTCGAAAAATCAGGCTAATGAAATGAGTCTTCATGAGGGCCTAATTTCACAATCTAAGAAGCAACATTTATTCTTTGTATATGTCTTCATATTTACCCGCTACTTTTGGGTTGGAAAATATAATAAAACATATACTTTAATGCAATTTAAAAGTGATTCTCTGGCCGCCATCTTGTCATTTTGCATTCTCTCCCATTTCACCAACTCTGTGCTGATATAAGTAACAATTTTACACTGGTGCCAGGCATTCTACTTCTTGTTCCATACTAAAGCTATTTTCGCCCGTATTTAGACTACGTTGTCGTTCACCCCTGTACTGGAAGTACAGGGTGAATCTTTTATCCATATTTACCCATGATGATATTCGTCCATCATATGGTTACTATTTACCCATGCTTATATCCTTCTGTCATGTTAATATGGTTACACCTCATGTCATTATTTCATCTTCGTCATTATTTACCCATGCTGATATCCTTTTGTCATGTTAATATGGCTACACCTCATGTCATTATTTCATCATTATTTACCCATGCTGATATCCTTTCATCATGTTAATATGGCTACACTGCATGACCTTATTTCATGTTGGTGATTATTTACCCATGCCTATAAGATTCCATCATAGTCATGAAACTTTGCCATAAATATGGCTTTTGTTTCTGACATGGCACAACACCACCATCAGTCATTCACTCATCCATATCAAACATTTCACTTTTTGCTGTTGCATTCCTGCATTAAACTAGGGAAACTTATATCCTAGAAAGTTTCCCTCATTCCACCTATTTTCGCCTCAATGACATTTTGGGTGGTGGTGGCCGGGGGGCGCTTGGACTGAGAGTGAGAGGTTGGCAGCCTGAGATAGTGAGGGTGACAGAAGCCACATGTAGTAGCAGTACATGAATGCCGGAACGGACGAGGCGAAATAGAACAATAACATTAATAATAAAATGTGCAAGTGCCATTGTTATTCATATCCATATAACAGAACATATCAAACATAGCTAGTACATACACACCTGTGTACAGGTATAAGGTGGAAGCAGTGACAACTTTCCAGCATCTTTTTTCCCCTATAGCTGTATAGTGTAGTAATCTGCACTGACTTATATAAGCAGACAGCCACATAAGTGGGGATAGGGTGATTGCATCAAGGAACCTAGATGGTCTAATGGTTAGGACGCTGACCTCAAAATGGCAAGACGTGTGGGTCCGAATCCTTCTTTATGTAAAAATATATGGATTTTCGGTAAAGAATTATATATTGACAGAGAGCATTATTATTCTTGGGCTTTGGAGTGGGGAGAAGGTTATGTAATCTAAAAGCAATGGTGCCCCCACTCACATGATGACATGATATAAACTATGTGAGATATATGTTCATGCATGATGCCTAAAGTTAATGAAGAGATGTTCTTATATATGAAGCAGTTCAAGGTTGATGAAATGTTCCTCTATGTATTCATAAAGAATGCAATTGGAGAAAAAGGACATTTTTGGTATATACATATATATATCTAATTGTAACTGTATGCAACTACCTGCCCCTACCGGACCCAGGGCCAAGCACACCAGCCATACCACATTCCTTAGAGCCACACCCTGCAGGCTGGTTTGGGTGGCAACCCCCCATATTAGGGCATTGCACTGACCAGTCTGTAGGGGAGTGTCTGATTGGCTGGCTGTGGGAGATCCGGTCACCTGACCCCCCTTGGCCTATCATGGCCACACAAGTCTCATTCTAATTAATTATTCAAGAAACTTCTCCAGACACTCTGGAGAGGGATCACTCTACTCCTGGCTCTTGAGTGAGACAGACCTACTCTTGAGCAGGAACCCCAGACACTCTGTCTGATGCTAGCCAAATTCACCTATTCAAATTGAGTGTATACACAGCCATAGGACTCCTGTCCCATGGGCTGTAGGCACTGCTTTCAGTATACAGGCTAAGTTGATAATGAGACATAGTGTGGACAGTAGAAGGTGAGGGGTTAGGTTGATGGGTCACTGGTAGGTGAGCAGGCGTTGGTGTCATTAAAGCACAACACCCTCACTGTCTATCTGTGTGACTTGTCTTCCTTTCTTCCTTAGTATTGGTTAGTGTTGGTTGATAAGTTGATACTATTGGTTTAGTATGACTGCATCACAGGTGATATGAAGGGGAAGAGTATTGTAGTAGCATGGGGTGCTCAACGCGGCCGAGCAACCTCCCTGTTATTATATTTAGGTGTAATATTTCTTATTTGCATAACCCCAATAACACTGGTTCCACCCGTCCTGATATGACCTTAGATGTTGCCAGGATGTAAAACTCCAACAACCACCAACACTGGTTCCATGGCCACGATCCCGTATAAGCTACATACTGTATGGTTGGTGAACTTAACCAAAGACCCTATAATACTAAGACGGCTCACTCAGCCTGTACTGTCTAATCAAAATGATCAAACCCACCACTTGGTGCACTGGCTGTTCTCTTGGTTAAACAGTTGCTATATTATATGTATAAATGTATATATGAATGTGAAAGATGTGTGAAGATGGTGATGATGATGATGATGCTGATGTGTATTTGTTCATAGGAATTTCATATTGATGTGTATTCATACTTACCTATATCATGTATAATAACACCAACCAGCAGCGGGGATGATCAAACCCACCACAAGGTGGCACTGTGAAATTTACATTATCATGGGAGAGATAGGGAATGAGCCGTCTTAGTATTATAGGGTCTTTGACTTAACCTAAGATAACCAATGGATATGTCAGTACATTGCCTGTATGTGTGTAATTAAACGACTTACAAATGTAAACCATAAAAAGACTTACAATTCCAGGGGGACAAGTGTAGTAGTCTGCACTGACCTCTCAGGCAAGGAGCATATAGACTGGTAGGCATAGATAGGGTGATTGCATCAGGGACCATCGGTATTCTAATGGTTAGAACGCTAGCCTCGAAATGGCAATAAGTGTGGTCCCAGGGGGCAGGTCGGGGGTGAGTTCGATTGATACACGGACGTGCGCCGAATGTTCACTAAACACCTGACCCGACAGACACCAAACGAACGCAGCCAGTAAACATGTGCCATATCTTACCTGATACAGCTGAGCATCATCCTGTAAATCACACATATTTTATTGCATTTGAAATTCAAATCCCTCCCCCTCCAAACATATTCTTAGCCATAAGTATATTTTGTGTGTGGACAGCTTCATTTTTTGGCATATCATTTATTTATTTGATTAAATTTAAAGCGGTGAAAGCATCAACTTTTCAAAACCAGAATTGATCCTAGATATCCAACTTAGATACTGGTGAATTTATTAAGCACATAGACAGGAACACTAAGTCAATTTAATAGAATCTACAGTGTTAAAATATGCTTTCCAAAATTAATTTGGCATGTTTTCATTTAAAATATATCCAAAGTCATTACAAATAAATTTTACTTCAAACTAAAATGAACTAGATTACAATGTTCGATCTAATGTATTTATCTCAGAAAATTTCAGAAATTCAAAAACCATCCTCCTACGCAACTTTAAGTTATTCTACTGACCATTTCTCCCCACTTTCAACATAGTTCTACTTATTGAATCTAATTTGTTTTATCGAAAATACTTGAGTGGAAGGTTGCCAAATGGTTTTCATCTAGGTGCTACATGAAGTTGGTTATCAAAATGTGCTATTTGTTCTCAAACAGCAATCCATCCATATTTGTTAGTTTCCAAATGCGTTATTTATTTTAATCCCTAAATTCTTTACGTAGTTGTCTAAACACAGAAAGAGAGTGTGGGGTTGTTTTTTTTTGGTGGGGGGGAAGGGGAGGGGGCTTGTAATCGACACCGGTGTCTCCTACAATCCGCCTACAGGCGACAGGGGGGGGGGGGCACTCAACCAGTCCGTCATTTAGGTAAAGCCCTGGTCACACTACGACTTGCGACCACTTGTGACCACTTTGGACCAAAGAACCCACAATCACTGGTGAGACCTCCTTGCGACCAAAATAATGGTCGCCAACCTCCGGGTGACCATTTTGGTCACAAGGAGGTTTTTTAGTGCAGTAGCTGCAACCTCTTTGCGAGCAAAATTGTCAGAAGGCAGTCGGTGACCACTGAGGACAACTTCACGACCTCTTTGCGACCAACCCTTTTTTATGGTCACAAAGTGGTCCCAAGCGGTCCCAAGCAGGAGTGTGACTGCGGTATTAGGAGGATACAAATATAGATAATTGGAACAACGCGAACAGCAATATATAAAATAAGCATCACGGACAATTAAACATTTATTACCCATCGCATATTTATACTTGTATAATGTGCTATGCATCACATATACTCACATATATATAATAGAGGGAGAAGGGGACAGAGAAATAAAGATGGGCCGGGATGACTACAGAATGGGAGGATGGGTGAAAGGAAGGAGAGAAAGACAGGTACTGACTTGTGCCAGTAGGCACTCATGGTGACTTTATAGTGTTGTCCCACTGGGAGACCAGACTGCGGACACCATGACCCGATTTCCCATTCAGTCACATTATCCTGATACTGAGCTAACCTGCCTTCGCCTTATCCTAATAATGACAAGCGCCAGACTAGGTAGTGACAATTGCAGATTTTGTAAGTCATTGGTTTGACTCGGCCTGGATTAAAACTCCCGACCATCTGTGCTCTTAGTCTTACTTATTTGGCCACCCCGTCTGGTTAGGAATACAGGAAGGAGAGGAAGGGGGGGGGGGTAGGAAGGGGAAGGAATAAAGGGAAGAGAGAAGGAGAAAGGAAGGAGTAAAGGAAGTGGGGAAGGGGAAATTGAACAAGGGAAGAGGATTGAAGAAATAAAGGAAGGGGATGAAGGGGAAGTAAGAAACGAAGCGCAAGAAGATAAACATAATGATATTAAAATACAATCCTCACGCAATTGTACACGCCATATTATTAACATTCCCGCAATGCATTGCCACTCACCACAGGTTTGTCGAGTCCGCCATTATCGAGTCCCTTCATGATCTTCTTCCGGAGCAGAAGAACCTCGTTTTCGACGCGTGCGTTGTCGGCTGCTGTCTCCTCGAGACGCTGCAGAAGGAGGACCAGTGTAGCGCCTTAATTTGACGGGAGACTAAAGCGCGAATGTCGTCTGCTTCTACGTTAAATACATGACCTCTCTCTCACCACACAAAGTTAACTCCAGAAAAATCACTGATTTCTACTAAATGTCATCTGCCACTTAGCACATATAAATTATAAGTATGATTCTACAAAATGTTGCCAGCTTTTTCTTTTCTTTTACTAAATATCTTTTGTTTCTACCAAAATGCCAGATTTGATTTTCGACTAAATAATGTTTGTTTCTACCAAACATCGTTTCATTTTCCTGTTAAGACTAAATTTCGTCTGCTTTCTGTGCAGTGCGATGAATACATTGGGATGCCATTAATAGACCACGTGACCTTGACTGACCTTGGAGGCGTCTGCGAGCTGCTGTCTGACCTTGGACAGCTCCTGCTCGATGGTGCGTCGCTGCTGGGTGAGGCGTCCCAGGATGTGGACGTCCGACTCCTGCTGGTCCTGACTCCGAATCCCCTCCAGGGCCTTCTGAAGCAGCTCCTGTGGGTGGAAGAGGCTTATGTTTGTTTGTTGGGGTTTTACATCCTTTCAACATCTAAGGGCATATTAGGACGGGTCCAGACTTGTAACAGTGCGACTTCATAGGGAGACCGGTGACAAACCGGCTCTGCTCACCCAGGTAGGGAATAATGTATAAAAAAACGGACGATGGTTAAGTTTTAGGGTCGTTCTGATCACTACTTCTCTATTAATCAGTGCTGCCAACTCGCATCATCGTACTCCACTGATGCTCGCCATGTATGGGTTGTTAATCTCATGTTTGTTTGTGCCCACCATACACATTTCATATTAATTTTGATGGTTTTTTACTAACTTTGGTCACTTCGACCAGTGGCATCCATTTTGAGTCACACAACCGTGAATATATATTGTTAACTCCGCCATTAGATAGCGCCACCGATAAGGTTTACCACATAATGGTACAGATGGATTCCACCAGATGGTGCCACTATATTGAAACGGGACCGTGCACGAGTCCGAAATATCAGAGAGAACGTAGATATATACGTGGTCTCTGAATATAGTCAGAGACCATGAATATATATATAATGGCAGTTCAACACAATATTGGTTCAAGGATTGATGCGGGGCCTAGCTTTCACCGGTGCAGAGCATGAGTTAAAGCTAATACATTGTAAAATTACATGACCAGATCATTAACGTGTAGGCAGTGTGGCACGCAATGACAGTGACAAAGCGGCTGTACTCACCCAGTCCTCTTGAAGGGAGGTGACGGCAAACGAGTGCTCCTGTAACTCTCGGTCCAGCTGGTAAAGCTGCTGCAGCTTGTCCTGGAATGTAGATGAGTGGAATGCAGACTGTTGTCATTCTTAAAGTTGCAAAATCCGATGCTTTTGAGTTTCTGTCATTTTCTGAGATAAATACATTCAGTTGATCGTCATAATCTACCTTACTTTAGCTTGGAGTAACTTTGTTTTATAATGACTAACTTAGGTTGGTTGTTGGAGTTTTACATCCTGGCAACATCTCAGGTCATATCAGAATGGGTACCGACTTGTGACAGTGTGCATTCATGGCGACTTTATAGTGCTGCCCCACTGGGAAATCAGGCCACTGGCACCATGATCCGATATCCCACTCAGTCACATTATCCTGACACCGAGCTAATCAGTCCTTGCCCTATCCTATTAATGCCGAGCGCCAGGCTAAGAAGCGACAAGTATCAATTATATAAGTCATTGGTTTGACTTGACAGGGAACCGAATTCCCAATCTCCGGCCCGCGCGGCCCGCGTTCTACCGATTCGGCCACAGCGCCCGGTTGATTCTTGTTATCTACATCACCGGTAGGGGGCGGGGCAGGACCCACCTCCAGGTCAGCCTCGTCCTCCTGCAGCTCCTTGAGCTGCTCCTCCTGCTCCTTCGTCAGCTTCGCCTCCTGGTGGCGCCGGGAGAACTCAATCATCTTCTTGGGTGCCGGCACGTACTGGCCAGGAACTAGCTGTTTCTGTAACCCGTAGACACACGGCTGTCACTTGTTAACATCAGCCATCACAGTTTCACTGCTTCTATTCATTATAATTGATGTATTACAGTATTACTACTTTTATTCTAATTGATTTATAACACTTTTACCACTTTTATTCTGTTAGAAACTAAACAAAAATAAACACCATTGTGTAACCGAAAACAAACATTAAAATATAACCTGAAACCGGAAATGAACAGTACAATGTAACCAAAAACAAACATAATAATGTAACTGGAAACAAACATAAACAAAATATATATTGATGATTTATACTGCCTATCCTGGATAAGTTTGAATAGCCTTGTTTTCACTATTAAACAGTCAATAGAAAGCCCAAGCCTACAGTTTTACCGACCCAAGTGATTTTTAACTTCCCACACCACATATACATGGTATGAGAGCACCTGGCCTTTGATGACGCTGTAAGTTATACACAGCAGTGGAAATCCAAATTGCCAGAGGTGTGGGCATGGGGAAATGAACCATCGACATTCAGATTAGGAGTCTGACCTATAAAAAAGTCAGATACTCGAACCACTCCACCATAGAGAACACCACATCAGAATGCAACCAGAAATAAGCACCATCATTTTACAAACATCAGAATGTAACCAGAAAGAAGCACCATCGTTTTACAAACATCAGAATGCAACCAGAAATAAGCCCCATCATTTTACAAACATCAGAATGCAACCAGAAATAAGCACCATCGTTTTATAAACATCAGAATACAACCAGAAATAAGCACCATCGTTTTATAAACATCAGAATACAACCAGAAATAAGCACCATCGTTTTATAAACATCAGAATGCAACCAGCAACAAGCACCATCATTTTATAAACATCAGAATACAATCAGAAACAAGCACCATCATTTTATAAACATCAGAATGCAACCAGAAACAAGCACCATCGTTTTATAAACATCAGAATACAACCAGAAACAAGCACCATCGTTTTATAAACATCAGAATACAACCAGAAACAAGCACCATCGTTTTATAAACATCAGAATGCAACCAGAAATAAGCACCATCGTTTTATAAACACCAGAATACAACCAGAAACAAGCACCATCATTCTATAAATATCAGAATACAACCAGAAATAAGCACCGTCATTTCATAAGCATCAGAATACAACCAGAAATAAGCACCATCATTTTACAAACTTCAGAATACAACCAGAAACAAGCACCAGCGTTTTACAAACATCAGAATGCAACCAGAAATAAGCACCATCGTTTTATAAACATCAGAATGCAACCAGAAATAAGCACCATCGTTTTATAAACATCAGAATACAACCAGAGACAAGCACCATCATTTTATAAACATCAGAATACAACCAGAAACAAGCACAATCGTTTTATAAACATCAGAATACAACCAGAAATAAGCACTATCGTTTTATAAACATCAGAATGCAACCAGAAATAAGCACCATCATTTTATGAACATCAGAATGCAACCAGAAACAAGCACCATCGTTTTACAAACATCAGAATACAACCAGAAACAAGCACCATCGTTTTATAAACATCAGAATGCAACCAGAAATAAGCACCATCATTTTAAAACATCAGAATACAACCAGAAATAAGCACCATCATTTTATAAACATCAGAATACAAGCAGAAATAAGCAGCATCATTTTACAAACATCAGAATACAGTCTTTCTGTCTGAGGAGTCCAGCCATTCAATACAATGCCAGCTTACATTAGAAATCTTTCAAACTGCAGCGTACAAGCATTCAAAAGGCAGCTTGACAAGATGTTAACAACAATACCAGATGCACCACAGATTCCAGGATACACCCATTGAACGCCAGCAGATTCAAACTCATTACTGCACATGACAAAACTGAATAGAGCATCCTCACCACATGTGATGTGCCATGATGGTGGAGTCTCCAACTGGGCCTGAGCATACAGCTCAAACAATCTAATCTAATCTAATCTAATCTACAAACAGAAACAAGCACCATCGTTTTACCCATGAAGCAGTGAATCAGTGAATCTCCCCATATCCCTTCACCGAACCCCTCCTATTAAACCTGTGCTAATTAACACAATGGCCAAACACAATACAGCCCCTGACTTGGACTTGGACTTGCTGAAGCTGTGCCTCCTCACCTGCTTGAACTGGGAGGTGAGCATGAGGTTGTTCCCGCCGTACAGGCTGCCCATCGTGACGAGGTTGTCGACGAGGTTGACGAGCGGCTTGGAGATGTCGACCTGCTTTTGCACCTGCGTGGACGACTGACGCAGCGTCTCGTACAACTGGTGCTCCTCCTCCATAGGCTCCGGCACGTCTCCGTACTCACTCTCACGCCTGCGCAATTTCGTCAAATTGAACAGACATTTTCCATGGAGCATGCGCAGTGAGCTGCTTCTCTACCCCACAACATTAGTTCTTGCCACTGCCACCAGAGGGTAGGTTGGTGGTGGAAATCATCTATAAGACCTTTTCACACAAAAATGTGCATTGACCATAGAATAAAACTGCTAGCAACATCTGAATACAGTCTGTCAGTGAGACAAATGCCTCCCTCATTGTTTAACTATCACTCTCTCTTTCCCGTTATCTATTCTACACTGAAATTCTTGATTTCAGGAAACATATAAAGCATACAAACTGAAAAGGTGTGCTTGGAGAGCATTTGTCGCAGTACACTTCGAGACTCGTGACCAAAGAAGTAAAAGGCAGGAAAAATAATGGTCGGCGACTGGTCACTGACCGGTCGCAAGCGCTGAAAATGGCCTGCAAGGTTGCAAGCCTGTTTTTGGTGCAGCAGATGCAACCACCTTGCGACCAAAATGGTTGCCCGGAGGTTGTCAACCAGTCACCGACCGGTCACTAAACAGTCGCTAATCAGTCATCAGCCGCTTGTGACCACCATGCGACCATCCCTTTATGGTGGTTGCAAGGTGGTCGTAAGGTGGTCACAAGCATAGTGTGACTGTGGTATCAGTGGGCTATACCGGAACCTTTTAAGACAAGACACCACCTGGAAATACGAGGTGCCGATAGATATCCCGAAATGGACTTGCTATATATATCCTGCCAAAACAGTAATGAATAAAGTATACAGAGGGAAGGCTGTGTCAGCCTCGTTTTCGATTGGGGCGTGAATCACGTGACCCACCTGCGCCGGTACTCCTTCTCGACGGGTCGGCCCACGACCATCTGTTGCCGGTACCAGCCCTGCGCATCCCCGAGCCGCGACTGGCTTCGTCTCAGCTGAATCAGCAGCAGCACCAGCTCCTCATGCTGCAACCAGCGGACAGGCAATGTCAGTGTCACGCACATTATCTTAGAACACCCACAGCATTCACTCACCTTATTCCCCATAATCATCTTTATCTTTATATTTAAAAAAAAAAAATTTTACATTAGGGATCATCAAAAGTTTTCAAGATTGTTTAAAGTTGCATAGTCAGATGGTTCTGAGTTTCTGTCAATTTTCTGAGATAAATATATCAAATTGATTAATCTGTCAGTGGGGGCAGCACTATAGTATAAAGTCGACATGAGTGTGCACTGTCACAAGTCGGTACCCATCCTGATATGACCTTAGATGTTGCCAGGATGTAAAAACCCCAACAAACAAACTCATCAAACATTGATTTCTCAACACTCACACTCTTGCCGACCAAGTCTCCGGCCGAGATGCTGAGGCGCAGCCGGTGACCATTGAGATGGTCCTTTAACGTCTCCAGCTTCTTAGTTGCCTGTGAAGGAGCAGAGAAAGCAAGTTAAAATGCATCAATAGTTTACATCACCAAATAGATTTTTAACACGACTGAGCCAAATCAATGACTTAGACTACCTAGTCCTGGCATTCGACATTTATAGGATAGGGCCATGACTGGTTTGCTCAGTATCAGAATAGCGCGACTGAATGGGATATTGGGTCATGGTGTCAGTGGTCTGGTCTCTCAATGAGGCAGCAGTACAATGTCGTCCATGAGTGCGTACTGTCGCAAGTCCTTATCCATCCTGATATGCTCTTAGGCAAAAAACCACAACATATTATCTTCACTAGAAATGCATTACTTTAACAAAAATATTGCTTAATTGTTTTTTGTTTTTTTGTTATTAAACTCGCAAATATTAATTATATAAAGAATTACATATTTTAATTATTCTTCATCAGATTTTGCGTTGTTTAAAAAAAAAATTGATAAAATGACCATGCCAACTGTCTTAAAAATACAATAAGTTGCTTTATATTTCAACTGCAATGTTTCTAATAAATGTATCCTGTGTCACCTTTGCATGAATACATTTGACTTGTAATTAATTCAAAAGAAGCACCATCTGAAAGTCGAGCCTCTGAAACCTATTTAAAAGTTCCTCGACTTTCCTTTTATGTATTTGTTTGGTCATAGACTACAAGGTTGGATCTAAATGTTGGGTTAAAGTTGCATGGTACGATGAAATATAATTTTGTCAAAATTAAAACAACTACTTACATTTGATCCTATATATCAAACTTAGATCCTGGTGTATTAGCTAATGATTTGGGACAGCATATACAGAATAACCAGTGAATTTATAACCTCACCCCTTTGGACACTCACTTTGAAACACCCATTATGCAGGGAGGCCATTAACCAATAAGGCCAATCTTATGACCTCATTAGCCTCCCCTGACCAAGTAGGCCTACTGTGCAGGGTCATAGAGGGGAGGGGAAATGAGGTGGATGTTGCGCACCCCCTCCATGTTGGATATTCAATGCTGTTTGGTCAATTCTATAAATATAATTAATCAATTTGGGTAATCTAAATTTTGAAAATGTTACACTTGTCAATTAAAATAGCATCTGCCATCGGGACTATGTATGGTATGAGGGAGGATGAGACAGGGATGACATAACAGTAAATTATAACAGAGCAATAATATGTACATGAGAAATGCAAGCAGTACGCATATCTTTGGCGGTCTAAATGTATGTGAGGATGTGCATGTATGTGTTCTGTGCGCATCCGTTTGAAATTTGTCAGTTACACTGTATATAAAAGGAAAAAAAAAATTTGTTATTGAATGTAAAAAGGAGTGAACCATATGGAGTGAGATATGTGCATTTGAAAGTTTTTGACTTTCAGATCTTTTGTATTAGCTAATGCAGCAACCGTTCCATGCTGGCCACATCAGCCGAGCCTGAGCATTAATAGTTTGATGGGATCTGCCACAAATACACAGGTTTCCGGTTTTAATGCTATGATGGCTCTGGTTGTGCCTATGCGTTATCATTTGGATGGGATCCATCGCAAATGCGCCCGGGTTCTGCGCTTAATGCTATGATGGCAGCAGCCATATTCTACGATCCAGCTGGACCTGAGCATTAATGGCTTGATGGGATCCGCTGCAAATGCGTAGATCTCCAGGTTTAATGCTATGATGGCAGCAACTGTTCTGGTCATGCGTTATCATTTGGACGGGATCCATCGCAAATGCGCCGGGTTCTGGGCTTCACGCTATGACAGCAGCAGCCGTTCTGCAGCGTATGCGCCAGCAGACGGCTCAGGATCACAGAGTGTGCAGTTTGTCATAGGTGAGTGTAGAAACTGATATGGTGCTATGATTTGCAGGATGTAAATCCTAGTGGGCGCATCCTCCAATGCATAAGCTGTGGAACGGCGCATTTGCGATGGATCCCGTCCAAATGATAACACATAGGCACGACCAGACCGGCTGCTGCAATCATAGCATTAAACCCAGAAACTTGCGCAATTGCGGTGGGTCCTGTCAAACCATTAATGCTCAGGCCCGGCTGAATCATAGAATGTGCAGTTTCATGGGTGGTTGCATAGTTTGATGTATTGAAATTTCTGCCATTGGGATGATGTCAATCATATACCAATGTATATGTGATGTTGGATATTCGAGGCTACTTGGTCAATTCGATAGATATAAATCAAATTAACCTTTCTATATAAAATAATATTAGTTTAAAAACCCTAGTGAAATGGGCTTATGGCACCAATCCGTTCCCAGAATGTTACACCCCAAACAAAAATACCTACCTACATCCCTGTCAGGTTCCAGGATTAGTAGGTCATCTCACATCACGTGGTCACCACGAGATGACCATCTGGGTCATAGCCACAGGACTTTTGGCAAGCTTGTCGAAATTATTTTGGGTTCTTTTAGCTCAAATTGCTTCAAAATGACTCCAGACTAATGATTAGTAGCTCATAACGATCAATTTGATATATTTATCTTAAAAAATAAGACAAAAATTCAAACGCCATTGGACCATGCAACTTTAACCAGTAGCCGACGTTAACTTTTTGTGCTGGGGGGCTGGGGTCATTAAACAAATAAACAAAGTTGGATTAACATGAATACTGGGAATAACCGCTATTAATATGATAAGAGGCACACGTGTCAAAGAGAACTCAAATCTGTGACGTCATAAAGCCACGTCGTGACGTCATACTCACGAGGATGTCCTGGTCCTCCATTGTCGGGTCCTCCTTGATGGTGGTGATGTCGAAGCTGTTGACCGTCGCGTTCTGCGGCGTCTCATTCTGCACTTCCGGTCGCTGCGCGCGGTGCATTCCGGGAGAGGTGGGCGCGGCGGCTCGGTACTGTGGCGCCGTCTGGTGGCGACTCACGTGTTCAGACGCTACATGGGAAAGCAGCGGGGGTTCCGCATTTATTTACAAGTTAGTCGACAGGTGGCGCTGATAGTGATATACAAGTCATGTGCTGACACTCGCCGCCCAACCTAGAGGGCGCCACCCTCTGCGCCAGCTGCCCATGTATCTTATGTGTCTTACTTTTATATTTTGCTTTTGTATCTTGTCTATATATCTTCCCTATGTATCTTGCTTATCCATCATGCTTATGTATTATGCTTATGAAGCATGCTTATGTATCGTGCTTAGGTAGCATGCTTATGCATCGTGTTTATGTAGCATGTTTCTGTATCATGTTAACGTAGCATGCTTATGTATCATGTTTACGCAACATCTTTATGTACCGTGTTTAAGTAGCATGTTTATATATCGTGTTCATGTAGCATGCTTATATAGCATGCATATGCACCATTATGTGTATCTTACATATGCATCTTATGTCTTTCTCCTGTATTTTAGTTGCGTATCTTACTCCTCTATCTTTCTCATGTATCTTGACTACAGTTACACATATTGCTTATGTATTGTGCCTATGTATCCTGTTTATGTATCGTGTATGTATTTTGCTTATCTTTTGTGCTCATGCATCATGATTATGCATTGAGCTTACGTATCCTTCTTAAGCATCATGCTTATGGATCTTGCTTATGTATCGTATATATATGCATCGTGCTTGTGTATCTGACTTATATATCACTTATATGTCACTTATATATCACTGTGCAAATAGTGTCTCCAATTATGTAAACCGGACACACATAAGTAAGTTTTTCAATTGTTAATAATGTTGAATTGGGATTTTGTTTAAATAGGTGATGTAAACATGAGTGTGGAAAGCGTGTATTTGCCTTGAAGGATGACAGTTTGATTCTAAATGGATACGGTGGCGCTAGTTTTCTGTGTGGCATGCTTCTTCTAAAATGCCAGATAGTCTATTTAAAAAAAATTAATTAAAAAAAACAACAGAATGACATGCTTGGTTTCGGTAAAATGGTGAATGCATGCAATTATTACCCCACCCACCCACCCCGAATAAAAAACACACAAAACAACATCCATACATGTTAAAAAACAAACAAAAGTGAAAGCAATCAACTTTACAAAAAAGATGTATAGATTTTAATCTTAATTTCCTTCCCTTCAACATTTTATTTCGATGGATATTCAAGCGGTTTAGTATAATTATTCCTTAAATATTCCTTATGTATTACATAAATATTTCTTAAGTATTCCTTAAATATTCGGTAAATATTCCTTATGTATTTAAGGAATATCGCCTAAATATACCTTAAGTATTACTTAAATGTTCGTTAATATTCCTTTAATATACCTTAAAGTTGCATAGTCCGATGGGTTTGAATTTCTGTATTTTTTCTGAGATAAATATATTTGATTGATCACTAGTATCTACTTTACATTAGTTCAAAGTTACTTTTATTTTAAATGGTAAACTTTTGAGATATTTTGAGTGCAAACATGGAAAATTAGTTTTGGCAAGACTCTGACACCATAGACTTCTGCAGTAACAGATCCTATTAAATTGACTCAGTTTGGCCTTCTACACAGAAACACATGCTTAATACGTGTATCAGTATCTAACTTAGATATGTAAAATCAAATCTAGATAATTGGTTTTGTTTTGAAAATTTGATATTTCACCGGACTATACAGCTTTAAGTATTGCTTAAATGTTCGTTAAAAGTCCTTTAATATACCTTAAGTTTTCCTTAAGTATAGCTTAAATGTTCGTTAATAGTCCTTGTTCCTTAAATATTCCCTAAATACGCCTTACATATTCTCCAATGTGGGGGGGGGTACTCATACAAAATTGATTCAGAGATTGGAAGGTTTCGCCAGCTTGACAACTACAGTAAAACCTCGATAACCGACCACCTCCACAGATCGACCACTCCCCTATAGCGATCGCTTTATTTGGGTCCCAAACGATCGCCGATACAATATGATGATAAGAAAACCTCACTAAACCGACCACCTCCCTAAATGGACCATTTAAAATCGGTCCCATGGTCGGTCGATTTAGAGAGGTTTTACTGTAGTTTGGCATTTCCGGAAAATGACTACTAACCGGGCGCAGGCTTCCAGCTCATGGGTCTGACCGTGGCCTGCTGCCCGCGTTGCGAAGCACTCAGTGACTCCATCGACTTGGCCACGCGCACAGTCACATTGCCATTACCGTGGCCCACCATCACTTTCTTCTCCTCAGGCTTTAGGGGCTCGGGTTCAGACCACGGACTGACTCCGAGTCCCAAGCTGTCACCCGTCCATGACAGGTAGCTGCGCGCCGGGTCCATCTTGCGGATGCGTTCCTGCTCGTCCTGTGTGCTAGTCGTGCTCGCCACGTCGTTATTACGCAGTTCGGGGAGATCAAGCCAGGGAAGGACTTTGAACCGAGGCTCGGGGCTGCCGGCGTTGCGTAGCGATGACTGCGAATTGGTCACTAATGTATCCCTTGAGCCACGCTTATAAGGATGGTCAAGGTCATTCAGATTGAGACGCTTGATGTTGGGACTCTCCGGGGTGGCTGATCGACCTGCCACACTGGAACGCTGGCTGCGAAACTCCATGATGGTGACAGACTTGGGGCGCTTGTTCACAGTCCATGTCACTTCCTCGGTGTGGGGTTCGACATGAGTGGTGATGGCAATCGACTTGGGTCGAACGGGTATCTCGACTCTCTGCATTGAAGTGGTTGATCGCCTCTTGGCCGGAGAAGTGGGCGAACTCAAATCGGTCTTGGAGTTGCTGAGTTTGCTGAGCTCCTTGGCGGACATGGAGCGGCCGGGGATGGTGATGGTTCCCGGGTGGCGGCGCTGCATGATGGGAGAGCTGGGCAGCGAAGTGCCATTGCGGAGGATCCCTACCTTACCTGAAGAGGGTGAACTGGTCGCTATTGACTTCGGACGACCTGGGCTCTCCTTCTCCTTCCCCGGAATTGTGATGGTACGCGATTTTGGTGGCCACTCTTCATCACTGTCCAACATGCCAGACATTCGATCACGCGAACGAGACAGGCTCCGGTCACGCGAGCGACTTCGGTCATGAGACTTACTGCGATCCCTGGACCTTCCTCGCGAGCGGTCACGGTCCTTCTCTCTCGTCCTGCTTCGCTCCCTCGTCCTGCTCCGCTCACGGTCCATTCTTGGGGTTGATTCGGCAGAGCCAAGAATCCCCGGTGACCGCCTGCTGGTGACGTCATCCTGGATACTTCCATAGATGTTGGTTCGGTCCGGCAGTGACATGGAGTGTGGGCGGAGTGGAAGCTGGGCTACTTGTTTGTCTGCCTCCGTCAACTTGTGGTCTCTCACCTGGAGTTCTGAACCTATCCGATCGCTAACCTGAAGCAATCCGGCTGCATTGGCGGCATTCTGGAAAGCTGAACGAAGGTCAGTCACCGCCTTGGATTTGGAACCCCAACCACGTGGAGTTAAGCTGGAAGCACGCTCCTGTGGTTGTGGGGCAACAGGTGATACTGGGACACTGGTCCTAGTAACATCCCATGACTGTGACTTCTGATGGTGAACAGGCAATGCAGGGCGAGGTGGTGACTTGGCATAGTATGAGGCAGTCAATGCCTTCGCTTTTGCTCTCAGCAGATCAGCACTAGCTTCTGGGTTGTCGTAAATGTGACTCCCTGACTTGCTGCGTGTCAAGGACCCCGGCGGACTCCATGGCGACCCGCCGCGCTGAACGGTGCTCTCGTCAATAGCCCTCCGATTATCCATGGCTGGGTCTTCATCTGACCGACTGGTGTACTGCGTAAATGCACTTAGCGACTTCGCACGTGGCATCGGTCTGTCGACTCCACTGTTCCAGGGAAGGTTCTCGTACTGATCTTCGCTCACCTCATACTCAATGTAAGGCAATGATTGGTTGGACACCTGGCTGCTATACTCTTTCAGCCTTTGCTGCTGAAGGTCCTCTTGCTTTTGTCGCTGACCATACTGGGCATTGTCCTGCTTAAACACCAGCTGTGCGTACACCAGTCCATTTGCTGAGCGTGGCGGTGGCGAGCAGTCCCCTTGGGGATGCACATAGCTAGCCGGTCTTGGTGCATGCCCATATTCTGGTCGTGCATATCCCGCTGGCGCATAACTGTGTGGTCGAGCACGTCCTGGGGACTCTCCCGCACTGAACGGTTTACTGGAGGAGCGTGGCAGTTGATTCATGGCATGGAGTACCCCGTTACTACTAGAGTAGTCGGCTGGGCGGGAGAAGCGATAATCGGGAATGTCCACCTGCTGGAAGTCATATTCGGGATAGCTGGGGCTGTCAACTGCTAACGTACTCTCGCCTTGCTGGGTTAGGCTGGAGCAGGGCAGGCTCGGCATTTCTGAGCTACTTGTCACCGGTGTCGAGTGCTTTGGGTTTGTTGTCGAAACATTGCTGTGATTTGCCACCGACCGATTGAAGCTAAACGAATCCTTCAATGGTCCGAACTTGGCACCGAACGAAGCCCCAAAGGACCTGGACCGCTTCCGCTGTTGGTCATCCTGCTCGAAATGCTCTTCATCAAACTTCCTTGGTTGGCGTGGTGAATAGGGAAGACCTGAGTATCCGGTGCTTGCCTTCCCTAAACCCTTCAGCAGACCGCTGTTCGGGCTGGAAGACCAGGCATCATTCTTTGCTGGTACCGGAACCCGGGGAAGACCAGCTTTTGCATTCGGACTATACAGACTTGGCGGTAACTCAATCAGCTTCGACTCCAGCTTGATTCCAAGGTTATCTCTGTGGAAATTACTATGGCCGCCCTGCCTGCCACTGTCTCTACTCGTAACGGTGTAGGTGGCGACCCCTGGTGGGACTGGTTGGAGTTGGAGCCGCTCTGGGGACAGGTCCAAATGTGTGAGCTTAGTGAGGTGGCGCGTGTGGTGGGGCTGCTGACTGCTTGTCATCGAGGGCTGCCCATACATGAGCTGGGGTGGTCTCTGAGGGCTGATCGCTGGACCAGACAGATGGAGGGCTTTCACTATAGCAAACAAATATACAAAGCACATTCTGTTGCATGCGTGTATCCACCAAACTGTATGAAGCTTTTTCAAGTTGTCGAAAAAGAAACTACGGGTGTCATTAATTGCTGTTGCCAGCATGCAAATACAAAACTACATGCAAAATTATTAAACACAATTAAAACAGTTACATATACCGTATTCTCGCGGGTTAATGCCCCACTTGGCCAAATTTTTGTAAACGCCCACCCCATTAAACGCCCACCCCCGACTTCAGTGATTTGCCAATTTAAACATCCAGGGCGTTTACCCACGAGAATACGGTATATGCATTTCTCAAAAACTTATGTTAAAAACCATAAAAAAGAAATTCTTTGTTTTGAAATAGAGTATCTTTTTCCTATTCTTGCTCACAATATTTAAAATAAAATAGTTGGCATGTTCCTAAATATATTTATTGCTAAATAATTATTACAATAGGTGAAGATTTCTCCATTATGAGAAGCAGCGAGTGCTTTTTGTTGACCTCCACCTTCCAGTGCGCCCAGTCTCGAATGTTCGCAACCAAGTTCACTCGATTGTTAGTAAAGTTGCAAAGCCTACAAAGCTCTGACCATGGCCATGACCCCTTGACCCCTTGACTGCAGCAATGACCTCTAGTCATATTGAAGACCTTTGACCTAGCGGTGACTTTTGTTCCTGGAGGGCGACAATTTGAGTGGAAGTGACGTCACATTTCTGCGGTAATGTGGAGCGCGAGCACGAGGACACTTGGGGACATGTGATCTCATTGATGGTAACAAGTGACGTCACTGGTGTGAGAGTTGGTGAACCTTCCGGTCACGTGAGGAGACAGTCAGTCAGTGTTAGCCTGTCCAGGTCTGTGTTTCCATCACCGGGGATAGTGAAGCTTATTTCAACCTGGCCGGACAATTCTGTGGTTTAGCCATTCGAACCCGGCCAGACAATTTAGCAAATTAAGCCATTTCAACCCGGCCGGACAATTTGGCGGGTTAGCGCAGCACCAAGGCATCTAGTATATAAGCCAGCTACGGTTAAAAGTTAGATACTAACCGTGGCCAACCAGACTATATATATTCACACACAAGTACATAATCACACGCGCATACATCACCAGTTGTTTGTTTGTTTTATTATGGATTAATCGAAACCTCCAAAGCGACGGGTGTGAGTGGGTTGCAAGAATTTACCCCAAAGCTGAGAAGCGAAAGAAAGGGTTGTTTCATGTGTGAACCATTATGCTTGAGTGACGCTGCAACGCAAATGTTTTTATTACTATTTATTATAAGCATAGTTATTCATCTTGTTATGAATTTAAAAAGTTTCCATTGCCATGGAAACTTACCTGTTGTCAGGTAAAACTTACCCGTTGCCATGGAAAACTTACCCATTGCCATGAACAACAAGCTCGTTGCCATAGAACACAAACCTGTTGCCATGGAACAAAACCCGTTGCCATGGAACACAATCCCGTTGCCATGGAACACAAGCCCGTTGCCATGGAACAAAACCTGTTGCCATTGAACACAAACCCGTTGCCATGGAACACAATCCTTTTGCCATAAAGGATCAACACGTTGCTATGGAAAACATGCATGATGCCATAGTAACCAATGTTACAAAACAATCCTGTGTGATAATGTCAGTATGTTGGGGGGATTAATCATCTTGCACGTGACCAGGGACTAGTTGAGACTATTTCCAAACACACACCTGGTTTAACGGCCATCCACAATTATCAACATTGTCACAAGGGTATGAAGAGTGCACCTTTTTCATTACTTCCTATCCCTCCTTCTGTCCGCCTCTCTCGTGAAAACATGGAAAACAATGGTAATATATGCATTTACCATGGATACAATTTGATCGAGGACATGAATTGACATTTATTTGTATTTTTTAAAGCACACAGCAGCCATTGCTGTCTCTGCATACCAGCATATGGTTGGTAGGCTCGTGACAATGTTGACAATTGTGAATGACTGGCTAATGTTGTGAATTACTATTTCCCAGTCTCATCACGGCAAGTGGAAGCCCAATGGTTGTTAATCGGAGTGAGGTGAGATGAGTGAATAGCTTATCAGTGTGCTACATTAGTCACCACCATGTTCCTACAGCAGCTACATTACTGATTTAGCCAAGTAAGCCAACTAAAAAAACACGGTGTTTATCAGCGATACAATCATTGTCAGCCGATATCATAATACAGTAAAACCTCTCTAACCGACCTCCTCCACAGATCGACCTCCCCTATATCGATCGCTTTATTTGGGTCCTAAACAATTGCCCATACAATACAATTGTAATGATAAAAAAAAAAACTTTCTACACACCACCTCCCTAAATGGACCATTTAAAGTCGGTTCCATGGTCAGTAGATTTAGAGAGGTTTTACCGTACTTCCAAATTTTACTTAATTCCTTTTCCACCCGATTTTTAACAAATTATTTATTTCACTTCCAAATAAAACTCCTCGACTCTGATGGGTTTACTTACCTTAAAAGACCGAAAAGCAAACATGAACAGCATTGCATAAATTCTTAAATATTATATAAAAAAAAATTAAAGCGGAAACAAATCAATCTTAACATTGAGGAAATGAAAATTTAACATCAGTGATAATTTAGCGATTGTAGGGGTGTCAAAACTTAAAAATTCAATGCAACACATTGGTAAATGCTGTTCTTACCTGAAAAATCCCAAACAGGATCTACAAATTTAGGGGTTTTAACAATTTGGAAATTTTGTTGAGCGATGTCTGGGGCAGGTGGCGCCGCGTCCGCGGTGTCGCTGTGGTGCTGCCCCCTGGTGGGAGAGTGGTGACTTACCGGGTATGGTGCTGTAGGGTGGCTCCGAGTACCCGTCTGACCGAAGACTGGCGCTACTCTGGCGCTTGGGGTCTGGGCCTGGGCGTGGGTACCCGTCTGGGCCTGGGTACCCGTCGGATTGATCTGAAAGGGACAAGGTTGAAGCTTTCAGTTCAGCTCAGCTTAGTTTTTTTGTTTTGTTTATTTTTTTTCACAATCGGCCTTTTTCCACAGAGCATTGCAGCACCGTGAGCTGGTAGTACCCACAGCATTAGTTCTGCCCACTACCGTTAGAGGGCAAGTTGGGGGTGGAAATAGTATACAATACCTTTCCCACAGAGCGTTCTGCACAGTGATCCGCTACCAATATCAGTGTGTGGGGTTACATAACTACTGCAAGGCATGTGAGGCAACAAAAGTGATAACCAACTCGGGACAAAATGTTGCCCATTGTAATGATCAACATACTATCTGTTTAGGACACAATTGTGCATTTGAAGAGGTCAGGTGCAAAATCCTGTAAATTACAAACCAATTTTCGATTTAAAAATAACAGATTTTCACCCGAAGGTAATTTTAATCCTCACTAATTTCACTGTTATGATTAGGGAGCAATGAAAAAAAAATGGAATGTAAAAAATGAACTTTTTGAAGATTTGATTCCAATTTTTATCTAAATTTTTGGATTGGCGTTTGTGGGGTTTTGCGCATGAACTCTTCATTTGCTTAGGATAACCTGATTTGTTTGTTTTGTTAGTGTTTCATACTTTAAACCCGTCCTGATATGACCTTAAATGTTGCCAGGACGTAAAACTCCAACAACCAACCATACTGTCAAAAGAATACATATTGATTCGAAGCAAGTGTCTTTGTCTTGTGTTTTCAGTGTACCTGTTCCTGTGCTGTTTTGTGTCAATCGTTACATGGACAAAGAAATTAGTCATTACCTTTTGAGAGTCTTATTTGTCTTACTGACAGATTGTAGTCAGATTCTGTTAGGGTTAGGGTTACTATCAATGGGTTCGAATCCCACGATCTACCAAAATGGGAGACGCTCAACTCATTCGGTCATCCCGTCTGGTCCAACTTGACCTAGTTAGACATACAGGATCAGATCTATCTTACGTGATTTGGTTTAAACAATGTGCTGCTTTCATCAGATTGTGCAACTTTAAACAAAAGTTACAACTTTAAAACAAAAGTTACAACAACTTTAAAACAAAAGTTACAACAACTTTAAAACAAAAGTTACAACAACTTTAAAACAAAAGTTACAAGAACTTTAAAACAAAAGTTACAACAACTTTAAAACAAAAGTTACAACAACTTTAAAACAAAAGTTACAACAACTTTGGTCGTAATGCGAAGCATTACGCTTGATGCGAGGAGAGGAAGAGACCCTCCCAAAACAAAGGTTACAACTTTAAAACAAAAGTTACAACAACTTTAAAACAAAAGTTACAACTTTAAAACAAGAGTTACAACAACTTTAAAACAAAAGTTACAACAACTTTAAAACAAGAGTTACAACAACTTTAAAACAAAAGTTACAACGACTTTAAAACAAAAGTTACAACAACCTTAAAACAAGAGTTACAACAACTTTAAAACAAAAGTTACAACAACTTTAAAACAAAAGTTACAACAACTTTAAAACAAAAGTTACAACAACGAGAACTGCCAGTTGGTTGTCCACCAACACTCACTGTTGTTGTTCTTGGCGTTCCAGTAGGGGTCAGCGTAGTTCTTCCCATTACCACCAGGGGGCGCCTCCTCCCACTGCTGGTTCCCGTTCCGCTGGTTCCTCGCCGCATCCTCCGCATCCCGCCACACCTTCGTGTATGGATCCGAAATCTGTGCGTGTATGTGAGAAAGGGGCGAGGGAAAGGGAGTGTTAGCCATAATAGATTAATACTGCTCTTAAAAGTGTTTTGTGGGTTAAATATTAATTTATTAGCATTTATCTCGAGTTGAGTAATTAGTCGTCCTCCTTCCGCTGATCCCCCAAATAGGGGTAAAGAAATTGCGGTTTTTGAAAATACGTTTGTTTGTTTGTTGTTGTTTTACGTCCTAGCATTAAAATTACGGGGTACAAGAAGATTGCATTTATAGAAAAAAAATCAATTAATATCACTGTAGTCCAGTGTTTGTTTAACATTGTTAGATGGTAGTTTATTCAGATATGTACACTTTTCACGTATGCAGGTATTGCAGGTATAGCAATACCTCAGGGAGTTTGACGCCCCTGCCCTGCAGAGTTGTAAACCACTGCCTTGTGGTACAGGTTCTTGACAGAACCGAAGGCTAAGGGAGCAAACCCTAAACAGAAAACCATGTCACTGTGGCAGCATTAAGGGCGGTTGATGTATGGAACTCCCAACATCTCCCGACCAGCCACTGCAGGGACAAATAGTTTTGCGCCTGTCTTGACATGTTCTTGCCGGTGTGAAACCTCTATTTGCTCCGCGAGAGAGTGCCACTGGTAACTTGCAAAAGCCAGCAGCACTTCAACACTTTTGCAGGCAACTTTCATGAAATGTTCTGGTTACAGAAAGAGAGGGTGCCCTTGTCTCTGGTTCAAGGATACCATCAAGAGAAACCTGAAGCTGAGAGACATTAAGACCGACTCATGGACGAAACTCTCACAGCAGAGAGCTAAATGGAGAGTGGCAGTCAAGTAATGAAAGCAGTCTTTGTCGCATCGTGACCGACAGCATGATGATGATGATGACACATTGCACGATGAAATAATTGTTAAAATTGTTCTTGGCCCTAATAAACATATTGATCTCAACAGTTTTGCATCGTAAATATCACAAATATAATTGAATTAGTCAAATCCATAAAATAAATAACACTACAATTACTGCACACTACACACCACCCCCACCTATGCACATCACACACTAGACACCACACACATTAAACCGTGCACCACACACACCACATCACACACTAAACACACCACACACTACACCACACACACCAAATCACACATTACATACCCCACACTACATGTACACACGGCACCCACCACACACACCACATACATACCTCATAACAGATAACATCATTTTCATGACCTGCCAGAGATCGTATCATGTGGGATAAAATTATTTGCAGATGACACAAAGATCTACAGAACTGTGAATTCCACAGAACACTGTGCTGATCTGCAAAAGGACCTGCTGGAAATGGAGAATTGGGCCAATCAGTGGCAGATGAAGTTCCATCCGAATAAATGCCAGGTCATGCGAATAGGGAGACACCACCCAGACTATACATATGTTATGCATGATGATTCTAGTGGCCAGCCACTAAATCTTGAAGAGAGTGAGGTAGAGAAAGATTTAGGAGTATTTGTAGACAATAGGCTAAGTTCCTCCCAGCACATACAACAAACCGTATCCAAAGCTAATAAGATTGTAGGAATGATTCACAGAACCTTTAAATACTTGGACGAAAAGATGCTGATCACTTTGTACAAGAGCCAAGTACGGCCAATACTAGAGTATGGAGTCACTATATGGCACCCAACGTTGAAGAAGGATATTAAATTCATTGAAGCTGTTCAGAGAAGGTTAACTAAGCTAGTGCCACATCTGAAGGACCTTAGTTATCCAGACAGACTCAGGAGACTCAAGTTGCCAAGCCTCACATACAGAAGATTTCATGGGGACATGATGAACACGTGGAAGTTCCTGAATGCTGAGTATAATGTGGATGAGGCCTTGCTATTCAGACGCATACAGGGAAGCAGTACCAGAGGTCACTCCAAGAAGCTTTTCAAGCCTAGGTACAACAGCTCACTCAGAGGGCCCTTCTTTTCACAGCGAATGATAAACATGTGGAATGAGATACCTGAAGAAGCAGTGGAAGCAGCTACCATAAATCAATTCAGGAATGCGCTGGACAGGGCTTGGGCCAGAGAAACATTCCTGTATGATTTCGAGGCTGCATACCACTAGAGCTGAGAGCTACAAACTTTGCATAGGCTACAACAAGCCTGCATCAAAGAAGATGATAATAATGATAATAATAATAATAATAATAATAATAATAATAATAATAACGCACACTGCAAATGAGACCCACACTACACACACTACACAACACACACTACATACACCACACACACTACACTCCACACATTGCACATCACACACACTACATACACTACTCTCCACACACTGCACAACACACACTACATACCTCACACACACTACACTCCACACATTGCACATCACACACACTACATACACCACATACACTACACTCCACACACTGCACAACACACACTACATACACCACACACACTACACTCTACACATTGCACATCCCACACACATTACACACCACACTACACATCCACCGCACACACTACACTACACCACACTACACCACACACACCACAATACACACATTACACAGACACCACACCACAGTACACCACACCATACCACACCCCACACATCACACATTACACACACCACACTACACCCCCCGCCCCACCCCTACCCGGCTGACCTGCTGCTGACTGCCGTGCCATGACGACGCGTCGCCCGGTCCCTGCTGGTGGCCGGCCGGCACCTCCGGGTACTGGAAGACGAGTGGCTCCGTCTGGTGGCGCCACTGCATGCGATCGGCCGACGCGATCATCTCACGCCGATGTTCGGGCGACTTGGAATGCACAAGCTCCCGGACGATCTGGTCGCGGTAGGTGGCCGGAAGCGGGGGTCGGCCCGGCTACAATACGCGAGTGAGTCGGTGATTGCGTGATCGGTTGAACGGCAGAGTTGATCAAACTCAACCATGAATAACCGCAGGCGAACATTTTGTATAAATTTTGTGTACACATCATGCATGGCCGGAAGATCATCATCCCAGCGCTGACAAACTATGAATAATTCAGACGGATAAAATGATTAGCCCCTCTCCCCTAAGAAAAAGGTCAGGCCTCATGCCATTCACAGGTCAGGGTGAAGCACAATGCAGCACAATGCAGCGCTACACCGCTACACATTGCTGCACATGCATAATTGTTGTTTTTCTTGTTTTTCATCCTAGCAACATTTAAAGTTGCATAGTCCGATGGTCTTGAGTTTCTGACATTTTTCTGAGTTAAGTATATTAAATTGATCATTATTATTGACCTTACTTTAGTTTGAAGTAACTTTTAATTGAAATGGCTACATTTTGAGATATTTGAAATTCAAACATCTGAAAATAATTTTGGCAAGCACGCCAAAACTCTGATACCATAGGCTTCTGCAGTAACAGGTTCTATTAAATCGACTCAGCTTTCCCTTCTATGTGGCAACAAATTTTTTTTTTTTTTTTTTTTTTATTGAGGCTGTATTTATACTGTCCATAGCATATAAGCCTGGGTATTCAGGCTTGTTTTCAATGCTGGCCAGCTGTAGTGTTGGTGTTGTCTTATCACACAGTAGCTGCTGATAAGGTATTTGATTGCCTGTATTTCAGTAGCAGATAGATAGTTGGTTGGTCTGGTTAGTACTATAGTAGTCTATGTTAATTTTTTTTTTGGATTTTCTTGGCATATATGTGCTTTATTTTTTCTACTCTTATTTCTAGACTAGCCTACTCCTATTTACATATCATAGGCTTGTACGCAGCTGTGAGGTGTGTTATCTGGGTGCTTTTGGTATGGTTACCTTCCATTGGGCGTCTCGCTGGTGGGCCGTGACATGTATCACCTGCCCCTTTGCGGTGCAGCTTAGTTGGGGGTTCCTAGCCTTATTTTGCACAGATATTTTTTGTATGTTTTTAGGTCAGGAATTTGTCGTTCCTTTACTGTTTGGGCATTCCACACCTTGGCAGCCATTTCTAGCGTGCTTCTCTCGTGAGCTTTTATTTGGCTTCTGGTCTGCTTTAGTAGTGGCGCATTATTTGCTCTAGTTGCCCTTTGTGGTTTTGTTAGGAGTTTATTGTCTTGACTATAGCTGTATGCTAATGTTTTCAGATGAATTATTCTCCTATTTTCTAGCAATTTTACTTTGGTTCTTTTGTGTATGTCATAGGTGGGGTGCAGCTTGTCTACTCTGAGGCAGATTTTCAGGGCTCTGTTCTGTAGTGTTTGCAGTTTTTTTAGAAGTTCTTTCTTTGCACCCATGTAGTTTACATCTCCATAGTCAAATACTTAATAAGTGCATCAGTATCTAAGTTAGATGTGTAGAATCAAATCTAGATAATTGTTTTGATTTTGAAAACTTGATGCTTTATCGGATTATGCAGCTTTAAGGTCATATCAGGACTGGTACCGACTTGTGACAGTGCGCCCTCATGGCGACTTTATAGTGCTGTCCTCTACTGGGAGACCAGAGTGCCGGCACCATGAGCCGATATCCTACACATTCACATTATCCTGATAATATGCTAACTAGTCCTTGTCCTATCCTATTAATGTTGAGTGGTCTGGCTAGGTCGCGACAAGTATCAATGTTATAATTCATTGGTTTGACTTGGCTGGGATTCGAACTCCCGACCTCCCACGCGGGAAGCCTGCGTTCTACTGATTCGCCCACCGCGTCCGGTGCACATGCAGACAGGAAACGGTATTTAATTCCCCAGTCACACTACCGCTTGCGACCACTTTGCGACCACCTTAGACCAAAGAACCCACACTCATCAGAGAGGCCCTTGCTACCAAAACAATGGTTGCCGATGTCTGGGAGTCACTGGTGAGTGGGTGCTTTGGTCTAAGGTGGTCGCAAAGTGGTCGCAAGCTGCAGTGTGACAGCTAATGTAGAACAGTCATTATCACAATGTCACTGCATCAAATGTAGGACAAAATCCGAACTAAGCTTGCTCAACAGAACACTCGTGTATATTCATGGTTTTAAAGTGACGCTAAAGCTTTGAGTCAACGGTAGTGAAGGTTAAAGCTGGTAGGAACAACCACCCCAACTTCAATGTGTGTAAACATGTCAAGTGCCAGCTTCCCCATGCCATCACCTCTGCCAATTTGGATTTCCACCGCTGTGTATAACTTACACCATCATCAAAGGCCAGTTGCCCTCATACCATGTCTATGTGGTGTGGGAGGTTAAAAATCCCTTGGGTCGGTAAAAGTGTAGGCTCGGTTTTTTTCTATCGACCAAGTCTATTCAGACTTATCCATGATAGGCAGTATAAATCTTTAAAAATCTTCAAGTAGGCCTATGCTTCCTCGGGAACCAGCGGACAATAGTAAACCCACATTACGTGGGGACTCACCTGCGACTGCGTGGCGTTGAGGTTCTCATAGATGGGATTGTTATTGTTGTTTGTGACAGAACTGTGCGATATCCCGTCCTCCCTCCAGGTGGGGCGTCCACCGTCCTCCCGCTGGGAGGCCGGCGGGTGCGGGCTGCCCTGCAGCCGGTCCCGCCACCGGTGCAGTTGGTCCAGGACCGGCGGCGACCCAGCCGCTCCCCCGGCCCCGCCCGCCGCCTGCCCCGACTGCACCGACTGCAGCGACCCGGCCAGGTAGCGGCCGCTGCCGGCGACAGAGCCCCGCGCGCTGTCATGCGCGTAGGAGCCCGGCCGCTGTGGCGCAAGCCGACTGTTGTATCCATGCGCCGGGTAGCTGTTGTCCGGCGGCATGCCCTCCCTCCGCCCCGCCCATGGCTGCGCGTACAGCGGTCCGTCCGTCCGCTGGTCCCCGGCCGGTGCTGAGTACCTGTCTCCGTCTGCCACGTCGCCATCGCTGGCGAACACCTGCCGCTGGTACCGCGGCATCTCGGCTTCGCTGCCGGCTGCGAGCTGGGACAGGTCGGCCAGCGGTTTCTGCTTCTGCAACTGCCCCGGTTGGTAACTGACGCCGCCGTTGTCGTCGTCGTCGTATTGGTCGCCAGGGTCCCGGGGGGCCGGGTCCGCCGCCGTGTAACCAAGGTGATCCTCCGGGTCGGCGTAGTGTTGTTGTTGTTGTTGTTGTTGTTGTTGTCCGTTAGCGCCGTGCGACGGTGGCGCCTCTTCCGGGTAGTAGCCGAACTGGTCGTGGGAGGGACGAGGGTAGGAGCCGATCGACTCTTCGTCTGCCTGGTCGGGACTTCCTTGGTAACTACAGGAAAGATCCACAGCGATCATTGCTAATGATTGGATGAAAAACACAGGAGCCATCACTGGAAATGTCGTCAATTTAATTAACTTACTTGGAACAGATAAACATTCGAAAGTAAAGTATGATCGAGATGAATGTGGGCATCATATCATATCATAGCTCAATTCACACTATTCATGCCGCGGCCATGTTGAAACCAGACAGAGGCCACTTACGCGTCTGCGAGGCGCCGCTATATGAAAAGTAATGTGAATACTTTTTTGTTGACAAATACCTCTCGAAGACACTCAAATTTGAGGGTATTCATTTTTGAAACTACCATATTCATCTTTGCATACATGTTTTCTATCTATTGGCCAATTTTCACGAAGATTGGGTGACCCTTGCATGGTGATTTTCCCACAATGTGACTGTCAACTTCAAGTCTGCATAGTTTACTTATGGTGGTGTCATGTAATGCAGCACTGTCAGCGTAGTTATCTGTGCAACACAGTTAAACAACTAGTCTTAGTAATTACAAATTAATAAAAGCTTTAAAAGGGTTAAAATATATTTTTTAAATATATCTACATTAAGAAAGTTATGCAATTTTGAATTTAAGAAAAGATTGGCAGTCAAGGTGAGCAACTTTGTTGACATTCCCTACTGAAATGCATCTGATCATCACTTCATGAAAATTGACCAATAAATAGAAAAAAAGGTATGCAAAAATGAATATGATAGTTTCAAAGTGAAAATCTTCAAATTTTACTCATTTAATTTCTATAGTAGTTCATACACATTGGCAAACAGCAGTGTCTTATGGTAATTTCCAATACCTGATGCGTAATCAGCCTCGTTGTGATGACAAATTAGGTCGCGCATGAATAGTGTGAATGAGTGTGATTATAAGAGTCCAACCCAGTAGCTCGGGTGTGTGTGAGGTTTTAAAAACGTCAGTGGAAGGAACGTACTCCACCGTGGGTAAAGGAAGCCACCGTCTCAGCAATTGTTCATTGTCTTTCTGATCGGGGGCACTGTGTTTCCCGCCGAATCACCCGCAATATGTAATTACAGGCGTCTTGTGAACCAGGGCCATAATCATTTAACACGACCCGAGCGACTCGGGTCACATGAGTCATCAGAATTTCAAATCGAACACTGCGAGTAGAGTTGACAAATACACGTGCCGTGTGCAAAACGATCCGACCCAAGTAACCCACCTCCTAGCTGGGGTTGGCTACGAGCGATAACGTCATATTTGCGCTGGTACCATCCTGCAGGATAACAGCTACCAGTACCAGTCATACATGTTTTTTTTCAAGAATAACTTAGATTAATGAAATGGAAATATAGATAAACGAGGCCATCATAAAATACTTTAAATCCTATTTTGCTGTAGTTTTATCGATTATTTAAAAAAAATAAAAAAGTGTCCAACCGAGCGCGGAGAAGCGTATTCGATTATTCCACCCGAGTCTGTAGGATTTGCGCATGCACCAAAAAGTGGCTTGGGTGACCAGAGTCGATTAATCGATTACGCCCCAGGTTTCAAAACAATAACCGGATGCAGTACCGAGCTGATTGCTGGTGTGCTTTCACACTACACGTAGTTACTTCCGCAGCAATGTCTCTGAGACACGGCTCCTGAACAACCCATTAACAAAAGTGTCAGAAGGCTGGGTTATGGATTTAAACCCATAAATTAGCAATATACATTATAACCCCTTTAAATTAAACTTGAAGGGACCATACAAATTTGTTTGGATTAACCGATCATTGGTTTAACCGATCATTGGTTTAACCGAGCTTTGGCAAAAAGTTTAACCGAGCTTTGGCAAAAAGGCGGGTGGCAAAAAGGCGGGTGCATTATGAATGTAATATACAATGTATCATTGTATGTGGACACTTTGATTATTGTTTTTTTATGTATATACAGTATAATCCTGTTAAATGATCGGTTAATCCAAACTTTTTTCGGCGGCCCGCCAAAATACTACCATTTATCATATATAAAAAAGTCTAACCTTATAACCACATGAAAGTTTGGTTTAACTGTACCGGAAGTGGCCTTGGGCCCGACAATTTTCGTTGGATTAACTGATACTTTGGATTAACCGACTTTGGTTTAACCAACTTTTTTATATGATGAATGGTCGTATTTTGCCGGGCCGCCGAACAAAATTTGGATTAACCGATCGTTTGGTTTAACCAAGCTTGGTTTAACGGGGTTGTACTGTAATATGCTCGATATATATTTTTAAGATAAATATAATAAGTTGATCATTATTAACTGCATTACTTTAGTTTGAAGTAACATTGCTTTAAAATGATTAACTTCAGAGATATTTGAAGTGCAAACATGCAAAATTAATGTTGGCGTGCTTGTAAAAAGAAGCGGGCCCCATAGGGTACAGCAGTAACAGGTTTGATTAAATCGACTCAATACTCACTTCTATACAGCAGTAAATGCTCAATAAACACACACTATGGGCACCAGGCACACTACGGGTTGTGACCGCTTCCGACTACTTTGTAATCACTTTGGACCAAAGAACCAACCTTCTTGTGACCTTGCGACCAAAGCAATGGTCGCCAACCTCCTTGCGATCAATTTGGTCACAAGGAGGTTTTTAGTGCAGTAGCTGCAACCTCATTGCGACCAAAATGGTCGCAATGATGTCAGCGACCACTGAGGACCACTGTGCAACCACTTGCGACCATTTTGTTACATCTTTGCGACCACCCCCTTTTTTTGTGGTCGCAAAGTGGTCGTAAGCAGTAGTGTGACTGGGGTATAAATTGGACATGTGGGTTCAAATCTAGATGAGCGTTTTGGTTGTTTGAAAAAGTGATGCTTTTATCGGACTATTCAACTTTTTTTTTTTTATAAAAAAGAGAGAGAACAAAAATCACTGCAGGAAGCGGAGCGTCTAACCGCTAGAGGCTGCTTACCCTGGGTAGGTCCTGGTGTCCTCCGTATAGTGCTGCTCGCTCGTCCAGCGGGCGGCCGGCGCCAGGGGGCGCTCCGAGCTACTCACCCCGCTCTGGAACGACTCGTCCCGGCCTGTTGCCCGCGGGTTCAACTCCAGCTCGACACTGTCAGCAGGCAGAGGTCAGCCAAGGTCAGTGGCAGTTTAAACAACACGCGATATCATAACTATATAAAGGGTGAAGCGTTGAAAGTCGAGTCAAACCAATGACTTACAAATTTATACTTGACCTAGCCTGGTGCTCGGCATTATTAGGATAGAGCAAGGAGCAGTGGGACGAGGAAGACCAATCGTCTGCAATTGAAATTTCCCCTGCTTAATCAACTAATGTACAACAACAACAAAACACGCTGCCCGAGGTGGATGTGTTTCTGTCGCTGCTGATATTAATTTTGATTTGTTTGTGGTTACAATAAATGGCGGCGAAGATTGTGGCACATGTAATTATGTGTGTCAGTATCTGATGTTAATAATTATAATAACAATAAGAATTGTAATTGGATGATTCAGAATGAGGAAAACTAACATGTACTTGTAATGGGAGATAGTTATATCCAATTACACTCTCAAAGTGAAATGCTGTAGAATATAGTTAGCCATAATGTAACTTAACTTAATGGTAGTTGATGATATTTAATATGGCTGTCATTATTTAATGTCACTGTCACTATTTAATGTCACTGCTACTATTTAATATCACTGTCACTATTTAATATGACTGTCAGTATTTAATGTCACTGTCAGTATTTAATATCAGTGGCATTATTTAATCTCACTGTCAGTACTTAAAATCACTATCAGTATTTAATGCTGCTGTCAGTATTTAATATCACTGTCAGTATTTATTTCAGTCAGTACTTAACATCATTGTCAGTATTTAATGCTGCTGTCAGTATTTAATGTCACTGTCAGTATTTATTTCATTGTCAGTACTTAACATCATTGTCAGTATTTAATGTCACTGTCAGTATTTAATACCACTGTCAGTATTTATTGTCACTGTCAGTACTTAATGTCACTGTCAGTATGTAATGTCACTGTCAGTATGTAATGTCACTGTCAGTATGTAATGTCACTGTCAGTATGTAATGTCACTGTCAGTATTTAATGTCACTGTCGGTATTTAATGTCACTGTCAGTATTTAATGTCACTGTCACTATTTAATGTCACTGTCAGTATTTAATGTCACTTTCAGTATTTAATGTCACTGTCAGTATTTAATGTCATTTTCAGTATTTGATGTCGCTATCAGTATTTAATTTCACTGTCATGACTTCATAGGCTATCTTAAAAGGTTAAAGGTGCATAATTCGATCAGTTTCAGTTTCTGTCACTTTTTGAGACAAACCAATTAAGTTGGGTATTTGTTATAATCTACCTTTTGAAGTAGCTTATCTTAAAAGCATAACTTTGGAGATTTTTGAAGTGCCAACATGCCAAATTAATCTTGACATGCATATAAAACATCACAGGTATCAGCAGTAACGGGTTCTATTATATTTACTTTCACACTAATGCACTGGCATTTAATGGAAGACCCTGACTTTCTCAAATATATTATTATATTTAGTCTTTCTATTCTATTTTTATGTGTTTTTTTTTTTTGGGTGGGGGTGGGGGGCGTGGGTGCTGGCTTTGATGTCTTTGTGCATTATATCAAATGCATTAACTTTCCAACTCCTACCCATAACACAAGTTCTTGCCACTGCCACCAGAGGACAGGTAGGTGGAGGAAATCAGCTATAGACTACATCACGGTTCCGACTGCGCATGCGCTGAAAACGGCCGTGGGGGCAAAGCAAAGGCGTACGGCCATTGAGGTTGCCCATACGCGCATTGAAAAATGTCAGTTTTATTCAAAATTAATAGAAATCCAAAACCCTCACCTTATAAATTTAATATAATCTTTTTGTTAAACATGTTTTCTATATGTGTTCCATGCGGTTTGTGCCTAGGTGGTGTCGTTTTATCAATATTTTACTTTTCTGTATGGAGATTGTTCACTGCCATTGACAATGCATTGAGTACTCTGGCTATGGCTCTAACACTAGTCTGAGTGCCTAGATCTTTCTAAATCTAAATGCACATGGCATAAAATGTGCTGATTATATTGATGTAAATGCAATGCTGGATAAAAGATTAATATCTTACTTTATTATATATATTTTTTAGTTAGTATTCTATGTTTCAAACAAGAGCTGAGATGAGCTGAAACTAGCACATTTCATAGCTGCACCCAGTGTATTAGTATGTGCCATGTGCTTTTGGGGGGCTTGTTTTGCTCTGACCCATCCCACAATGCACCGCGCCGCTGGAACCGTGATGTAGTCTATTGAGGGGAGGTGTGAAAGGCATAAGAGTAGTGTGGGGAAGAAGCGAGAGGTGGCAGCACCGGCCTTCCCATAAGGAAGGAGTCTAGTGGCAGAGTATGGATTGCTGCTTCTACCTCCTGTGCCCTCTTCTCTCCATGACATGCTTGTAATGTTGTGTATCCATAGACTGTTCCCTTGTGGCATGTTCCTGTGTTTCATGTTCGCTTGTGACATTGTGACACGCCACACAGACAATGAACACATTCATTCCCAAAGTTCCCAGTCAGTACGTCACATGTGCCTTGCACAAGGCCATACAGTCCCAAGGTCCAACCTATGGGAATGACCACTAAACTAAGCAAACCACAAGTTTGGTGTCTGTGTGGCGCATCACAAGGTTACAAGCGAACACACAACGAGGGAACACGCCACAAGGGAGCAGTCTATGGACACACGGTCTAATGTGACACTACAGTCCTTATTCAGTTCCAAAACGAGGCTTGCTTGTACAACGCTTGCTTGTTTTGTCTACAACACATTGACACTCTACCTGGATGCATTGATAAAACACATATCGGCTAGATTGACGAGAGCTGTGTGTTTGAACCAATCAGAATACAGGTAACAACCAACGGAATTGTATCCAGTTTAAAGCTGCATAGTCCGATGAAACATCAAATTTTCAAAACCAAACCAATTATCTAGATTTGATTTTACATATCTAACTTAGATACTGATGCACTTATTAAGCATTTGTTTCTGCGTAGAAGGCAATGCTGAGTCAATTTAACAGAACCTGTTACTGCAGAAATCTATGGTGTCAGAGTTTTGGCAAGCTTGCCAAAACTAATTTTCCATGTTTGCACTCAAAATATCTCAAAGGTTTACCATCTAAAATAAAAGTAACTAGTGATCGATCTAAGCAGATACTAGTGATACGATCGATCGATCTAACATATTTATCTCAGAAAAGATACAGAAATTCCAAACCATCGGACTATGCAGCTTTAAATTCATTGCAACAATGACAGCCCTGCCAACTTGATCACAGCCAAATCAGTGATTCAGTAAGCTGTAGTTACACCACGCAATTTGGAAACGTCCATGGCAACATTGCATCTAATGCTAGGTACACACCTACCGTTTACAACTCGTGCACTAAAACTCGTGACCCGACCCGACCCGACCCGCTTAAAACGGGCCGATTCATTTTTCGAATCGCAATCGTAAGGAAGCACTTTTAGCTCTAAAATTGAGTTTTAAGTCGCGAATCGCAATCGGTAGGTATGCTAGGGGAGTGCACACCTCAAGACTTTTGGGCAATTTTAGATCGAATATGGTAGGTGGGTGCGGAAAAACGGTAGGTGTGTACCTAGCATAAGTACGACGATTTGTTCAAAGCCTGGTGCTTACGTAATGGTCCGGTCCATAAATATTTATGTTCTTCACAACCCGAACAATGTTCGGAAGGGGATCGCATAGCGGGTAAATGCCATGTTGTATTAGCTTTTCACGCTATAATATAGGCCATATTTGATTAATGTTTTTATGTTAGGATTAGAGCTGGGGCGGGGAGTGAATATGGGGAGAGCACGCGGGCAGGATGGGGAGGGGGGTGGTTGTGGGGGGGGGGGGGAGGCAAACATAATCCTAACATTGTTTGGATTCTGAAAACCATTGACATTTATGGACCTAACGCTATATAACCCGGCACTGCAATGTGTCTTGACTCAAGACATTTTCACAACTTAAAAAAAATAATTTTTAAAGCCATTATTTTTTATCTTGTTATTCTGGTTGCTGCGCAAGCCTCGTTCTGGTTTCTGGAAGTTGCTCCGTGTAAGTGAGGTCTGTGACACAGCGTGAGTCCAAACAGACAGTTTGTGGTCCTCCCCCCGATCCTAGGACTACCAGACACACCCGAGGACTACTAAGAACTCTCTAACCCAGGATTTTACCACGCATGCCATGCACTACCAGTCAGACAGCTTTCCACTGAACCACAACTCCCTTTTTCCTCTCCAATTTTTCTTTTCACAAAATAAAAGAATCAGTTATTTATTCAGCTTTTCACGCAAATAAGCGGTTCAGTCATTGCCCTTAGTATGCAAAAAAACACACACACAAAAACACAAAACAGTGGCTAGGGTAAAAACTCCTTTCGTGCTGATGTGTACACTATAGGACATCGGTGCAAGAAAGGGAGCCGATTTGCAGAATTATCGTCTGCCCTCGATACTGTTGTCTATTGTAAGTAATAATGACTAATTGTCTTACATTTTCAGTGAATAACTTGTAGTTTTCACCAAAAGTATAGTTCTGGGGTACAACATGGTCTTTATCAGCCTTAATGAAAACAGACAATGCTTAGTTGAGAGCAGCTGTTGTTTTATTTAAGGTGAGCTAAAAAAATGGGGTGGGGGGGGGGGATTAGGGTGTCCCTTTCATATAGGAGATTTGGGATTTAGTTAAGTCCCACTGTGGGAACTTTGGTCGGAATAAATTATCAGATCTGTGATTCTTGGATACAAGTTTCTTTCATCTGTCTCTCTCACTTTGTCCTCCTAGCTGTCTCTGTCTTTGTCTGTCGCTATCCTTGTCTGACCCTGCTTGTCTGTCTCTACTTGTCTGTCTGTCTCTGCTTATCTGTTCGTCTCTGCCTGTCTCTGCTTGTCTATCTCTGCTTGTCTGCCTGTCCCTGACTGTCTCTGCCTGTAGGTTACTGCCTATCCCTGTCTGTCTGTTTCTGCCTGTCTTTGTCTGTTTCTGTTTGTCTCTGCCTGTCTCTGCTAGTCTCTATCTGCCTGTCTCTGTCTGTCTGTTTGTCTGTCTCTGCCTGTCTTTGTTTGTCTGTCGTTGTCTGGCATTGTTGGCCTCTGTCTGTGTCTGTCTCTGTGTGTCATTGCTAGTCTCTGTCTGTCTGTATCTGTCTTTGTCTGTCTGTCTCTGTATGTCTGTCTCTGCCTCTCTCTGTCTGTCTTTGTCTGTCTGTCTCTGTCTGTCTGTCTCTGTCTGTCATTGCTAGTCTCTTCCTGTCTCTGTCTGTCTGCTTGTCTGTATCTGTCTTTGTCTGTCTGTATCTGTATGTCTGTCTCTGCCTCTCTCTGTCTGTCTGTCGTTGTCTGTCTCTGTCTGTCTCTGTCTCTGCATGCCTGTCTCTGTCTGTCTCTGCATGCCTGTCTCAGTCCATCTGTGCCTGTCCTTGTCTGTCCTGTCTGCCTCTATCGCTCTTTCTCTCTATCTCTACCCAAACTCTACACACATTAAAACTAAGGACAATTCGCGAACAACCACTCCTCCTAATCACACATCGCAAATCCACATCCATTTGCATGTTTATTTTATTTGTTAAACTAATAAAACCAAGGATCTAAGCCAGACCACGCCATGCTCACACGCATACATACCCGGGTCGCCAGTGCTCCGACGCCTCGTAATATCTGTGGATTTATTATTTTATTTTTGTTTGTTTATAGAAATACGAATTAATATTTTATTTTGTTTACAGAAACACATTTACAATTGTATTAACAATAATGTTAATGAGGGTGATTACTGATATATGTCTGCAGTAGTGATGATGACATTGGTAATGGTGATGATGACATTGGTAATGATAATGATTATGATGATGATAATGATGATGATGCTAATGTTTTTGTATTGATCAATATCTCACCCACCAAGAAATAATTATTGATTCAGGCAAAATTAAATTAAATTCTATAAGCTCTCTTAGTGAGCAATTGCAATGTGTTCATTTGTTTACACCCAACCGAGCAAATGCCACAGCTATGAACAACAGGTGAAAGTAATAATAGCAATAAAGATAGCAACAATAATAAAAGCACTAATATATAACTGTTTGTTCATCAACATAAACTGCTTTTATACAAAATGATGTGCTACTACAACGGAACTGAATGTATGATTATTTCTGTAATATTATGACAGGCATGTCTTGCAGCATGTTTATCTTTGTAATACTACAATGGAACTGACACTTGGTTGACTTCTACATTACTACAATGGAACTGAGACTTTGTTGACTTCTACATTACTACAATGGAACTGACACTATGTTTACTTCTATAATACTACAATGGAACTGACACTTGGTTGACTTCTAGATTACTACAATGGAACTGAGACTTTGTTGACTTCTACATTACTACAATGGAACTGACACTATGTTTACTTCTATAATACTACAATGGAAATGATGCTACACTATGCCTACCTCAGTAATACTACAATGGAACTGACACTATGTTTACTTTTATAATACTACAATGTAACTGAGGCTATGCTTACCTTGGTAATAATGCAATGGAACTGACACTCTGTTTACATGGGTAACACTAGAATGGACTTGACACTATGTTTACTCCTATAATACTAAAATGGAACTGACACTATGTTTACTTCTATAATACTACAATGGAACTGACACTGTGTTTACTTCTATAATACTACAATGGAACTGACACTATGTTTTGTTCTATAATACTACAATGGAACTGACACTGTGTTTACTTCTATAATACTACAATGGAACTGAGACTATGTTTACTTTTATAATACTCCAATTGAACTGACACTGTGTTTACTCCTATAATACTACAATGGAACTGACACTATGTTTACTTTTATCGTACTACAATGGAACTGACACTGTGTTTACTCCCATAATACTACAATGGAACTGACACTATGTTTTGTTCTATAATACTACAATGGAACTGACACTATGTTTACCTCTATAATACTACAATGGAACTGACACTGTGTTTACTTCTATAATACTCCAATTGAACTGACACTGTGTTTACTCCTATAATACTACAATGGAACTGACATAAATAACTATGTTGCACTACAAATGGACGAACGACACGCTCATAAATGTTTCATTACAGTAGGACTGACAATTCTCCAAATACAAACACACCACACTTTGTGATATATAACCGTGTAACAGCACATCCCGAATGTTATGTGACGTCACATCACGTGGGCCTACCTGGGGTCACGTTGCAGGATGCTGGCCAGACTGAGCGCATTCATCCACAATTTGAGTTCCTCATGTGTGTCTGCGCAGAAGTAATAAGTCCGCATGTTGTCGTGTTCCGCCTGCAAATAAACCGTGATTGTTGTTCTTGTTGTTGGTGGTGGTGGTAAAATTTGTTTTATTCACCTATTGCAATAAGTCACTAATTTAGATTTATAAGCAAAGTTGGTCCAATCTTTAACATACCCTGATGGCTGACCCACTAACATACTTTCTTAATTTGACACCATTTAGCTGCCCTTGATGGCTAACTCGACAACCTAGTACCCGACTTTCTCAGTTTGACCCTATCTAACTACCCTTGATGGCTAACTCACTGACCCACTAATATACTTTCTTAAAGTTGCGTAGTCCGATGGTTTTGAATTTCTGTATTTTTTCTGAGATGAATATATTAGATCGATCACTAGTATCTACTTTACACTGGTTCAAAGTTACTTTTATTTTAAATGGTAAACTTTTGAGATATTTTGAGTGCAAACATGGAAAATTAGTTTTGGCAAGCTTGCCAAAACTCTTAGACCATAGACTTCTGCAGTAACAGGTTCTGTTAAATTGACTCAGTATTGCCTTCTACACAGAAACAAATGCTTAATAAGTGCATCAGTATCTAAGTTAGGTATGAAAAATCAAAACTAGATAATTGGTTTGGTTTTGAAAATTTGATATTTCAATGGACTATGCAGCTTTAATTTGACCCTCTCTAGGTACCCCATGTGGCTAATCCACTGACCCAGTAACCTACTTTCTTAGCTTGACCCTATCTAGCTACCAGCAAGGATATTTATCTGCAAGATAATGCCTAGAGTTTGAAAAATGAGAAAATGACTCAGACAGCCGTGAGCTCACCTTGAAGGCGAACTTCTTGTTGATGCCATCTTCTCGGGAGCACGGGTTGATCCGGTAAGAGGGAAGAAGAACGGACCCCAGACTCTTACCCTCCTCAGGCCCTGTAGCAGGAGCAGCAGGTAGTAGTGTCAACAAGGTGTTTCACAATGTCAACAAGCAGCAGGCAATGATGTCAACAAGGAGCTAACAGTGCCGTCAACAAGGAGCTAACAGTGATGTCAACAAGAGGCAGGCAATGATGTTAACAAGGAGATATCAATGATGTCAACAAAGAGCTAATAATAATGTCAGCAAGGAGCTAAAAATGACGTCAATAAGGAGCTAACAATGATGTCAAGAAAAGGCAGGCAATGGTGTTGACAAGGAACTAACATTGATGTCAATAAGGAGCTAAGAGCCTTGTCAATAAGGAGCTAACACTGATGTCAACAAGGAGCTAATAATGATGTCAGCAAGGAGCTAACAGTGATAACAATGATGTCGACAAGAAGTAGGCAACGATGTCAAGTTATTGATGTTAATGTACTGACACCGCTGAAATTACTGTACTGACAGGACTGATGTTAATGTACTGACACCACTGACATTAATGTACTAACATTATTGATGTCTATGTACTGACACCAATGATGTCAATGTACTGACACCACTGATGTCAATGCACTAACATTATTGACATATATGTACTGACACCACTGATGTTAATGTACTAACATTATTGCCATTAATGTACTGACAGCATTGATGTTAATGCACTGACTCCACTGATGTTAATGTACTAACATTACTGACATCAATGTACTAATATCATTGACGTCAATGTACTGACACCACTGACAGCAATGTACTGACACCACTGACAGCAGTGCTCTACCACTACTGAGCCCCAACACGCTACACAACACTGACCCTTGTAGTAGAAGAGGCAGAAGTCGGCCAGCACGAACCACCGGCGTCTCCACGACCTCAGCCCGCCGCTGTCCTGCTTCTGCAGCCAGCCCTGCATGGAGACGGGCGAGTCGTAGCGCCGCGTGGCGGCGGGCGGGCGGTCCAGCACCCTGCAACACGCCGCCAGGGTCAGCTCTACTTGACTGTCGGGGTTACATGGCTTTAGAGCCTGGAGTCAGGCTGTAAAAAGGAGCCCAAAGCAGCAATCGAACACTCCCTCCCCCGCCCTCCCCGCCTCTCTTCAAACCCAACTCCTAATGTACAGTAAAACCTATCTAAATCGACAGACCATGGGTCCTACTTTAAATGATCCATTTAGGGAGGTGGTCGGTTGAGGTTTTTTTTATCGTTACAATGGTATTGTATGGGCGATCATATGGATCCCAAATAAAGTGATCGATATGGGGGAGTTGTCGATCTGTGAGGGTGGTCGGTTAGAGAGGTTTAACTGTATATGGAAAATTACCTGAGAACTAGCTCATCCTTGTGTTAGGTCCACAGCTTTATGAATGTTCAATACATATAAATAGCCGCGTTTAAAAATAGTACGCCGACTAATGGCTAGAGTTTGTTTGTTTGTTGCTGTTTTACGTCCTAGCAACATCTAAGGTCGTAATAGGACGGGGCTATAATTATAAACCATAGATATGTAGAATTTCGATCCACCGTGCCCAAACCAATAAAGCTGGTGATTGACAGGTCAGTTACCATAGCAACTGTCCACTCGAGTGTTTATAAACATCGAGCATATGGTCATAAACCACATGGTGTCATACTTCAAGTGTTCTGATTGATGGGAACAGGAGAGGGATGTTAACATCAACACTGGAGGCAGCATCACGTGACCTCCTGAAATTGGACACCCGATCCAAATATGGGTGGGAGAGGGCTAGCGTCTGAGTTGGCAATCAACTGGGTCAGCCGTTAAAAATCTGATCACTTTATTTTAATATGTATTCTTTACATGAATATTCATTATATATTAACAAAATATTAAAATTGTAGAAAGGCTGACAGCATTTTAACCGATTTGTAAATGCGTAAGAGCAACACTTTACTGTACAGTGATTCAGAATGTCTCCTACTAGTGAGAATGCTTGATTAAAATACTATATATGTGTATTGCACTGAGAACTAAGTAATAATACCATGGGATATTCACTAACCGGAACTGGCACTACCCACAGTGCTGCCATGGGGCGCTACCAGGGGGCGCCACCATCCACACGCCCCACTTCAACCACTGCCAGCTTGACATAGAATTAGCCAAACATAAGTTCAGTTTGTTTGTTTGCTGTTGTTTTACGTCCTAGCAACATCTTAGGTCATATCAGAATGGGCATCGACTTGTGACAGTGCGCGCGCATGGTGACTTTATAGTTCTGCCCCACTCAGAAATCAGGCTGCCAGCACCATGACCTGATATCCCACTCAGTCACATTATCCTGACACTGAGCTAAGCAGTCCTTGCCCTATCCTATTAATGCAGAGCGCCAGGCTAGGAAGCAGCAAGTACCAATTTTAAAGTCATTGGTTTGACTCGACCGGGAACCAAACTCCCGACCTTCCGCACGCGAGGCCTGTGTTTTTCACATTAGGCCACTGCGCCCGGTATGTAATAAGTTCAGTTGTGGCGGTACTCACCTGTTGTTTTTCTTCTTTGAGGCCTGTGATAAAGAGAGAAGAAAACGGGGGGAAGTTGTTAGAAATATTACAATTAAATTAAAGTTGCATGGGCCGACGGTTTCGAGTTTCTGTCATTTTCTGAGATAAACATATTATTAGGTCGATCGTTATAATCTACCTTACTTTAGTTTGAAGTAACATTTAATTTAAATGGAGTACTTAAGTAAGGTACTTCACGAAGCTTATTTTGTCATAATCTGGAAGTCAACTTAAGATTGCTTAAATCTCTATTGTGATTGATTGGTTAGTAATAGTACTAGAGCTTTCGATTTGGTCCTCTGATTTCACATTGTATTCCTTAGATAAATGATGTATTTTAACCAAATATTCACATTCGAGAAAGATTTTTTTGTTGGTTTTTGTTGTTGAAGAATTATTCTGCCTATCATGGATAAGGCTGAATAGACTTGTTTTCACCATTAGACAGTTTGTCGATAGAAAGCCCGAGCCTGCACATTTACCGACCCAAGGGATTTTTAACCTCCCACACCACATAGACTTGGTATGAGAGCAACCAGCCTTTGATGACACTGTAAGTTATACACAGTGGTGGAAATCCAAATTGGCAGAGGTGGGGGGCACAGGGAATCGAACCACCGACCTTAGGAGTGAGACCTAGAAAAAGGTAGACACTCTAACCACTCCACCACAGAGAACACCACAAGATGAATGGCATTGAGGTAGGTAATGGGTGATCTGTCCAGAATGTATCCCCAGACTGGGGAATACTGACCGACTTAGAAAGTGGTGCAAACCCAACTATCACTTAAAGTAATTTTAATTCTTTTGACTATGCCTTATTACTGTTACTATTATTTGATTCCCTATAAAAGAAAAAAAGTGGAGGCGACACAGGAGTATGGATCGAACCTTATACCCTGGTTGGCCCTAAAGACTACATTTGATTAAAGCGGGAATACTGACCGACTTGCAAAGTAGGGCAAACCCAACATATGAGGAATGTCATCAAACTTGAATGACACTAATAGCCACAGCTTGACCATAGAGACCCCCTGGCTATGGTTGGGCCCTAAATAATCCCAAAAGAATCGGTTATTTCAAGCTATACAAATTGTGACGTCATATTTGAACATGATAATTGTGATTAAGTAAAGTTGTGTTGGCCATGTGACTGTCCCTTTAAGTAAAGTTGTGTTGGCCGTGGTACTGTCCCTTTAAGTAAAGTTTTGTTGGCCATGCTACTGCCCCTTTAAGTAAATTTCTGTTGGTCATGTTACTGCCCTTTAAGTAAGGTTTTGTTGGCCATGTTGCTGCCCCTGAAGTAAAATTGTGTTGGCCATGTTACTGCCCCTTTAAGTAAAGTTGTGTTGGCCATATTACTGTCCCTTTAAGTAAAGTTGTGTTGGCCATGTTACTGCCCATTAAGTAAAGTTGTGTTGGCCATGTTACTGTCCCTTTAAGTAAAGTTGTGTTGGCCATGTTACTGCCCCTCTAAGTAAATTTGTGTTGGTCATGTTACTGTCCCATTAAGTAAAGTTGTGTTGGTCATGTTACTGCCCATTAAGTAAAGTTGTGTTGGTCATGTTACTGCCCATTAAGTAAAGTTGTGTTGGCCATGTTACTGCCCCTTTAAGCAAAGTTGTTGGCCATGCTACTGTCCCTTTAAATAAACTTGTGTTGGTCATGTTACTGCCCCTTTAAGCAAAGTTGTTGGCCATGCTACTGTCCCTTTAAGTAAAGTTGTGTTGGCCATGTTACTGCCCCTTTAAGCAAAGTTGTTGGCCATGCTACTGTCCCTTTAGGTAAAGTTGTTGGCCATGCTACTGTCCCTTTAGGTAAAGTTGTTGGCCATGCTACTGTCCCTTTAGGTAAAGTTGTTGGCCATGCTACTGTCCCTTTAGGTAAAGTTGTGCTGACCATGTTACTTTCCCGTTTAATACCCGATATTATATGACGAGACATATGCTATGTAGATGTATTCATGTGCTTCGGTTTTTATTGCAATTTTATTGTCATATTTCATTTTTGTTTGCTACGGAACTATATTCTAGTACCGTCATACATCACTGGTGTCATTTGACAGAGCAGGCACCCGAGTATCGAAGCAAGACGCATGCGCAAACACGCATGATTACACACATATGTACTCAAGTTGGTTGTTTATTTTCTATGTAGTATTTGAGTCTGCTTGTTTGTTGTTTATTGTTTGTTGGGGTTTTACATCCTACTAACATGTAAGGTCATATCAGGACGGGTACCGAGTTGTGACAGTGCACACTCATTGCATTGGATCATGTGTACCACGTGTATAATCATATGTATCATCATGTGCATTGTCATGTGTATCGTCATATGTATCACCATGCATATCATCGTATATATCACATCAGCATGTATATCAGCATGTATATTATCAAGTACACCATCATGTATATCATCACGTATATCATTATGTATATCAGCACGTACATCATTAACAGCATTTCACATCCTCACCCACAAACAGTCAAGCCCATTATCAGTCATTAATATCGTTTATTGTACATCACAATGGTAATATTAAGAGCATATTAACCATATTACGTATCATCGAGACGACGTCTACATTATAGTATATCATTATATATCATCATATATATGGAGCATAGTGCCTAGACGAATCTTACCTTGGTATAGATGATGGATAACTGTTGTTTTCCCGAGGTATAAGCCTCAGCTAGACGTGGGTGAGGGAGAGGTAAGCACATCCGGGTACAGCAATCTTTACCTACTAATTCAGGATAAAATGATCTCTAAAATTCTAAATACTAATGTTTCCTTGGTACAAGCAAGGGACTAGACGTGGCAGGGTGTGGAGGGTGGGCCCTCACCCACGTCTAGCCGAGGCTTATACCTCGGGAAAACAATAGTTATCCATCATCTATACCAAGGTAAGATTCGTCTAACTAATCTATTTTACCTCGGTATATAGCCTCAGGCTAGCCGCAGGCTAGGGAGACTTTACGTAATATCATTTTATCCTGATATTTTATTTTATTTATGTTTTGTGGTATGTAACGTTGGTTAACCTTATATGTTTGTGACAATGGTATGTTCTCACCTTTTTTGACTTTAATGTTGTAGCAGTCGCCGTGCGACGCCACTTGGCTTTTCCAATCGCTTGTTATAATGTCTAGCAAACGAGCGTTCGGTCTTCCATCCTGCATGCGCCAGTATGCGCTTGACCGAAATGCCTAAGAGGCGTGCCTTTGACACCATGGCTCCTCTTGTTGAGTGTGACGCATATTTGTCCGTATCCACTCCTGCCATCTTTAGGACATTAATTGTCCATCTGGCGAGCGTATCTCTTGATATGCCCTTGTGTGGCTTAATAAAGCTTATCAACAATTGTCTTGAGTTTATAACTCCTTGTGTCTTGGATATATATGTTCTGATCGCGGAAACTACACACAGTTTCGGATTGTCTTTGAATTGTGTTACATCAATTGACGACAAAGGGTCACCTAAACGATTAGATTTTAACAATGTTGTCAAATCGAAGGTCGCTTGCCTTCTATCTATTTCCAGTCCATCGAGTGAAAGTGCCACTATAGTCTGGCCTTGATGACCTGTGACTAACAGTAATAACAGTGCTAACTTAAACCCTAATTGTTTTATATCTAGAAAACTATTATGTGGCCAATTGTTAAACATTTTAAATACCAGTGACACATCCCAAAATCGGTCATATTTTGGTTTAGGTGGGTTTCGTTTATAAATTCCCTTTAGTACCCATGATATAACATGGTGTTTACCCATTGTATCTCCCCTTGTTCTGGGAAGGATAATCGAGAGAGCGCACCTGGCAGCATTAATTGCGCCGTAACCTAGCCCTTCTTGTTCTAACATTCTAAAGAATCTGCACACTTGGGCAATAGTTGGGTTCATGGGTTTAACCTTGTGAATAAGACAATAAACGTCCCATTTTTTCAAATATGTGGTATACATTTTAACTGTTCCTTTTCTCCACGCATGTGACACTAGCCGTTCTTGTGTAATTTTGTCTAAACCAAATTGTTCTAGGTATTTATTTAGAAAAGGAATGCAAGCAACGGTGTTGTTGCTACGTTGCCGTGATGTTCCAGAGGGCCTTGGTGAGTTAGATTTCCTCGGGATTTTGGGAATCTGAGGCAATCTCGGGCTGTCGAGGCTAGTCCTGCTAGCCACGGCTGTGTGTCCCATTCGGGGACGATCAGAATGGCGTGCGACCAGTCCATCTTTATCTTTCGTGCCACTCTGGTAATGATGTTGAAAGGGGGAAAAATATAATAAAATTCATTTTCCCAAATCAGTGAGAAAGCATCTATGTGCCAAGCAAATGGTTCTGGGTGCCATGAAACATATCTGTTAACTTTAAAGTTATTCCTTGATGCGAATAAGTCAACCGTAGGTGAACCCCATTGGCGACAAATTTTGTTGAAAATTTTTATATTCAAATTCCATTCTAAATGGTCGTGAAAAACTCTACTCTTTTTGTCGGCCAGGACGTTTTGCGATCCTGGGATATGTGAAATGGTTAACCATATTTGATGTTTTTGCGCCCAGTTCCGAATACTTTGTGCCAAGTTATTGCACTCTTTTGACTTTGTACCTCCCATATTCCTGACATATGCCATGGCCGTAGTGTTATCTGTAAGCAGTTGAACAGTATTTTTGGGTATTTTAATTAGGCTTAAGAGGCCTAAGTAAATCGCTCTTAATTCAAGAACATTAATATGGTCTGATTTTTCGTTTTCTAACCATCTCCCTCCTGTTGCCAAATCATTTCGATGAGCTCCCCAACCTTGTAATGACGCATCGGTAGTAACTACCGTGTTGGGTTGATCCATTCTAATGGGATTGGAAGAGTTATTGATATTCTCGATCCACCAAGATATGTCTGTGTAACCATCCTGGGACATGTACATTATTCTTTCAAAGTTACCTTTTGTATGTGCTAACGCTCTATTCTTGTCTATTTCTAGAGACTTGAAGTGCGCCGCCCCATAAAGAACAGCCGGCGCATATGAAACCATTATACCGATAAGGACAGCGACCTGTCTAATCTTTGGCCTAGATATGTCAAGCAGCTGGGAGGCCGTCTCATGAAACTTCTGTAGTTTCTGTTCCGTTAATGAAACGGTCATTGCTTTGGTGTTGATTAAAAACCCTAGGCATTTTAATTCCTTATTCGGGACAAAAACAGACTTTTTGTCGTGTATGTAAAAACCTAATTCTGTTAATAACGTACACAAATCATTCACTGCCAAATGGCATTTGCTAAAGGATTCTGCCATAATAAAGGAATCATCTATGTATGGAAACATTGTATGTCCTAATCTTCCCATAACAGCAAAAACAGGTTTTAATAACTTTGTGAACAGTCGAGGTGCGCAGGCTAAACCATTGGGCATGCAAGTAAATTGGAAAAGGGAACCGTTCCAAATAAATCGCAAATATTTTCTGTGTTCTTTGCAAATAGGAACTGTATAATACGCATCTCTTAAGTCGACACTGGCAAGCCAGGCATGCGGCGTAATTAAGTCTCTCGCCGTTTCTAGTGAGAACATTTTAAAATGTTTGTATGTTACCAATTTATTTAACTTAGTCAAATCCAAAATCATGCGAATTTCGCCATTTGGTTTGGGCCTAGAAAAGACGTTAGAAATAAACTGTCCTTTTGTGTTTTGTACTCTTTCAATAATACCTTTTGTTTCAAACAGTGAAACCTGAAAATCTATTTGGCGTTTTTCTGCTATGTTAAATTTGTATGGGAACGGAACTCTTTCCTGTGTTGGTATGTCTGTGAAAGGTATTTGAACTCCTTTTACAATATCCAAAATTTCCCTATCAGATGTAATGTTAACCCATTTGTGCAAACAGTTAAGGATGTTGCCTGCATTAAACTTGCTTACATAAGTTTGTGTCTCTTCAGACACCGTGTTGAGTGTAGGAGTCTGTGTCTCTACTTGGCTCCTGGCCGCGGGAATTGAGGTTTGGGTGTAAACTCCCTTTTGTATCCGCGGTTGTCGTTCCAACCCGTGTTCTGGCGTTCTCCTCTGCCTCGTCCTCTGGGATTGAATCCGAATGAGGGACCTCCTCGTCCCGGCCTTCCTCCTCTCCGGAAGCGAAAATCCGAGCGGGAGCGTCGGAATTTGTTGGTGGTGTCAAATTTGTTGGTACCATCCGTGTTTTTAGCGCTTTTAGTGTCTACCTCGACAGCTTTGAAGAGGTGCGCTAGCTGACCGCCAAACATTTTGGTTTTGTCCAATGGCTTGCCTAGCACCGGCTTTGGCGGTAGGTAAACAGTGTACTCCTTACCATCATTGTCAGTTACTTTCTTCGATCTGGCGACTTCTTTGCCAGAATCCGTTGTAACCGCCTTGAAGACGTTTTCAAAACGCCGAAACGTCATGAAGTTCGACGCTGCTGTAAGCAGCGCAATCCCTCTGTCCATCACTCGTGCAAGCGACGAGAATGAATTCTCAGCTTGCATCCGATTCGCTACCGGAGTTATCGATGTAAGCGCTCCAAGCACCGCTTTGTGAATCGTGCACAACGCGTTCTCATAACGCCTTCTCTCCTCTGAGAGATGGATGCCTGCATCCATTTCTTTACTGATGGACTGGGGGACTCCTTTAATTCCCGAAATTTGTTCGGTCAGCTTGTTGATCACCTCCACAGGTTTGAAAGTGTGGAAATGTCCTTTTAGCGTTTCCCTCATCATGGTTGTAGTCTGCAACCTCTTAGCTTTCGCCAACGGGCATTTCTTCTTTATCTTTGCCCCTATCCTGGCATAAATGCCCACTCTCTCCGTCTCTGAATCGGAGTCAGTTGTGGACGAATCATTTGATTTATCCGATGATGAGTCCTTCTTCTTTTTCTTTTTGTTTTTCTTTGTCTTCTTCACGCGTTTCTTATTGACCTTTGTGAATTCATCACCTGAGCTACTACCAAGTCTTTTCCGCTTCTTGGGTTTCGGTTGCGGAACCTCAAATGCCGATTCGGTGTCGTCATCTGAGAAATCTTCCCAGTCATCCTCGGGGATAGGAGGGGAAGGAGGCCGTGTGGCTTGTGTGTTGTATTTGCCCATAATTCTTAGGATTTTGTCTTCCAGCTCCTCATCCCCACTCTCCTTGTCCAAAGGATCCGGCCCCGGCTGTGGAGACGGCGGTGCCGTCTGCAGTGGTGAGGAATCGTATCCAGAAGGCACGCGGCCCACTGCCGCTGCCGGCGGAACTTTGTTGCGCTTGGTGGCCATCGGTTTCTGTAACGACAAAGGTTACTTAGTACCGGTATCATCTCAACATGTTCACAAAGTGAGCAAGAGTGAGGTATTATTGCGTATGGTATATAGTAACGTGTTTAAACCATTCTATATACAGGCGTGAAGCTAAGTTTTGCCGTAGGTTTTATGGGTAGTGAAACCAACCAAACGGGGGGGGCGGCCATTGGCACGCCCGCTCTCTCTGTTTCGTACACTTCTCCCACCCGCGGCATTCTGCGCCAGCAAGTTGAAGAAAATATTACGAAACTCGGAGGCTCGCCTCAAAAACCTGTCTGGGGAGTCTATAAAAGAAACCCAGGATCATCCCCAACAAAACCCTCTTTTAGGGTTCGGAGGAATTTCCTTAGGAGATGCAACTCGGGTTAACATCTCTGCCTGTCTGAACACAGGTTTCGCTATGACAAGCGGTATCGGTTTCGGTTATGCACATTCTTATCCTTGTGTTTTTTATAACACCTTTTATGTCCAAATTGGACCTGAGAAAGTTCTAAGCTTTCATAATGGGATGCTATAAACCATCCTTAAGACTTTAAATGCATTTTCTCAATACTTACAGTTAGTTAAAGTGTTGTAGTAGTTAAATCCTGCTGGAGCAGCTCAGCGAACGTCCTCCCGCCGTGAGCTGCTTATGCTAATTGCTGTACCCGGATGTGCTTACCTCTCCCTAGCCTGCGGCTAGCCTGAGGCTATATACCAAGGTAAAATCATCATATATATCAGACCAGATGGGATGGCCGAATGAGTTGAGCGAGCGTCTGTCACACGTTTTGGTAGATCATGGATTTCGAACCCATGGGTTCGAACCAAGGTCGAGTTAAACCAATGACTTAAAAATTGATACTTGTCAGTTCTTAGCCAGGCGATCGGCATTATTAGGATAGGATAAGGAGCAGTTGGCTCAGTGTCAGGATAATGTGACTGAGTGGGATATCGGTCCATGGTGCCAGTGGCCTGATCTCCCAGTTGGGCAGCACTACAAAGTTGCCATGATTGTGCATTGTCACAAGTCATTAATGTCCTGATATGACCTTAGCTGTTGCCAGGACTTAAAACTCCAACAACCAACCAACCAATCATATATATCATCATATCTCTCATGTAACTCACATGATGCAACTAACTTAAATTTGCATTCCAGTAAATTTTCCCACGATTCTCTTGCAGTGCTGAACCTATAACAGGCTAGCTATCTGCTTTTTCACAGAAATTAAATCAACAACAAACACAAAGCTCTTCCACACACCTGCGACATACACACAAACAAGGTCCCCCGCACTCGACCCCCTCCCTCCTCTCCACCAGCCAGCCACAAACTCTCTGCTGAATCGGATTCCTAACCCCCCCCCCCACTCCCACCATCACCACCCTCAATCTCTACTGTTAATAGGATCTCTAACCTTCGCCCGATCCACCCTGTCCACATACCAAACACCCAGGACACACATCCCCACTCATAAAAACACCCCCTCACCCACGCAAAAACACCCCCCTCCCACACACACACATAAAAACACACCCTCACCCGCCTATAGACATATCCACACACACCCAACACACACATCACCACCCAAACACACACACCAATAAAAACAGTCTCACCCACGCACAAACACCCCACCCACTTCCTACCCCAACACACACATCCACACCCATAAAAACACATTTACCCACCCACAAACACTCCACACACATATATACCACCCGAACAAACATTTTTTTTCTTGAAGATTTATGCTGCCTATCATGGATAAGTCTGAATAGACTTGTTTTCACCATTAGACAGTTTGTCGATAGAAAGCCCAAGCCTACACTTTTACCGACCCAAGGGATTTTTAACCTCCCACACCACATAGACATGGTATGATGAGAGCAACCGGCCTTTGATGACGCTGTAAGTTATACACAGCGGTGGAAATCCAAATTGGCAGAGGTGGGGGGGGGGGGGGGCATGGGGAATCGAACCACCAACCTTCAGATTAGGAGTCTGACCTAGAAAAAAGTCAGACACTCTAACCACTCTGCCACAGAGAACACCACCCATCTTCACCCATAAAAACACTCTCCCCGGCCACAAACACATACCCACATAACCATATCCCACCTCACACTTCCCCACCCATAAGAACACACCCTCACACGCCCACAAACACCGCCGCTCCACACACATATCACCACCCATAAGAACACACCCTCACCCGCCCACAAACACCGCCGCTCCACACACATATCACCACCCATGAAAACAAACCCCCATCCACTCACAAACACATTCCCACCCACCCCCACCCCCCCACCAATACCCACACATCCCCGTGCCTGAGTAGAAGCCCGTACCGGGCACTTAGTGTCGGACTGGGTCTCTTACACCTGGCTGACACCTGTCCAGGTCCAGGTCCGCACACACCTTCCCCCCTCCCCCACCCACCCATCCCCCACTTTACGCTCCTGTTGTGGTGGCGCCCCCTGACGGGAAAAATGTGACTGCTCTTAAAAAAAAGCTGGTGTAGGTGTGACGTGTCTAGACACTCTTCAGGTGTCTGCCCTCATCTGTCTCATTCACTGACTCACAACCCCACCCCATATAGGATATATAGGATGACATATAGATAAGTATTACAACCACCCTATATAGGATATATAGGATCAAATCTAGACAGGTATTACAACCACCCCATATAGGATATATAGGATGACATATAGATAAGTATTACAACCACCCCATATAGGATATATAGGATGACATATAGATAAGTATTACAACCACACCACATAGGATATATAGGATCACATATAGATAAGTATTACAACCACCCCATATAGGATATATAGGATCAAATTTAGATAAGTATTACAACCACCCCATATAGGATATATAGGATCACATATAGATAAGTATTACAACCACCTCATATAGGATATATAGGATCACATATAGATAAGTATTACAACCACCCCATATAGGATATATAGGATCAAATTTAGATAAGTATTACAACCACCCCATATAGGATATATAGGATCAAATCTAGATAAGTATTACAACCACCTCATATAGGATATATAGGATCACATATAGATAAGTATTACAACCACCACATATAGGATATATAGGATCAAATCTAGATAAGTATTACAACCACCCCATATAGGATATATAGGATCACATATAGATAAGTATTACAACCACCTCATATAGGATATATAGGATCGCATATAGATAAGTATTACAACCACCCATATAGGATATATAGGATCACATATAGTTATAATATTACAACCACCCCATATAGGATATATAGGATCACATATATAGGTATTACAACCACCTCATATAGGATATATAGGATAATTATAGTAAGTATTACAACCACCCATATAGGACATATAGGGTAATAGGACAAATGTTTGGAATAAGTATTACAACACCCCATATAGGATATATAGGATCAAATTTAGATAAGTATTACAACCACCCCATATAGGATATATAGGATCAAATCTAGATAAGTATTACAACCACCCCATATAGGATATATAGGATCAAATTTAGATAAGTATTACAACCACCCCATATAGGATATATAGGATCAAATCTAGATAAGTATTACAACCACCCCATATAGGAAATATAGGATCAAATCTAGATAGGTATTACAACCACCCCATATAGGATATATAGGATCACATATAGATAAGTATTACAACCACCCCATATAGGATATATAAGATCAAATCTAGACAGGTATTACAACCACCCCATATAGGATATATAGGATGACATATAGATAAGTATTACAACCACCCCATATAGGATATATAGGATCAAATTTAGATAAGTATTACAACCACCCCATATATGATATATAGGATCACATATAGATAAGTATTACAACCACCCCATATAGGATACATAGGATCAAATTTAGATAAGTATTACAACCACCCCATATAGGATATATAGGATCAAATCTAGATAAGTATTACAACCACCCCATATAGGATATATAGGATCAAATTTAGATAAGTATTACAACCACCCCATATAGGATATATAGGATCACATATAGATAAGTATTACAACCACCCCATATAGGAAATATAGGATCAAATCTAGATAGGTATTACAAGCACCCCATATAGGATATATAGGATCAAATTTAGATAAGTATTACAACCACCCCATATAGGATATATAGGATCAAATTTAGATAAGTATTACAACCACCCCATATATGATATATAGGATCACATATAGATAAGTATTACAACCACCCCATATATGATATATAGGATCAAATTTAGATAAGTATTACAACCACCCCATATAGGATATATGGGATCAAATCTAGATAAGTATTACAACCACCCCATATAGGATATATAGGATCAAATTTAGATAAGTATTACAACCACCCCATATAGGATATATAGGATCAAATTTAGATAAGTATTACAACCACCCCATATAGGATATATTGGATCACATATAGATAAGTATTACAACCACCTCATATAGGATATATAGGATCACATATAGATAAGTATTACAACCACCCCAAATAGGATACATAGGATCAAATTTAGATAAGTAGTACAACCACCCCATATAGGATATATAGGATCAAATCTTGATAAGTATTACAACCACCCCATATAGGATATATAGGATCAAATCTAGATAAGTATTACAACCACCCCATATAGGAAATATAGGATCAAATCTAGATAGGTATTACAACCACCCCATATGGGATATATATATATATACAATTACATATAGATAAGTATGACAATCACCCCATATAGGATATATAGGATGACATATAGATAAGTATTACAACCACCCCATATAGGATATATAGGATCACATCTAGATAAATATTACAACCACCCCATATGGGATATATATATATACAATTACATATAGATAAGTATGACAATCACCCCATATAGGATATATAGGATCACACATAGATAAGTATTACAACCACCCCATATATGATATATAGGATCACATATAGATAAGTATTACAACCACCCCATATAGGATATATAGGATCACATCTAGATAAATATTACAACCACCCCATATGGGATATATATATACAATTACATATAGATAAGTATGACAATCACCCCATATAGGATATATAGGATCACATATAGATAAGTATTACAACCACCTCATATAGGATATATAGGATCACATATAGATAAGTATTACAACCACCTCATATAGGATATATAGGATCACATATAGATAAGTATTACAACCACCTCATATAGGATATATAGGATCACATATAGATAAGTATTACAACCACCCCATATAGGATATGTAGGATCACATATAGATAAGTATTACAACCACCTCATATAGGATATATAGGATCACATATAGATAAGTATTACAACCACCTCCTATAGCATATATAGGATCACATATAGATAAGTATTACAACCACCTCATATAGGATATATAGGATCACATATAGAAAAGTATTACAACCACCTCATATAGGATATATAGGATTACACATAGATAAGTATTACAACCACCTCATATAGGATATATAGGATCACATATAGATAAGTATTACAACCACCTCATATAGGATATATAGGATCACATATAGATAAGTATTACAACCACCCCATATAGGATAGGTAGGATCACATATAGATAAGTATTACAACCACCTCATATAGGATATGTAGGATCACATATAGATAAGTATTACAACCACCCCATATAGGATATATAGGATCACATCTAGATTACAAGTATTCTGGGTTCCAGAAATTGACGACTTCATTGGACTGTGAAGCTTTATATTGAACTGAAAGCATAGTTTTCATTTCATCTACTAGACAAATAACATCCTTCACAAGTTTGTATTCAATGCAC